>JAANYP010005979.1:0-559718 GCA_020465985.1 Centrapalus pauciflorus
GAAGAATAACCGCATAATCGCGAAAACTCGTGCTCGTATTCGTCGACTGTCTTTGTTCCCTGAGTCAGCTGCATCAGTTGTACTTCCATTTTATCTCGCTGGTCGACCGGGCAGTATTTCGCATTGAACATATCAAGAAACTGCTCCCATTCTAACGTCTGAATGACTTCCTCCCCGTATATGCTTCGCTGTGTCTTCCACCATGCACGAGCAGCTCCAACAAACAACGCAGATGCGTAGCTCACTTTCTTAGAATCTAAACAGTCAGAGATTCTAAATATTTCTTCCGTATGACTGATCCAATCCATTGCCTGAATCGGATCAACTGTACCCTCGAAGTTCAGGGCACCGCTGGCTTTGAAATCCTTAAACTTACAGCCTTTAGGCTGCTCGATTTGGGTTTCAGGGGTAGAGTTATCAGAATCAGATTCTTCATTCTGAACTTGTTTATCTTTTCGCTTATTTTTCTTATCATTACGTCTTTTAGTTTCGGCCTCATCTCTGGCCTGAAATTGTTCTTGCATGATCTTATTCTGTTGTTCTGAGTGTTGTGCTAGTAATTGTTGCATCATCTCAAACATTTGTTGTGGGGTCATGTTGTTTGGTATGTCACCTGATCCTGATCCTGACATCTTCTACTGAAAAATTAAAATTAATTAACTATCAGTTTATAGACTTAGATCTATGTACCCTTTTTTCCCATCCTAATAGTCTGTACATCCTATCTCAGTTCAAACCACCTAAATGATTGATACATATGTATTGCTTCAGTTTGAGATCAAGTATACTCACGTAATACTTGATTCACTCAAACTATGGGCTCTGATACCATCCTGTGAAGACCACCCCTTACGGGGCGGTGCTCACCAGTCTAGGTCCCAATTCATGCAATACGATATCAACCATACTAAGATAGAGTAATTATAATGCGGAAAATTAAATTACAGTACAAATTATTAGGGTTTAAGTTTAATACAGATTACCAATTTTAAATTAAACTTATAAAGGGCACAAGTCTAATCTAATTCATGTCATCATATTATCAAAAAGATCTACCCAGATCACCACAATATCATCATCCAATTAGTACCAAAATGAGATCGTTGAGTAGAGGTCTATGATACTTCTGTCTTGATCGTGTAAGACCTAAGAACTAGGTCCGGCAGGTGACTTTCCTTTGCTTTTTCCTGTAAAATATTAAAGCAACATCTGTAAGCAAAGCTTAGTGAGTTTATAGATTTTCAATATTAACATGCGTGTCAAGCGGAGTCATAATTCTAAGCGTGATAAGTCTTGGCTGCCGCTACAGCCCTCATCATGATTGAGATATAGTATCTTAAGATCGGATGATGTTCAAACCACACTCACGCTTATATCGTGGGGATCAGCCACATACTGGGCTAGCTACCAGTAGGTCAACATGGCCGAACATCGGAGGTCATTACCAAGTTCGTGAGAACTGGTGGAATAGCCGGGTCTAGAACAATAGACCATAAGGGCTAGTCAAGCTGAATAAATCTTATCAAGTCTGATCAATGAAATAAGCATAAGTCTTAAGAGTCATGATAGCAACAAATCATAAAGCAAAGTCTGAAGTGCTAATAAATGCAATATGAAATGAAAAGCAAATAGCTATCATGATTCACTGGGCAACACCTATCCATGGTGTGCACAGGTCTCAATCCAGCTGATAAATGATTATCAAATAATGTAACAGCATCAATATATCTCAATCGGATCTTTGCATGTTCAATTTGAATATCTATAACTCACAGTGTTGGGTCTTGGTCAAACAGATATATGAATCTGCCACCTGAGTTATCTCAGGATTTTATCAATCTGTTCTCTGTCAAATCAAGTCTCTGACCCGCTTTAAATCTTTTAAAATCTTTGTCTAAATGTTCAGAATTTCACTGAACCTGTCCAGAATTATCATAATATACCATATCAATTAATATATTTATCATTTCTTTAGTCGTTAAAATCTTTTATTTTATCTGATTCTGATAACTTTGTTTGTTCATATTTCATCTTAGGCTTGGAACAAAAATCAGATTTTGAATTAAAAGGAATAGATTCGAATTCCAATTAAGCAAATTCGAATACCCATTCGAATCTATTGTTCTTAGACTCGAACCACACCATTCGAATCTATTAGATTCGAAATATGTACCCCATTCAAATCTATTGGCTTACACCATTCGAATCTAATCATCTAAACTTGATTTGTGTGGGTGTGTGTGTCTCGAATCTAATCACCTAGACTCGAAAATGAATGAGTTCGAATCTATGCATGGCCTTCGAATCTAGGCATTCTCGAATCTAATGGTTAGATTCGAGTACATTTCAAATCTAATTCCATTTTCGAATCTGTTCTATGAATTTTCGAATCTGTTCTATGTATTCTCGAATCTGATCATATTTGCAACTCTAAAACATGAATTTCTAAGGCATAATTCACAAATATGATCAATATTAAGCCTATATATTCGATTATATTATATTTATTCTAGTTAAACTTCATAAAAATAGCTTTAGATTTCATAAAATTAATAGATTCGAAAATACCAAATATATATAAAACGTAAAACTATAAAATCTTACCTCAATTCGTATGAACTCAAGCAGAAATTGGTATATTCGTGTAGTATTCGCCGAGATCTTCCTAACGGTATATTTATCTTGATGATCGGACAGTCGGTTTAGGAGAATTTCTAGAGAGAAGTTAGAGAGAGAAAGCTAGAGAGAGAGTTTTAGAGAGAGAGAGTTTAGAGAGAGAGAGCAAATCTGAGTTTTTGAATCAAATTTTCGTTTATATACGTCGTCTAGTTATATTTGCTAGCTAACTCACTTTTATTTTTGTATATTATATCTCTTTTATTTAATTTTCTTTAATAATTAATTAATTCATAAATTAAATATTTATATAATTTAATTAATATTTCATTATTAATTAAATTATAATTCAAATAATTCAACATTATTACATTATCAGTTCAAAATATTACTGAATTATGACTAGATCAGAATTTTGGTTGTTACAAAAACAACCGCCGCATCGCGGCCTGCGCTCAGGCAATGCGGTCGCGCCGCTGCCGTTGCGGTCGCGCTCACGCTGTTGCAGGCGTCCTCTGCTCTACGAACATGGCGGAACCAGAGGGTTTTACTCCCCAAAACTCATTTCCAGCTCTAGAAACGTATTCTAACTCATACATAACTACTTCTAGATGCCTTAAACCAATTCTCATATCCAGCAACACAAACATACGAGTTTTATTCAATTTGTTAGTGCATCCTGTGTGATGATAGCGGTCTAAGTGTAGATAGTCTTTTGTAATAATTCTGGCCTTGTAATTACAAGTTAATAAATATGTTTGATATTGGTTATATATGTGTGATCTTGTTTGTGATTGATGTTTACTTAAGTTCAAAGATAAGTTCAAAGATTAGTTCAAACATAAGTTCAATGGTAAATTCAAACATAAGTTCAAGAACAAGTTCTGGAACAAGTTCAAGAATAAGTTCAAAGGCTAGGTTCAAGCTTGTAGTGGAGAAGTTCTTGGGTTTGGGCCTTCACGAACTATTCTGAGCTAAGTTCGCACTTAAGCTCTATAATTAAGGTTTAATCAGGTTTGATTAAGGACTTTTGCAGAGATCAACGCCCAGAGCTCGTATTGTGCACCTACGAACTTGTGAGCGTTGCAGAGAGTCATTTAGAGAGATTCACGTGTCGGGATGTTCGTCGTTGACGTCTATCATTGTGTTAGTCTCCGTTTTTCCGTGTGTGTTATCGTTCCGTTTAACCCTTAACGAGGATTCCACACTCGTTGGAAGGTGTCGCGCCGAGATCGGATCCGTAGGTAGGTGACCTTACAAGTGGTATCAGAGACATAAAGAGTGTTTATCGTGTTCTTCGCGTTCATCTAAACATTCTTGGTTTCTTGACGTTATTAACCGGAAAAGCACGTTTTTCATAGTTTCTCGACTTTTACAAGCTAAGTAACGGAGAAATATTCATATTAGTTCACTTTCTCAGTCGAAATCATTCTTTTTAATCTTAAAAACATTGGTTATTCTGAAAACTTGAAAAAATCAAATTTTTGGCCTTTTCTCGAACTTGCGGCGCTCGAACTTAAGGGGGTATTAGGGTTCATTCGAACTTGTCAGAATACACTCCTCACGAACTTAAATTAGGGCTTCATTCGAATTTAGCTGAGGTTCGAACTCGTCAGAATCAAGTTTGTCAGAATCAAATTTGTCAGATTCGAAGTTGTCACAGTCGAAATTGCCAGATTCGAACTTGTCAGAAATTAGGGTTTCCTCGAACTTGTCAGAAGTTCGAATTTGTCAGAAATTTCTAGGGTTTCATGAACTTGCAGTCATTCGAACTTGTTGAGTTCGAACTTAACCAAATTCGAATTTAATTTTCAAAGGAATTTAAAATTAAATTAATTCAAACTTACCTAAGTTCGAAGGGGTTTATTTTAAATTATATTTAAATTAAATTATTTAATTTCGAAAACAAAAAGTTTACAAAGGATGTCAAGTTTGCAAAAATTCATAGAAATTGACCACGAGGTCGGCAAAGCAAATTCTCAGCCAAAGCTGATGAAATTGGAATACTACTATTGGTGGAAGGATAGGTTTCCTGATTTTTCTCCTTTTAACGACATGCGCATGTGGATTTGCATCGATGAGGGTTATATTCCACCTACGCAAGAGTTAGAGGGCTGTCAAAGAGTCTTAACATATCAAAATATGAAGGATGATGAGAAGAAACTTTATGAGGCCGACAACCGAGCTTTCTCAATTATTCGAATAGCGTTACCTCAAGAAATTCTACACACCTTAAAGGAATCATCGAACTTCTAAAGAGCTATGGGATGCTCTAAAGAAGAGGTGTGAGGAAAATCCACGGGTTCGCAAGGGCAGGACTGAGATGCTGAAACAACAGTTTGCAATTTTTAAGGCTTTGAAGAATGAGACGCTAGATGAGACAATCACTAGATTTTATCATCTGTTAACTGAGCTTGACAATCACACTGTTGGCTATCAAGAGACTGAGAAGATCGAAAAGCTTCTAGATGCTTTACCAGCACAATGGGAGATGTACACATCTTTAATAAAGCATGATGAAGAGAAGTTCGAGACTCTCACTCTTGAAGCTGTAATTGGAACGCTAAGGGCTTATTACTTCAAATTACAGAAGAAAGAACGGGAGTTTGAACAGGTTCAATATCCAGAAATGTATTTTGGAAAGTCAAAACTGTCAATTACGGGTGAACTGAATGTAAGGTCTGCTGACTACGGATCTATCTTGACGTGACACCTTCCAACGAGTGCGTAATCCTTGTTAGCTGCTTGACGGAAAGACCACGCACACCGAAATACGGAGACTACCACGGTGATAGACGAACAGCTAGAACGCCCCAACACGATGATTCTCTCCAAATGAAACTCACTGATTGCAATCGAGTTTGAGATCGCCTCTTGCTAATCCTCTGACAAATTCAGCAAAAGTCTAATAATTAATCGAATTAACCCTTAATTATACTGACAGGTTCGACTTTGTCTAGGACAAATTCGAACTTAGCCTAAACTCGAACCTTATCTTTCAAACTTATGTTTGAATTTATGTTTTATCTTATGTTTGAATTTATCTTTGAATTTTATGTTTGAACTTATTGTAATACGTTACCCTAAGTTCACTCACACAGTCAATCAATATCAAACATACATAATCAAACATATGTATCAAACACTTGTTAATATCCAATATCAAGTAAAATGACTTACACAAAATGCTATCTAAACTTAGACTGCTATCGTCACACAGGATGTACTAACAAACTCCCCCTTGAGGATAGATTCTTATTTTTTTTACATTTTGTCTAACTACTTGAACCATATAAACTACTACCTGCATATAAGCCTATATCGATACATACTCTAACTATCTTTTGGAATTTCCTAGCTTCAGATCTCCATCCTTCGGGAAAGAAGATAGGCTGATCGTGTAGCTTCTTTAGCTCATCCTTGGATAGGTTTATTAGATTTAACGGCGCATACATTCGCAAAATAACTTTGTCTTCTGTGTCTTCCATCACCGCTTCAGCAGTATTATTATCTACATACCACCACTTCATGTTACTAAGAACATCTTGTGGCATCGACTTCATAGCACCTTCTTCAAACTCTTGACGTGTTTGTAAACCATTTTAGCCCATGGTCTCCCTGTAATTGGATCTATTGTTGCCTCATCTTCTACCCTCTATCCTAATCTTGGCTTTCTTCTTTCAAACTTTCCAGACCGACCCTCCTTTCTGATTATCCTCGTGATCACTTCAGTGTACGGGTCGTCACCGATGTTGATCAGCTCTCTCCACGCTAACTCCTTCACTTCTACCTTCGGCAATGTGTTAAATACTTTAAGTGTTCGCCTCAGGTATTGGAGTCCATCTTTTCTTTTTAGGATAAAAATATGCAGTTCTCTATCGAAGAACCAGCTAATAATTCCACCAGAAAGATTCTCGGAGCCTGGTACTCTCATTCTCCTTTTCATCTTAGGCTCTGCCCTCTTCTCTTCCTTTCGGAACCATAGATTTAACAGTTCAGCTCTAGATGGTTCTCTCTCAGCTTCCTCCAACTCTGAATCTTCTACAGATAACAGCTTAATTTCATCAATATCGATCACATTTTGATTGTTTTGCACATATAGCTTAGTGATAGGCTGTGAATGAATGATCACTTCATCTACAACATCATCTTCATCTTCCAGAGTCTCTTCATCGGATTTTCAATCAACTATGTCTTGAGGAACAAACTCTCCTTCTTCCAAATCTTCAATATCATCTTCAAACTCAAATTCTATATCTTCCTCTTCAATATCAATTAGAGCATCAATCATCTCGCTCTCTACCGCCTTTGAAGTCTCACCTTCAGCTCCTTCGACTCCAGACTGACTAGGCTCCCCCTGAACTGATGAATGTTGAGCAGTTGCAAACTTTTCTGGCTCACTTTCTTTTCGTGCATCGGGATCATTGCCATCGTCATCTTCTCTCTTTATCTCTTGAGCTTCTCTGCAGCTGGTCTCCCCCTGAGCCTGAAGAATTTTCATTAGCTGCTCGAGGAGGGACTTCATGGTTCTGATCTCAGCAGCTTGCTCAGCGACAAATGTCTTCAATTCAATATTTTCTTGATCAATTTTTGCATTATGTGCTTGTAGCTCATTAACGGCTTTCGTCAGTTGGAAGATTTGGACTGTCTGGAAATCTACCTTGCTTCTTAGCTCTGAGAAATGCTGGTTGTCTGTGAATGTGGATGATGTGGATCGAACGGATGTTATTGGACATGGTGTGATTGATGGTTGAACGGATGGTTGAACAGTAGGAATCTCAGGCTCTGAAGCAGAAGCCGATGAAGCTCCCTGCATGAACCTGTGCCTCTTTGCCCTTTGTCTTGGCACTAGAGGGGTTGGATCTTCTGCTTCAAAATTGGAATCGTCGTCATCTGACTCTCTAGCTGCTCTTTTTCCTTCCTCTGCTCTGAGACTGACCACTATTCTTGAACCATATTACCCAATACGTACAGATGGGTCAACAGATTCAGCGGCTAATTCTTCAACCTCTATATCTTCAGCTTCTTCAGACTCCGATTCTGAGGTGGTCATGGCTTGACCTTCTTCCTCAGGCTGATATTCATCAATATCTCTCATAAGATCCTCATCATCAGCTGGAGGATCCAGGATAGAACCAATAAGCTCAGCAGTAATATCTTCTTGAGCATGAGAACCCTGTGCCCAAATTTCCTCCAGCGTCTCTACTCGTGGATCTATTTCTGGGGCAACGGTTGAGGGGCCTGCAGCATCCACTGATGGACCTACTGCCGATGGTTTTTGGGCACTGCTTGTTGAAGGCCTGGATGCCTTAATCGGTCTTTGTTGAGCTCTTTGCCTCCTGCGAGGTTGTCGTGGAGGTCTTTGCTCTTGCTGAGGCTGCTGCTGTGGCTGTACTTGTTGCGGCTGAGGCAGAGGCCCTTCTCCAGCCCAGTTCTCCCCCTCTAGGGCTACGAACTCCGGATCTACCACTGCAACGAAGAGAGGTGCATCTAGTGGTCTAATCTGATCTGCCATACGAGCATTATGAGATTGGCAATCAGCAAAAATGCGCTTATCTATCACAGCCACACTCTGAATATCCGGCAACTGCGGCAGATTCGGCAAACAATGGCGGGTTAACATCATAACAAAGCGCGGATACATCAGGAATCTCTCGCGCGCTAGAGCAGTAATTTGATGAACAAACTCCGCAAAAAACATTTCAGAGTAGCTGAAATTCTTATTATACACCAATGCAATCATCGCCGACTGCATCTTAGAGACTATATAATCAAGACCGACCTTTTTAGGTGTAAAGCACACCATAATGACGTGCGCTAGGTACCTTCATTGGCCTATCAGACCGCTCTTCATGTACGCAACTTTAGCTATATCCAGTCCATAACCCATTCGTAAAAAGGTTGCTTGCCTTATGTCCAATTGGAAATCGATCGTCCTAGCTTCTTGTTCTACTGTCCCGAGCTGCAAGACTCTACGCAGCATATCCGCTAGAAAACACAAGGGGCTGCCCGACAATTCTTGTCCTTAACACCGTTGGCGTCACGGTACAGTCGACTTGCAAGTGATCCCAGAATTGCCTAACATAGGGCAATATGATCTGTACATTATGTGAAAGAGCATGTGACACCCTGGAATGTGCCAAGAAATCCACCATTTGTCTAAATGCCTGAGCTTCAGGAAGCTCCCGATCTGGCGATATGACCATCTTATGCTTCTGAAAGAAGGCTCTTTCACCCATATCTGCACATTAAAAAGTATCATATATTAGAAGTGAAAAACAAAAATGAAACTTGATTAAATCCAAATTCGTTTTATTTTGAACCTATGTAAGTTCAAAATCCAAGACATATAAATTTCTACAAGTTTGAATTTAAAATTATGCAAACATATCGATTTTAGTAATAAACTCGAATGACATGTTCGAATTTGACTGCATTCGAGTTTGTTCACACATTCGACTTTCCTGACAACTTCGAAGATGATGAACAAATTCGAATTCGGTCACTTTCGAACACAAATCCATGATTTAAACCCTATTAGACTTATAAAATAGTATTCACTAGTCCTGTTAGGTTCTAATCGAAGATATATGTAACTTATTTGAAGTTTTACCGGTTAAAACTTGTGATTTTGAATCACAAAGTTTAAAACCCTTAAAACTTCAAAATGATTCGATTTTTGCTAAATTTGAGTCCTAAACTACCTAAATCTTGTATAATACTAATGGTTATACCCATATTTGGTGGTAGAATCGAACACACGTGAACAAAACTTCGAGGAATAGTGAAAGATTCGAAACGGTAAAGTCGAAGAGAAAGTCGAAATCGCACAGAGCAAGTTCGAAGATGCAAATTCGAAGGTAGGTGACATTAATGAGTCACTGTTGACCTTTATATACTAACCATGTTCAAACTTGTCTTTAAATTCGACTTTACTGTAGTTTCAAATATTAATTTGAATTAGTCTTAAATTCGAATTTAAATGAAAATTTTGAAAATCTTTTAATAAAATTCAACTTATTCAACTTTTCCAACT
Organism: Centrapalus pauciflorus; assembly: GCA_020465985.1. Classification (NCBI taxonomy): domain Eukaryota; kingdom Viridiplantae; phylum Streptophyta; class Magnoliopsida; order Asterales; family Asteraceae; genus Centrapalus; species Centrapalus pauciflorus. The sequence continues at coordinate 9,653 of JAANYP010005979.1, forward strand.
TTTTCATATTTTTCAACCTTTTCGTGTAACGGAACAAACTATGCAAAATTTTTTACACTAAGCACAAGATTTTCACGCAATGTTTGTTTATTCAACTAAAAAGGCATCCTTAGTAACTTTGACCTTTTTCCTAAATAAATAAAAAAAATAAAATGAAATAAAATGAAACGAAATAAAATAAAATAAAATAAAGTAAAATAAAGTAAAATTTTGAACAAAGTTAAACTTAAACTACTCTACAGTACTTTCAAATTTACACCCTATACTAACAGAATATTTTTGGCGAGAAAGTCAAAGAAAGGTTCAATCAGATAGCGGTGTCAAATACGCATTTTCAGTATCTTACTTTCACACTTAGGAATTTTTGATTCCTTTGATTGTTTGTCGTGACACACGATTCTAGGAGATTGTTGGTATTATTTTCCCTTTAAACATTTTACACTTTGGAATATCCCTTGGCCTTTTTATTTATCAAGAATTTACCTTACGTGACTAATACTTAGACATACTTTTATGACCAAGGCATACACACAATGATTATAACTTTTCGGTATTACAAATTTTCTTTAAAAGGCAAGCATCGGACACAGTTCTGTATTTACATACAACAGAGTGTCTTAGTTTGTCTTAAAGTTTATTTTAAAGCTAGCAAGACAGCGGTGACATGTCTGTACCGACGTACAACAAAGCGACTTATCTTGCTAACTCGAGTCAAACCAGAGGCAACAGGTCTGTACTTACATACAACAGAGTTACTTGTTTTGACTCTCAATTCACTATCATTATTTTTCTATTCTTTTATTTTCTTTAAGATGTATTTGATGTTGCTATACATCCCCCAAAAAAATTGCATACCTCATTTAGAATCAATGTCTGTATGTCTCTAACATAAAAATTAAGACCATTTGGTCATACATCTAAGTTAGTGCAAGTCTGACTTTTTCTTGAATATTTTATTAGCCTTGAGACTCCCTTTGTGTATTATGCCTACCAACACATCAAACTAAATAATGTATCTCACTTAGAGTTTTAGGTGCACTATGTGTGAAAGCTTAACACTTAGAGATTGTATCAACTGTGCTAATTTTGTCCCCTTTGAACCTATGTAACTAAGACTTAACTCATTATTTAATATTCTCTTTTTTTGATCTTTTTATGATTTTCTCTCTTTTTTCTTTTGTTTTTCGTAGAATAAGAAAATAAACTAACAAACTAACTTACTATAAACAGAAAGAAGTTCTACTAAGCTATTAAACTTACTAATAAGAGAAAGGAAAAACTTACTGCTATAAAAGAAGTAAATTATATGAAGGTCAAGCTACTCTGGATTACGCATGCCATTTAGTTGAACTAACAACTCAAAACGTGATTTATCAAAAGATTTGGTAAATAAATCAGCATTATTATCTTCCGTTGCTAGTTTTACCAGCTTAATTAAATTCTTTTCAGCACAATCACGTATAAAATGGTGTCTTATGTCTATGTGCTTGGTTTTACTGTGTTTAACTAGATTATTGGTTATTGCCATAGTTGACTGGTTATCTATCCTAATAGAAGTATGAGTATAAGTCAAACCGTAATCCCGCAATTGTTGTTGTATCCACAAAACCTGTGAACAACAACTACCAGCAGCAACATATTCGGCCTCTCACGTTGACACGGCTACCGAAGTCTGTTTGTTGCATTGCAAGGAAACGAGTCTCCCTCCAAAGAACTGACAACCTCCAGTTGTTGATTTGCGATTCAAGCTGCATCCTCCATAGTCTGAATCTGTGAAAGCCTCCTATTCCAGAACACCATCCGCGTGATACCAAAGTCCCAGCTTCGGTTTTGACTTGAGGTATCTCAGAATCTGCTTCACATATTTCATGTGCATCTCTTTTCGATTAGCTTGAAATCTAGCACAAATACACACAACAAACATTATATCAGGTCTAGAAGTAGTTAAATACATGAGTGTGTAAGGTCTGCACAGTACGGATCTATATTGGCATGGCACCTGTCAACCAGTGCGAAATCCTCGTTAGCGGCTTGATGGATATATCACGCACACCAAAACACGAAGACTACCACGGTGATAGACGTACCACTCAGAACGCCCCGACACAATGATTATCTCCTCACGAAACTCTCTGATTGCAATCAAGTTCGAGATCGCCTTCTGCTAACCATCTGACCAATTCTGCAAAAATCTGATAATTAATCAAATTAACCCTTAATTATGCTGACAGATTCGAGTTTGTCTAGGACAAAGTCGAATCTGGCCCAAGGTCTATTCGAATTTTTCCTCAATGACAAATTCGAATTTAGCCTAAATTCGAACCTCACCTTTCAAACTTATGTTTGAACTTATGTTTTATCTTAAGTTCGAATTCATCTTTGAACTTTATGTTTGAACTTCTAGTAATACAATACACCAAGTTCAAACATACAAACAATCAATATCAAACTCACATAATCAAACATTTATCAAACAGTTGTTAATATTCAATATCAAGTAAGTTGACTTACACAAAATGCTATCTAAACTTAGACTGCTATCGTCACATAAGATGTACTAACAGACTCCCCCTTGATGATAGCTTCTAACTTTTTACATTTTGTCTAATTACTTGAACCATATAGACTACTTCCTGCATATAACCTATATCTATACCTATTCTAACTATCTTCTGGAACTTCCTAGCTTCAGATCTCCATCCTTCGTGAAAGAAGATAGGCTGATCGTGTAGCTTCTTTAGGTAGTCCTTTGATAGATTTATTAAATGTAATGGATCATACACTCGCAAAATAACTTTGTCTTGAGTATCTTCCATCACGGCTTCAGCAGTTTCATTATCTACATACCACCACTTCATGTTACTTAGAACATCTTGTGGAATCGTCTTCATAGGCACTTTCTTCCGACACTTTACAGGCTTGTACACCATTCTGGCCTAGGCCTACATGTATGTGAATCAATCCTTGTCTCATCTTCCACTCTCTTTCCCATCCTAAGGTTGAGTCTTTCAAATTTTCCAGATCGGCCCTCCTTTCTGATAATCTTGGCTATAACCTCAGCATAAGGATCCTCCCCGATATTGATTAACTCTTTCCACGCCAACTCCTTTCCTTCTACCTTCGGCAATGTATTAAATACTCTGAGCGTCCGCCTAAGGTATTGAAGTCCATCTCTCCTTTTTAGAATGAATAGTTGTAGTTCTCTCTCCAAGAACCAGCTTATAATTCCACCTGAAAGATTCTCGGAGCCCGGTATTCTCATTCTTCTTTTCATCTTAGGCTCTGCCCTCTTTTCTTTCTTTCGGAACCGTAGATTCAACAGTTCAGCCCTAGATGGCTCTCTCTCAGCTTCCTCTATTTCAGAGTCTTCTACTGAGGCTAGCTTGTTCTCATCGATATCAATCACATTGTGATTGTCTTGCACATATAGCTCAGTGATAGTCTGTGAGTTTACGATCACCTCATCGACATTGTCATCTTCGTCTTCTATCACTTCATCATCTGATTTCCAATCAGCTATGTCCTCTGACACGAACTCTCCTTCCTCCAACTCTTCAATATCATCTTCAAAATCAAATTCTATATCTTCTTCTTCAATATCCATTGAAGCGTCAATCACCTTGCTCTTAATGGCTTTTGAGGAACTAGCCTCACCTCCTTCAACTCTTGACTGACTAGGCCCCCCCTGAACTTCAGCATGCTGAGCAGAAGAGAAATCTACTGGCTCACTATCTATTTGTGCATCGGGATCATTGCCATCGTCATCTTCTCTTCTCATCTCCTGAGCATCTCTGCAGCTGGTCTCCCCCTGAGCCTTAAGATTTTTCATTAGCTGCTCGAGGAGGGACCTCATGGTTCTGAGCTCAGCAGCCTGATCAACGAAAAATGTCTTCAATTCAATATTTTCTTTATCAATCTTTGCATTATGCTCTTGAAGTTCGCTGACTGCTTTTGTGAGTTGGAAGATTTGGACTGTCTGGAAGTCCACTTTGCTTCGCAGCTCTGAAAAACGTTGGTTGTCTGTGAAGGTGGATGAAGTGAATGGAATTAATGTCATTGGTGACGGAGTGATTGAAGGTTGAACAGATGGTTGGGCGGATGGTTGAGCGGATGGTTGAGCGGATTGAATCTCAGGCTCTGAAACAGAAGCAGACGAAGCTCCCTGCATAAACCTGTGCCTTTTGGCCTTTTGCCTAGGCACCAAAGGAGCAGTTTCTTCAGCCTCAAAATCAGAGTCATCTTCATCTGAATCTCTGGCTGCTCTCTTTTCTGCCTCCCTGTCACTTACCACAATTCTGGATCCGTATGTGCCTATTCTGACAGCCGGATCAACAGACGGATTAACCGATTCAACATCTGCTGCTTCTACCTCTATTTCTTCAGCTTCTTCTGATGACGACTCAGAGGTGGTCACTGCTTGACCCTCTACCTCTGGCTGATATTCATCAATTTCGCGTATAAGGTCATCAAAACTAGCAGGAGGCTCTAAGATTGTATCAACTAGGTCAGCTGTAATCTCTTCTTGGGCCTGAGTCCCCTGTGCCTGGATCTCCTCCAGAGTATCCATTCGAGGATCTACTACTGGTGGCACGCCAGAAGGACCCGCAGCGTCCAATGACGGACCTGCTTCGCCTGACTCTTGAACCCTGCTAGAGCTTGGCCTTGAAGCCTGAGTCGATCTAACTTGAGTTCTTGGCCTCCTTCTTTGTTGTACTGGAAGACGTTGCTGTTGCTGAGGTTGTTGTCGCTGCTGTTGTACTTGCTGCGACTGCGGTCCTTCCCCAGCCCAGTTCATACCCTCCGGGGCTTCGAAATCTGGATTTACCACGACACCAAAAAAAGGTGCATCCAGTGGTCTAAGCACGTCAGCCCTACGGGCATTGTGCGATTGACAATCAGCAAAAATTCTCTTATCGATAACAGCGACACTGAATATCTGGCAACTGCGGCAGGTTGGGCAAAAAATGTCGAATCAGCATCATTACAAACCTCGGATACATCAGAAACCTTTCCCGTGCTGGAACAGCTATTTGATGAACAAACTCCGCAAAGAACATCTCGGACTAGCTGAATTGCTTATTATAAACCAATGCGATCATTGTCAACTGCATCTTTGACACGATATAGTCAAACCACACCATAAAGACATGTGCAAGGTACCTCCATTGGCCTATGAGACCACTCTTCATGTATGACGCTTTAGCTATATCCAGAACATACCCCATCCTTTTAAAGGCTTCTTGCCTTACTTCCGATGTGAAGTCAATAGGCCCAGCTTCCTGTTCTACCGATCCCAGCTGCAAAAATCTTCGAAGCATATCTGCAGAAAATACAAGGGGCTGCCCGACGATTTATGTCTTTAATACCGTCGGCACTTTCAAACACAAATCCAAGATTTTAAACCGTATTAGACTTAGAAAATAACATTCACTAGTCCTAGTAAGTTCTAATTGAAGATATATGTTACTTATTTGAAGTCACCGGTTAAATTTTGGGATTTTGAATCACAAAGTTCAAAACCCTTAAAACTTCAAAATGAGTCGATTTTTGCTAAAATTGAGTCCTAAACTTCCTAAATCTTGTATAATAATGATGATTATACCTAGATTTGGTTATAGAATCGAACCCAAGGAACAAAACTTCGAGGAAAAGTTGAAAATTCGAAACGGTAAACTCGAAGGAATAAGTTCGAAATCGCTCAGAGGTAAGTTCGAAGGGCTAAACTCAAAGGTAGGTGACAATGAATGTTCACTGTTGACCTATATATACTAACCACCTTCGAACTTGCATTAAATTCGTAATTACTGACAATTTCGAATGTGAATTCGACTTTGTCATAAATTCGAATTTAAATGAAAATTTTGAATAAAATAAAATAAAATGAAATAAAAATGCATCATCAGTAACTTTGACCTTTTTCATAAATAAAATAAAATAGAATAAAATAAAATAAAGTAAAATAAAATAAAATAAACCTAAATTTTGAACAAAATTTAAACTTAAATTAATCTACAATACTTTGAAATTTACAACCTATACTTAACACTTAACAGAATATTTTTGGCGAGAAAGTCAAAGAAAGGTTCAATCAGATAGCGTTGTCAAATACGCACTTTCAGTATCTTACTTTCACACTTAGGAATTTTTTATTCCTTTGATTGTTTGTCGTGACACACATTTCTATGAGATTGTTGGTATTATTTTCCCTTTAAACATTTTACACTTTGGAATATCCCTTGGCCTTTTTATTTATCAAGAAATTACCTTACGTGACTAATACTTAGACATACTTTTATGATCAAGGCATACACACAATGATTATAACTTTTCGGTATTGCAAATTTTCTTTAAAAGGAAAGCATCGGACACAGTTCTGTATTTACATACAACAGAGTGTCTTAGTTTGTCTTAAAGTTTATTTTAAAGCTAGCAAGACAGCGGTGACAGGTCTGTACCGACGTACAACAAAGCGACTTATCTTGCTAACTCGAGTCAAACCAGATGGAACAGGACTGTACTTACGTACAACAGAGTTACTTGTTTTGACTCTCAATTCAGTTTCATGATTTTTCTTTTCTTTTCTTTTCTTTAAGATGTATCTGATGTTGCTATACATCCCCCAGAAAATTTGCATACCTCATTTAGAATCAATGTCTGTGTGTCTCTAACATAAAAATTAAGACCATTTGGTCATACATCTAAGTTAGTGACCCGTCTAACTTTTTCTTGAATATTTTATTAGCCTTGAGACTCCCTTTGTGTATTATGCCTACCAACATATCAAACTAAATAATGTATAACACTTAGAATTTTAGGTGCATTATGTGTGAAAGCTTAACACTTAGAGATTGTAACGACTGTGCTAATTTTCGTCACTTTGAACCTATGTATCTAAGACTTAACTTATTTTCTGATATTCTCTTTTTTTGAATTTTTTTTAAAGGTTTTCTCTCTTTTTTCTATTGTTTTTCATAAATAAGAGTAAGGAAATATACTAAACTACTAACTTACTGTAAAAGGAAATTTTTTTAAGCTACTAAACATACTATAAAAAGAAAGAAATTCTACTGCTATAAAAAGAAATAAATTCTACTAAGGTCAATTTACTCTGGATTACGCATTCCGTTTAGTTGAACTAACAACTCAAAACGTGACTTATCAAAAGCTTTGGTAAATAAATCGACATTATTATCTTCCGTTGCCACTTTTACCAGCTTAATTAAATTATTTTCAGCACAATCACGTATAAAGTGGTGTCTTATGTCTATGTGAGTGGTTTTACTGTGTTTAACTGGATTATTAGTTATTGCTATAATTGACTGGTTATCAATCCTAATAGGAGTATGAGTATAAGTCAAACTGTAATCCTGCAATTGTTGTTGTATCCACAGAACCTGTGAACAACAACTACCAGCAGCAACGTATTCAGCCTCGCACGTTGACACGGCTACTGAAGTCTGTTTCTTGCATTGCCAGGAAACGAGTCTCCCTCCAAGGAACTGACAACCTCCAGTTGTTGACTTGTGATTCAAGCTGTATCCTCCATAGTCTGAATCCGTGAACGCCTCGAATTCTAGATCACCATTAGCGTGATACAAAAGTCCCAGCTTCAGTTTCGACTTGAGGTGTCTCAGAATCCGCTTCACAGCTTTCATGTGCATCTATTTTAGATTAGCTTGAAACTTAGCACAAATACACACAGCAAACATTATGTCAGGTCTAGAAGCAGTTAAATACATGAGTGACCCAGTCATGGCCCGATATAACGTCGGATCCACATCGGTATCACTTTATGTACCCGGTCCGAGATTATGATTCATTTGAATCGGCGTGCTGAAGTGAGCTGTCAGCTTGGTTCCTTCCATCCCGAAGCGCTCTAATATGTCGTAGACATACTTCGTCTGATGAATAAACATGCCCTCCTTCCTCTGTTCGACTTGCAAACCCAAAAAGAAGTTTAACTCACCCATCGACGTACACTTGTACCAAGATGAAATGTTCACCTTTTCTATTTACGAACAGCGTACTATCTATTCTCCCTCTTTCAAACCCGTTGTGTAAAAGATGATTAGATAGAGTCTCGTACCACGCCCTTGGTGCTTGATGTAGTCCATACAAAGCCTTATCTAATCGATACACTCTGTCTGGATACTTCGGATCTGTAAACCAGGGCGGCTGTTCCACATACACCAGTTCCTTCACTTTCCCATAAAAGAAAAGCACTCTTTACCTCAAGTTGATAAACCTTAAGACCTTTGAAGGAAGCAAAAGCTAGAAACAAACAGATTGCTTCAAGCCTGGCCACTGGCGCGAACTCCTCATTGTAATCGATTCCTTTCTCTTGGTTGAAACCCTTTACCGCAAGCCTTGCCTTGTTGCGAGTCACTATACCTCGATCATCTCTCTTGCACTTAAAAACCCACTTGGTTCCTATTGCAACTTCTCCACGAGGTAACGGAACTAACTCCCACACTACAAGTTTCCTAAACTGTGACAGTTCTTCCTGCATCGTTTCAACCCAAGAGTTGTCTTTCAGTGCCATTTGCACATTCTTCGGCTCTACTTGCGAAATGAAACATGAGTAGAGGCAAGTATGAAAGGCCTCGGATTCATTGATCATTGACAACAGCACTGTGTTGTTATTCAAAGTACTCATAGTCCTCACACCAACATTAGGATTTCCTATGATACTCTCAATAGGATGATTCTTATTAATCCTAAACGTTTCTATCTCGTGAACCCTAAGATTATCTCCCAAATTTGATCCTATCTCTCCTAACGGGGGAACGACTTCAGACTCTACATTTTCTTCCTCATGGACACTGTCTTCAGAGTTAGAACTTGTTGTCTGATTTTCGTCTGTAGGAGATTCAGAACCATTTTCTACTTGAGATCTATCTTCAGTTGTTGTAGGCTCGGAAGTTGATGGTAAGGTGGTCCTCAAAAAACTTTTACCCTCGTCATTCAGATTTAATGACGACAAGTCTTGTTCGATTGTACCTGCATTTCCATCCAAAGGAATGTTAAATGATTAAAACAATTTGTCATAATCAAAATTCCATTCCGGACCAGTTTGGGGTTCCTGTGTATAACTTGTGACATCAATGTTATACACAATCTCTACTGTACCATTTGATTTGTTAAAAAACCCGTTTGTTTGGTGAGTTGGGCATATAACCTAGGAAATATCCTCTGTCAGCCTTTTCACCAAACTTAGGTTGATGTTTTGTTTTCATTAACGTACATGGTACCCCAAATGGTTCGAAGCCAGTTAAATTTGGTGGCCTTTTATTCAAAACTTCATAACAGGTTTAGTTCAATGATTTGATAGTAAGGATTCGGTCTAAAACATGGCACGCGGTATTCACTGCCTCCCCCCAAAACATGGTAGGAAGCTTTGAATTCGAAAGCATGGTCCTTGCTACCTCAATCAAAGTCCTGTTTTTTCGTTCTACCACCCCATTTTGTTGTGACTCATATGGTTCACTTAATTGATGCACCATGCCCTTTGATAGGCAATACACACCAATAACCGTGTTTTTAAATTCTGTTTCGTTATCACTCCTGATTCATTTAACCCGCATCCCGTATGAGTTTTCCACTTGGTCTAAGAACCCGATTAGCTTGGCAGCCGTCTCGTCCTTTGTACCTAAAAAAAACCCAAGAAAAACGTGAGTAATCATCAGTAATAACCAAACAATACCAACTACCACCTATGCTCCGTTTGTTGATTGGTCCGAACAGGTCCATATGCAATAAATTGAACGTGGCAGCTATTGAGTTCTGCGCTTTGGACTTGTGTGCTTTCTTGTGTTGTTTGCCTTTCTTGCACGGTAGACACTTGTCCTCGAACGGAAACCTCTTCATCGGAATACCTTGCACCAATCCATTTTTAGTAATGTAATTCATCTTTCTTTGGTGTAGATGTGCCATGCGTCTGTGCCATAAAACCGATTCAGTCTCTGAAGCTTTTGATAGTAGACAAATTGGTCCCATCGAAGATTCCAGCTTGTTCATGTCGAGCATGTACAGCTCATTCTTCCTTGGAGCCCTCATCAGTACCCATTCTTCAGGTACTTTAAATCCCGGTTTCAGCACTAACGCCTTAGTATCAATGAAAAGTACTTAGTTCTTCTTATCACAGATTTGAGATACACTAATGAGATTGTGAACCAGTTTATCAACGTGATAAACTTAATCCAGTTTGATAGTCTCATTAGTGACCACTCCAGTACCGGAGATATTTCCTCCCTTATTTCCAGCGAACGATACAAATCCCCTATCCCCTCCCTTGAAGTCTGCGAGTAGACTGACGTGCCTGGAGCAACCACTGTCGACGAACCACTTGTTGTTTGGACCTGTAGTTATCTCCTGCACATGAAAGAAAAGAGGTTAGTTATCACGGGGAACCCAAGCCATAACTGACTTGGTAATACCATTCTCGTCCACATACTTGAACTCTTTCAAATACCCATCTCTCCTTTCGGGTGACTTGGGTTTTTTATTTAGAACCTGTTGTGGTGCAGAGTGATTTAAGTTCACTCTCGGCCTTTGTGTTGGCATTTGATGTAGAGCTTTTGAATAGTTTCGATTATAAGGCATTTCCGATTGATATCCCTGAGCTCTACCTGGTATTTGTTGTCATACAGGAGTGTGTGACCTAACCGGAGTGTAAGCTCTGCTAGGTGTATGACTCCTATAATTCTGTTGCGGTCCTGACCTAGATTGATTAGTGACTCTATTTGGTGAATTAGTCCTAATCACTTCTTTGGGTCGACCTGACACAGGTATTTGTTTCACAACAGATTTTGGTGCGGCTTGCACAGTTTTCTCGGTATTATGAGAACTACTTGTGCTTGCAACACTTGTAGAAGGCTTATGTTGTTCTGGCTTTCCAGTTTTAGTTGTAGAGTCTACTTTCCTATGTGGGCAACTAGAAGCAACATGTGTCCTTTCATGACGTCTAAAGCAAGACATTTTGTCAATCGACTTCTTATGTGTGCCCTTTGACTTAGCTGTCTCACTAGTGTCTTGTTCTTTAGTCTCAACTATAGTGACTTGTTCCTCCTGTTGATCATTAAAGTCAATTTTGGCTTGTCCTACAGCCTTATCACTAGAGGATGGCACAAATTTGACCTTCTTAATCTTGACATTATTACTAGTCACCTTAGTTTCTTTATCCTTAACTGGTTCAGACATAGGTTCAGGTGCTACCTCTGATTCAACTGGTTTTTCAGTTTTCTCCTGAGGTTGAGGTACATGGTTATCATTGAAAGGTGGAGGACTCTAATTATATCCTAAACCTACAGATTTCTTAGACTGACGCTGTGCAACTAAGATCTTCCCTAGGTTGAGTGATGAGTTCCTAAACTTTTCCAGTTTACTATTCACCTCAGCTACCTTAACCTTAGATTTAGCTAGCTCTATCTCTTTGATCTTAAGCTCTTTGGTCAATGCCTCAACATGTTCATACATCAGTTCTATTCTAACACACTGCTCACTCAGCTTGTTTTTCAGAACTATGACATCTTGTGTATCTGCCTTAAGCTTATTCCTAAGGTCTTCCTTTATATCTAATAGGCTAGCATTGTCTAATTTTAAGGATTCATTCTGAGCAGTTATAATTTGATGTGATTCTGGGAGTAAGTTTAATTTATCATTAGACGTAGCACACAAAGTACATAAATCACCGAAATTAGAGAAGTTCAGAATTACCTTGGCGTTATCTGACTCCACGTTGGCCATCTGTGCGGCGAACTCCAGAATCGTCTGATCTTCTGACTTTTCTACCAACATAGGACTGCTATCATTCTGATTGATGTCCTTTGTTTGTTCCTCTGCTCCGACACTTCCAGTCTCCGTGACTTCAGCCGTAAAGGCTCTAGCGTTGGACTGTGGATGTGTACTCCAGTGATATGTTCCATCGTGCTGTCTATCAGATGTGAACAGACCAGCTATATTTTCCTGACTGCTTGAACTACCCTGCTGATATCTCCCTTGAGATTGATTCTGGTACTGGTTCTGGTAGTTGTCGACTTTAGGTCTTTGACACTCTCTAGCGAAGTGTCCTAACCCTTGGCAGTTGTAACATTTAACTTTGGATTTATCAAACCCAATGTTATTGTTACTGACATTGAGATTTCTGCCCGTCCTCTTGATGAATCTTTTAACTCACTGAGTTACCATGGCCAGTTGCCATTGCAGATCCATCTCCTCTAAATCATCAGGGTCCACCTGATCATAATCCTCATCCCATAGCGCAGGATCGTTGATTTTCCCTTGAACGCAATTGCCATAGGCGGCCACAAATGAAGCTAACAGATTTAGATGGTCTTCAACTGATTTTGCGCTCATCAACATCTTTTAATACGCTTGAGATGTAGATGTAGACTGAGATTGCTTGTCTTCTGGTCTAGAAAAACCTATGAAAGCCCTGCTCACTGAGTCTTCTGCTTCAACCGGAGTCGATGATTCTCCTGAAAAGAATGCTGTAGCCGACTTCACGTCACTTGCCCCTGAAGGTTTGGACTTTCCAAAAGACATATCCGGATCTTGTACCTGGTCATAATCCAGTTCCTTCTTCAGCAATTCAAAGTTATAGGCCGTCAGCGTTCCTATGACATTTTCTAGAGTTAGAGTATAGAACTTGTCTTCATTATGTTTTATCAGCGCCGCATACATTTCCCATTAAGCTGGTAAAGCATCTAGAATTTTGACAATCTTCTCTGACTCACTGTACTCGACGTCGTGGTTGTCTAACTCAGTTAATAAATGATAGAATCTGGTAATTGTCTCATCCAGCTTTTCGTTCTTCAAAGCTTTGAATATCGCGAACTGCTGTTTGAGCATTTCCATTCTATTTTTCCTCACCGTAGGATTTCCCTCACACCTTTTCTCAAGTGCATCCCACAATTCCTTTGTTGTGCGTTGATTGCGAAATGTGTGCAAGATCTCCTGAGGTAACGCCATTCTAATGATCGAGAATGCAAAGTTCTCGGCCTCATAAAGCTTCTTATCATCATCTTTCATCTTCTGATATGACAAGACACGTTGACGGCCTTCAACCTCTGTAGTAGGAGGAACATATCCCTCGTCAATACATATCCACATCCTCATGTCATTAAATCTAGCGAAGTCGGCGAACCTATCCTTCCACCAATAATAATCCTCCAATTTCATCAACATTGGTGGAGAATTTGCTTTTCCGACCTCGTGGTCCATCTCAATTAACCTTTGAAGACTTGTCATTGTTTCAAAAATTTTTGAATTCAAACTTAATTAATTTAATTCGAAGTTAATTTATATTAACTCTTTCGAACCTGAGTAAGTTCAAATTTAAATAATTTTAAACCTGTTTGGAATTAAATTCGAAAATAAGTTTGAAGTCCAACTAAAATCGAAATAGATGACAAATTCGAAGGTTAGACGAAATTCGAAATCCTTAAATTCGAATTTAAAGGAAACTTGAAACTGAGCAAATTCGAAGTGGCCAAAATCGAATCAAACCCTAAGGAACTTCGAAAGGAGCGTATTTTGCAGACAAACTCGAAATTTGAGTAAACCCTAATACCCCCTTGATGTTCGAGCGCCGCAAGTTTGAAACACGGCTAAAAGTTTGAAGTTTTCAAGTTTTCAAATTAAACCAAAGTTTTTAGGCTTAAAAACATTGATTTCGATCAAAAAGATGAACTTTTCTGAACTTTTTCCCGATATCTTACATGATAAACTCGAAATATATCCAAAAACGTGATTTGAACCATCCAAAACGTCAAGAAACCACAGATGTTTCTAGTGAACACGTAGAACACCACGAACACACAATGTCTCTGATACCACTTGTAAGGTCTGGCGACTACGGATCTATCTTGACGCGACACCTTCCAACGAGTGCGGAATTCTCGTTAGTGGCTTGACGGAAAGACCATGCACACCGAAACACGGAGACTACCATGGTGATAGATGAACAACTAGAACACCCCAACACGATGATTCTCTCCAAACGAAACTCACTGATTGCAATCAAGTTCGAGATCGCCTCTTGCAAATCCTCTAACAAATTCTGCAAAAGTCTAATAATTTAACCTTTAATTATACTGAAAGGTTCGACTTTGTCTAGGACAAATTCGAACTTGGCCCAAGGCCTATTCGAACTTGTCCTCCTAGACAAATTCGAACCTACCCTAAACTCGAACCTTATCTTTCAAACTTATGTTTGAACTTATGTTTTATCTCATGTTTGAATTTATCTTTGAGTTTTATGTATGAACTTATTGTAACACGTTACCCTAAGTTCAAACATACAGTCAATCAATATCAAACATATATATCAAACACTTGTTAATATCCAATATTAAGTAAAATGACTTACACAAAATGCTATCTAAAGTTAGACTGCTATCGTCACACAGGATGTGGTAACACTGAAGTCGGGAGCCTCAACATTCTTCTCGGGTGAAGAATCCATTCGAGTGGAGGTAGATGAATCTAGTAGCAGCGCATTCTTAGGGTTTTCAAAACCAGAAGAAAAACCAAGTCATTCAGCGTCTACGTCTCAAGGATACACAAAGATGCCAATGAGCGCAAAATCGACTGAAGATCATCTGAATCTTTTGGCTTCGTTCGTCGCAGCATAAGACAATTGCGTTCAAGGGAAGATAAACGATCCTGCATTATGGGAAGAAGACTACGATCAGGTGGATCCTGATGACTTAGAGGAAATGGACCTACAATGACAACTGGCCATGGTGACTTAGAGGGTGAAGCGGTTCATGAAGAGAATTGGGAGAAATCTGAACGTAGGCAACAGCAAGGTTGGGTTCGACAAATCAAAAGTTAAATGTTACAATTGCCAAGGCTTGGGACAATTTGCACGAGAGTGTCACAGACCGAAAGTAGAGAACTATCAGAATCCGACTCAAGGAAAATATCAGTCTGGTGGTTCGGGAAATCAAGTAGCTATCGCTGGTCTGTTAACTAACGTGTCATCTAACAGACAGCTCGATGAAACTTATGATTGGAGTACTCATCTGGAGTCGAATGCTAGCCTTTATGGCTGAAGTAATAGAGACTAGGGATGACAGAGCAGAATAAGTGGCAATGGACATCAAGAAGAATGATACTAGTCCTATGGTGGTGGAAACATTAGAGGAGCAGTCGATTCTGGAGTTTGCTGCCAAAATGGCTAACGTGGAATTGGATCACAAAAGGGTAACTCAAAACTTCTCTACTTTCCATGACTTATGTGTTTTAAGTGTTACTTTAAATGATAGGTTAAACTTAGTACTAGAAACACATAACAACTTAACTGCTAAGATTCAAATACTAAAATCAGATAATGCTAGTCTCTTAGATATTAAGAAAGATCTAAGGAATAAGCAGAAAGCAGATGCTCAGGATGTCATTGTTCTAAAAGACAAACTAAGTGAACAATGTGCAAGGATAGAACTTATGTATGAGCATGTTGAAGCTTTAACCAAAGAACTTACCATTATGGAAGTAGAACTAGCAGAATCAAGAGTTAAGGTGGCTGAGGTAAATAGTATGCTTGAAAAGTTTAGGAACTCGTCTTTAAACCTAGGGAAGATCTTAGAAGCTCAACGGAAGTCTAAGAAACCAGTAGGATTAGGTTATCAAGAAAGTCCTCCACCTTTCAACAATAATTATGTGCCTCAACCTCAGGATAAAACCGATGAGCCGGTCGAATCAGAGGTAGCAACTGAAACTGAATCTAATAAGGATAAGTAAACTAAGGTGTCTAATACTAACTTTAAGATTAAAAAGGTCAAGTTTGTGCAGTATACTAGTGATACTATACTAGGAGAAGCTAAACCTGAAATTAATAATAAGCAAGAGGAAGTAATCACTATAGTTGAAATGAAAGAAAATGACACTAGTGAGACACAAAAATCAAAAGGCACATATAAGAAGTCGATTGATAAGATGTCATGCTTTTGATGTCATGAGAAGGGACATGTTGCGTCTAGCTGTCCTTATAAGAAAGTGGAGTCTACACCCTCTAAACTAGAGTCTAATCTTGCTGTAGGAAAGCAAGAACAACAAAGACCAGTACCTAGTATTGCTGGCACAAGTAGTTCTCAAAACACTGAGAAGAATGTGAATGCAACACCTAGGATAGCTGTTAGACAAATACCTGTGTCGGTTAGACCAAATGAGGTGGTTAGAACTAATTCTCCAAATAAAGTTCCTAATCATAATAGGTCAGTACCACAACAAAGCTATAGGAGTACAACACCTAGAAGGACTTACAATCCAGTTAGGTCTCATACTCCTTAAAGACAACAGAAACCAGGTAGAACCCAAGGATATCAATCTGAAATGCCTTATAATAGAAATTATTCAACGGCTCAACAGCAAATGCCAACCCAAAGGCCAAGAGTGAATCTTAATCACTCAGCACCACAACAGGTTCTCAATCAAAAACCCAAGTCACCTGAAGGAGAGATGGGAATTTGAAGGAGTTCACGTATGTGGATGAGAATGGTATTACCAAGTCAGTCATGGCTTGGGTTCCCCATGATAACTAACTTGTTTTCTTTCATGTGCAGGAGCTAACTATGGGTCTAAACAACAAATGGTTCATCGACAATGGTTGCTCTCGTCACATGACTAGGGAAAGAAGTCTACTCACAGACTTCAAGGGAGGGAACAAGGACTTTGTATCATTCGCTGGGAACAAGGGAGGTCATATCACTGGAACAGGAGTGGTCACTAATGGAACAATCACACTTGATCAAGTTTACCATGTTGATAAACTTGATCACAATCTCATTAGTGTATCTCAGATCTGTGATAAGAAGAATTCAGTAATTTTTACTGAAACTGAAGCGTTAATGCTGAAGCCGGGATTTAAAATACCTAAAGAGTGGATCATGATGAGAGCCCCAAGGAATAATGATATGTACATGATGGACATGAACATATCAGATTTGTCAATGGGAACAATCTGTCTTCTATCCAAAGCTTCAGAGTCCGAATCCAGCTTATGGCACAGACGCATGGCACACTTGCACCTAAGCAAAATGAATATCACTAAACATGGACTGGTGTAAGGTGTTCCACTAAAGAGTTTTCAGTTCGATGACAAGTGTGTCCCGTGCAAGAATGGAAAACAACACAAGAAGTCACACAAGTCAAAGACTCAGAACTCGATAGCTTCCACCATCGATTTGCTGCATGTGGATCTTTTCGGTCCAATCAACAAAAGGAGTATAGGTGGTAGTTGGTTTTGTTTTGTTATCACTGATGATTACTCGCGTTTTTCTTGGGTTATCTTTTTAAGTACAAAGGAACAAACAATTGGAAAGTTGATTAGGTTCTTAGACCAAGTCCAGAACTCATACGAGACAAAGGTAAAACGTATGAGGAGTGATAACGGAACCGAATTTAAAAACACAGTAATTGGTGTGTATTGCCAATCCAAAGGCATAGTGCATCAATTTAGTGCACCTTATGAGCCACAAGAAAATGGGGTGGCAGAACGTAAGAACAGGACTTTGATTGAGGCAGCAAGGACAATGCTCTCGGATTCAAAGCTTCATACCATGTTTTGGGGGGAGGCAGTGAATACCGCGTGTCATGTTTTAAACTGGGTCCTTACTGTCAAATCACTAAACAAAACCTGTTATGAAGTTCTCAATAAAAGACCACCAAATTTAACTGGCTTTGAACCGTTTGGGGTACCGTGTACTTTATTGAAAACAAA
This sequence comes from Centrapalus pauciflorus, assembly GCA_020465985.1. NCBI lineage: Eukaryota > Viridiplantae > Streptophyta > Magnoliopsida > Asterales > Asteraceae > Centrapalus > Centrapalus pauciflorus. The sequence goes on from JAANYP010005979.1 coordinate 27,375, forward strand.
ACATCAACCTAAGTTTTGGTGAAAAGGCTGACGTACGATACTTTCTAGGTTATGTCCCTAACTCACCTAAGAAAAGGGTTTTTAACAAAACAAATGGTACATTAGAGATTGTGTTTAACATACATGTAACAAGATATTCACATGAACCCCAAACTGGTCCGGAATGATTATTTGATTATGACTCTTTGTTTGAATCATTTAACATACCGTTTAGGGGAAATGCAGGTACAGTGGAAAATGATTTCTCATCATTAAACCTTAATGATGACTACCAAAGTTTTCCAAAGTTGAGAACTCCATCAACATCTGAGCCTACAACGACAGAGGATGGGTCTCCAACAGAGAATGAACCTGAATTACCTACGTACGAGAATCAGACGAATAGTTCTAACTCCAAGGATAGTGATCATGAGGAAGGGAATGTACCGTCTGAAGGCATACCCCCGTTAGGTGAAATAGGATCAAATTTAGGAAATAATCTTCAGGTCAATGAGATTGAGACATCGAGGATAAACAAGGATCATCCAATTTAGAGTATCATAGGAAATCCGAATACTGGTGTGAGAACTAGGAGTAGTGTGAATAATAACACGGTGCTGTTATCGATGATCAATGACACCGAGGTGTATCACACGTGTCTATACTCATGTTTCATCTCACAAGTAGAGCCAAAGAATGTGTAAATGACACTGAAAGACAACTCTTGGGTTGAAGCCATGCAAGAAGAACTGTCACAGTTCAGAAAACTTAAAGTGTGGGAGTTAGTGTCGTTACATCGAGGAGAAGTTGGAATAGGGACCAAATGGGTCTTTAAGTGCAAAAGGGATGATCAGGATATAGTTACTCGTAACATGGCAAGACTTGTGGTAAAAGGATTAAACCAGGAAGAGGTAATTGATTACAAAGAAGTGTTTGCACCAGTTGCGAGGCTCGAGGCAATTCGTGTGTTTCTGGCTTTCGCGTCCTTCAAAGGGTTTAAGTTATATCAACTTGACGTAAAGAGTGCATTCCTGTACGGTAAGGTGAAGTAATTGGTGTACGTCGAAAAGCCGCCTGGGTTTACTGATCCAAAGTATCCCGACAGAGTATATCGACTTGATAAGGTTCGTTATGGATTGCATCAGACACCAAGGGCTTGGTATGAGACGCTATCAACTCATCTTTTGGACAATGGGTTTGAAAGAGGGGGAATTAATAGTACATTGTTCGTGAAATGAAAAGGAGAAGACATATCTTGGTGAAAGTGTACGTCGACGACATCATCCTCGGGTCGTCAAACGAACAGATGTTCAAAGATTTTGAAAAGGTTATGAAGTCGAAGTTTAAGATGAGTGCTATGGGAGAGTTGAACTACTTTCTGGGTTTGCAAGTTGAACAAATGAAAGAAGGCATGTTTATCCATCAGACGAATTATGTCTACGACATTTGGGAGCTCTTCGGGATGGAAGGAACAAAGCTGACCGCACACTTTAGTACTCCGATTCAAGTGTCACAATCTCGGACCGGGTACAGAAAGTGATACTAATGTGGATCCAACTTTATATCGGGCCATGATCGGGTCACTCATGTATTTAACTGTATCTAGACATGACATAATGTTTTTCTCTGTGTATTTGTGCTAGGTTTCAAACAAATCCAATGGACATGCATATGAAAGCCGTGAAGCGAATTCTGAGAAACCTGAAGTCGAAACCGAATCAGTGACTTTGGTATCATGCTGATTGAGATCTGGAATTGGAGGCATACACGGACTCAGATTATGGTGAGTACACCTTGAACCGGAAATCAACAACTGGAGGTTGTCAGTTCCTTGGAGGGAGGCTCGTATCCTGGAAATGAAAGAAACAAACTTCTGTAGTCGTATCAACGTGCGAGGCCGAGTATGTAGCTGCTGGTAGTTGCTGTTCACAGGTTTTGTGGATACAATAACAATTGCCGGATTACGGTTTGACTTACACTCATACTCCCATTAGGATAGGTAATTAGTCAACAATTGCTATAACTAATAATCCAGTTAATGTAACAACCCAACTTTTAGTCCAAATTAATATCTGATCATCGAACCAATAATGTAATTTTATTACATTATTTGAATTATAATTTAATTAAGTATTGAAATATTTAATTAAATTATATAAATATTTAAATTATGAATTTATAAATTATTAAGATAATTAAATAAAAGAAATATAAGATACGAAATTGATAGTGGGTTAAGTAGCAAACGTAACTAGTTAAAGTATACAAACGGGATCTAGACTCATAAAATCAGATTCACTCTCTCTCTCTATACTCTCTCTCTCTCTAGACTTTTTCTCTCTCTACTCTCTCTCTACATCTCTCTAAGTTTTCTCCCAAACCGACCGTCGGATCATCAAGATTTATACGTCATTGGGAAGATCTCGAAGAATACTACAAGATTATACGGTTGCATGTAGGATTACGCACGAATTTGAGGTAAGAATTTCGTTTTAAGTTTTATATCTTTCGGTTTTGAAGTTAGAAACTCGAAACTAGCATTTTTATGAGTTTAAGGTAGTATAACTTGATTATTAACTAGATTATGTATAATATAAGTGAATCTAGGAGTAATACTTAAACATATTTGGTGATTTTAGACCTTAAACGAGTGTTTTAAAGATATAAAAGATGAACAAATTCGAAATAATAAGAACAAACTCGAAATACATTGATCAAATTCGATTTGTGGTGAAACTCGAATATATGTTCGAATTTAACTATAAATTCGAAAGGGGGGCTTCGAAACTAGTTCGTAAATTCGAATTTAATCTTGTGGCATTCGAAATTGTTCATTAAATTCGAATCATAGTTCGAATTTAGTCCTAGAAATCGAGTTTGGCTCCGAATTTAGCTATAGATTTCGAATTTAAGCATAAATGTTCGACTATGATGTTAAATTCGAATTAGGGTTTCGAATTTAACCTTGTATTCGATTCTAATTTATAGGTTGAAGCTATGGATTCGAATTTGAAGATAAATCAAATGTGTATTTCGAATTTAATAAGAGAATTAGAACCCCATACCCTAAATTGATTATTTTGAATAAATCATATGATCAATACATAAAATAACAAGAATATATGCTTTAATGACTAACTATATATGTATGATTATATATATATACACAAAGATCTTTAGAGAATATAATGAACAAAGAATACAAATGAAAGAATGAGAATGATGATCATGTAATCAAATTATAGATTTTGAGATTCAAAGATCAACGAGCGAACATTAAGCTTATTAAATTGAGTGAATACTGAATATACTATTCAAATGATATGAATAACAAATTGAGCAATAAGATGACGAGCATCTGAAAACCTGACGTAAGTCAGATAGTGGGTCTAATCCACTACAGATTGTGAGCAACAGAGCCAGAGCCAGAAAGTAAAAGAGCACAAATAACCAGTAACTGTGAGTTGTAGAATTCACTTTAACTGCATATTATGTGTATTGAGACTTTTGTTGCATGATCCTGATTTTATTGACATTCTGATCTTGAGCTTATTGATATATATTATCATAGTATATTTACTATGATTTGTTGAGCTGAGCATTTATTCTTCCAGAATCTTTTTCATTGACGAGTCATTTGATTGTTAAGCTTAACTCCATCACTATTGCTCAGTGTTGGGTTAATGTTAAGCTTATGATGTGCTGATTTACGTGATGAAAGCACAGAGGGTAGCTAGAGCTGAGCATTCCGATGATATCCATATAGAGCTTTTACTGGTAGCTAGCCCAGTACGTGGCTGATCCCCACTAATGATGCGTGTGTATGGATTTATCATCATCCGAGCATTCCTTACGAATTTGTCTAAAAGTCTCAAGAGCAACAACATTTTTATAACTGGGAGCTGAGCAAAGTCGCGCATCAAAAGAGCATTAATTGGCCAATGACCCTTCGAGATTGAGCTGTGCATGAGCCTAGTGCAGTGTATATAGAGCTGAGCCGTGCATGAGCCGAGTGCAGTGCATGTGCTTCCGCGTTCATAATTGCATGTTAAATGTGAAATTCTACATTCTCACTAAGCAAATAAGCTTACCCCGTTGTTACATTATTTTTCAGGTAAAGGCAAAGGATTGGCTGGACCTAGTTCATAGGTCAGGACTTGAAAGAGCTTGAAGTGCTTTAGAACCTGTTCCAATACCTTGGTACTTGATTAAAGATAGAGCTTTTGGGTTTGGGCTAGTTTACATTTGTGCTTTGATGAAATAGTCTAGTAGTCTGTCCCTATTACTTAGAAATTTTCTCTGATTGTAATTAACTTTTATTCCGCAACTGTTAATTTTATCTTAGTTTCATGATTGATATTGCGTTGCTACTGGGACTTGACTTGAGACCTTTGAGAAATCTTGGGTCTCACAGGATGGTATCAGAGCAATAGTTTCAGTGAATCATTGTATTACGTGTAATACATGATCTCAAACTTGTGCAATGCTATAGTATCAATCATGACAGGATGGCTTGAACTAAGATAGGTTTCAGAGACTAGTAGGACGGGGCATGAAAGGGTACAATGTGCTAGCCTTATGATCTAAATACTTAGTGATTTGAATTTCAGAGCTATGTCAGGAGAAGGTGGACCATCAGGTGGCATGACCCCAGAGCAAGTCCTGGGAATGATGCATCAACTAATAACCCAGAATAATGAGCAACAAAACAAGTTTATGCTAGAGCAAATTGAATCAATAAAGAAAACTGAAAAGATAAATAAACATAAAAAGAAGCAAACTGAACAGTCAAGCGAATCTGATTCTGATGATGAGCATGTCATAAACGAGTTGTGCAGCCAAAAGGCTGTAGATTTAAAGACTTAAAAGCGAGTGGTGCCATGATGTTTGAAGGCACAGTAGATCCAATACAAGCGTTAGATTGGATAAGTCATATTGAAGAGATTTTCAGTATCTCAGAATGTCTGGACAGCAATAGAGTTAAGTTTGCTACAGCACTGTTCGTTGGAGCTGCTAGAGCCTGGTGGAAAACACAAAGGAGCATCTATGGTGAGGAAGCAAATATGACACTGGACTGGGAGCAGTTCTTGAGACGTTCAACGCCAAATACTGTCAAACAGACAAACAAGACGAACTTGAGATGCAGTTGATGAAATTGAAACAAGGAACTAAGACCGTTGATGAATACGAGCATGAGTTCTCGAGACTTTACGGCTACTCGTCATATCAAGTAGCAACAGAAGATTGTAAGATAAATCGATTCAGACTGGGTCTGAATCCAGCATATAGAAGACAAATGAGCAGCATAAAGTTCACGACGTATCTTAGTATAGTGGAAGCAGCAAGAATGGTGGAGCGGGAATTCACAGATCCGAGTTGTGAACCCGTTATGATGGCTATAAGTCCTACTTGTCCATCTCCACCTAAGAAACAGAAATCTAGTAGATTCTTTAGTTCATCAAAGTCTAGTCAGCAGCAGTCACAAGCATCCTCTACACCACAGAAGACTAGAGTCTATTCCATACAGTCAGGAGCGCGACCGTGTAAACGCTGTAACAGATTTCATAGTGGACGTTGCAACCCTAGAGATGTGACCTGTTACACTTGTAACCGGATTGGACATGGAAGCGATGAGTGCCCAGAAAGAAACGACGTATGCTACAACTATGGTGAGCGTGGACATTATGCCAAGCATTGCCCAAATGCACACGATCTTACTAATCAGGAACAACCAGTTGGCAGAGCAATTCAACAGAGTACTACAATGATACCTACAGCAAAGGCGCGAGTTTTCCATATTACTGCTGAGGATGCCGAGGAGACACCAGAGACGCCACAAGACCACAATGGTAACTAATACTAAATTTCTTATACAAATAAATGATTTAATTCTGTTACTAGATCAATTTCAATTCCAAAATAAGTATTGAGTTAACTGTGCAACCCTGTCATCAATAGTGAATAATGCGGATGACATATGGGTTGTATCAGTTGAAGTTACGATACAAATACATTTCCAATAAAAAATTATACCTATAGACAATATAGGTATTGAAATCTGAATCATGTATGATTCAAAACCCGAGAAGAAATCAAAATATAATCCTAAACACCAGCTACTTCGTAAATCCTTGTAATCTAAATGATTACAGCGTGTCTCTTAAGGAGGCAGAGGTAGAAGTTGTTAATTAAATAAAACTAATGAGAATAGAATTATTGAAACAAGTTGATAAGCCCCAATGACAACTTGGATGAGAATCAAAGAAGTCAGAGGCACAAAGCGAGAGTGATAAAGAAATAGATTGAGATTTTGTAAAGTCAAGCAAATTAGTCATGAATGACTAATGAAAAGCCTAAGCAAATTGTCGATTTCTATCAAATCATTTCCTTAGAATTCGATTCTGTATCGCATTTGTTTTCTATGTCGTTAATGTTCCTATTCGCTGCAAGATTTGAAAGCATATGATCACTTCAAGTTCTTGATCATAGTTGACTTGCCTGAAATATCCCTCAACTACCGAAATCGTTGCGAAGAAGACGTGGACGATTGTAACTCCAAACTTTGATTCTATGTTCGAACTCCTGTTTTGTTCAGCAAGTTTTTAAATGCAACATTTCAACATTGTGCCTCAATCTCATTCTCAGCTTCTAAACACTCGATTTTTTTGGAAGATTTTGCTTCTCGAGAGACTGCTTACATAAAAGATTTGGCGGATATGGCAGCGCAATTTGAGATCAAGGTAGGTGAGGCGGAATCGTTACACGAAGAGTTGGCTCCGGTTGTTGCGCCGGAGGATTGATTCTATTTGTTTGATAGAGTGAATAAAATTATAAGTCTTTATAGCAAGTCAGCACAAGTCAGAAAATCAGTTAAGCGATTGATGATTGTAACATCATCAATAAAAGAAACATAAAGTACAGATATCAGATTCCCGAAAAGCTCTGTAACTATTACAAGAGCAAATGAGAAGAGTTTAGAGCTAATTGATAGGTATAGATGTTAGCTAAATTGATAGAGATATAAAGTTAAATCTCAAAAATCCATAAAATGAATATATAAATGAAAATTTTGCAATAATACAGATGAGAGATTTAAAAAGCCATAACTGACTCAAGATCAAACGAAAGAGATATATGAGCTAACTCATGTATTGAGTTATTATCTGGATTGATTATGGTATAAAATATAAAGCTCACATATTAAGGGTATGAATGATAAGTCATAATTTCTAAAATGATCAACGACTAATACATAACAGTGAAATATTGAATCAAATATGAAACTCCAAAGAGAAACTAGAGTTTCTTGTGCTTGAGAATCTCAAAGAAATGAAAAGATGTAAAATACAGATGGTGCTCGTTCCGTGGAAACACCACAAAGGTTCGCATCAGTCTTGGAAATTAAGAGATATCATAAAAGCTATCTGTCCAATTCTGTTCGAACATATCTAACTTCAGGGACGAAGTTTATGCGTGGTGGAGCCCATTCTGTAACAACCCAACTTTTAGTCCAAATTAATATCTGATCATCGAACCAATAATGTAATTTTATTACATTATTTGAATTATAATTTAATTAAGTATTGAAATATTTAATTAAATTATATAAATATTTAAATTATGAATTTATAAATTATTAAGATAATTAAATAAAAGAAATATAAGATACAAAATTAATAGTGGGTTAAGTAACAAACGTAACTAGTTAAAGTATATAAACGGGATCTAGACTCATAAAATCAGTTTCACTCTCTCTCTCTATACTCTCTCTCTAGACTTTTTCTCTCTCTACTCTCTCTCTACATCTCTCTAAGTTTTCTCCCAAACCGACCGTCGGATCATCAAGATTTATACGTCATTGGGAAGATCTCGAAGAATACTACAAGATTATACGGTTGCATGTAGGATTACGCACGAATTTGAGGTAAGAATTTATGTTTTAAGTTTTATATCTTTCGGTTTTGAAGTTAGAAACTCGAAACTAGCATTTTTATGAGTTTAAGCTAGTATAACTTGATTATTAACTAGATTATGTATAATATAAGTGAATCTAGGAGTAATACTTAAAAATTTGGTGATTTTAGACCTAACGAGTGTTTTAAAGATATAAAAGATGAACAAATTCGAAATAATAAGAACAAACTCGAAATACATTGATCAAATTCGATTTGTGGTTAAACTCGAATATATGTTCGAATTTAACTATAAATTCGAAAGGGGGGCTTCGAAACTAGTCCATAAATTCGAATTTAATCTTGTGGCATTCCAAATTGTTCATTAAAGTCGAATCATAGTTCGAATTTAGTCCTAGAAATCGAGTTTGGCTCCGAATTTAGCTATAGATTTCGAATTTAAGCATAAATGTTCGACTATGATGTTAAATTCGAATTAGGGTTTCGAATTTAACCTTGTATTCGATTCTAATTTATAGGTTGAAGCTATGGATTCGAATTTGAAGATAAATCAAATGTGTATTTCGAATTTAATAAGAGAATTAGAACCCCATACCCTAAATTGATTATTTTGAATAAATCATATGATCAATACATAAAATAACAAGAATATATGCTTTAATGACTAACTATATATGTATGATTATATATATATACACAAAGATCTTTAGAGAATATAATGAACAAAGAATACAAATGAAAGAATGAGAATGATGATCATGTAATCAAATTATAGATTTTGAGATTCAAAGATCAACGAGCAAACATTGAGCTTATTAAATTGAGTGAATACTGAATATACTATTCAAATGATATTAATAACAGATTGAGCAATAAGATGACGAGCATCTGAAAATCTGACATAAGTCAGATAGTGGGTCTAATCCACTACAGATTGTGAGCAACAGAACCAGAGCCAGAAAGTAAAAGAGCACAAATAACCAGTAACTGTGAGTTGTAGAATTCACTTTAACTGCATATTATGTGAATTGAGACTTTTGTTGCATGATCCTGATTTTATTGACATTCTGATCTTGAGCTTATTGATATATATTATCATAGTATATTTACTATGATTTGTTGAGCTGAGCATTTATTCTTCCAGAATCTTTTTCATTGACGAGTCATTTGATTGTTAAGCTTAACTCCATCACTATTGCTCAGTGTTGGGTTAATGTTAAGCTTATGATGTGCTGATTTACGTGATGAAAGCACAGAGGGTAGCTAGAGCTGAGCATTCCGATGATATCCATATAGAACTTTTACTAGTAGCTAGCCCAGTACGTGGCTGATCCCCACTAATGATGCGTGTGTATGGATTTATCATCATCCGAGCATTCCTTACGAATTTGTCTAAAAGTCTCAAGAGCAACAACAGTTTTATAACTGGGAGCTGAGCAAAGTCGCGCATCAAAAGAGCATTAATTGGCCAATGACCCTTCGAGATTGAGCTGTGCATGAGCCTAGTGCAGTGCATATAGAGCTGAGCCGTGCATGAGCCGAGTGCAGTGCATGTGCTTCCGCGTTCATAATTGCATGTTAAATGTGAAATTCTACATTCTCACTAAGCAAATAAGCTTACCCCGTTGTTACATTATTTTTCAGGTAAAGGCAAAGGATTGGCTGGACCTAGTTCATAGGTCAGGACTTGAAAGAGCTTGAAGTGCTTTAGAACCTGTTCCAATACCTTGGTACTTGATTAAAGATAGAGCTTTGGGGTTTGGGCTAGTTTACATTTGTGCTTTGATGAAATAGTCTAGTAGTCTGTCCCTATTACTTAAAAATTTTCTCTGATTTTAATTAACTTTTATTCCGCAACTGTTAATTTTATCTTAGTTTCATGACTGATATTGCGTTGCTACTGGGACTTGTCTTGAGACCTTTGAGAAATCTTGGGTCTCACAGTTAAACACAGTAAAACAAAGCACATAGACATAAGACATCATTTCATACGTGATTGTGCAGAAAAGAATTTGATAAAATTGGTAAAAGTTGTAACGGAAGACAATAATGCAGATTTATTCACTAAAGCGTTTGATAAGTCACGCTTTGAGTTGTTAATTCAACTAAATGACATGCGTAATCCAAAGTAACTTGACCTTAGTAGAATTTTTTTTAAAAGTAAGTTAGTAGTTTAGTCAATTTTCTTTTTATAGAAAGTTAGTAAGATAGTTTATCAGCTTATTTTTTTTTAAAGTGAAAAACAAAAGAAGATAGAGAGAAAACTATAAAAATTTCAAAAAAAAAGAATATTGAAAAATGAGTTAAGTCTTAGAATCATAGGTTCAAAGTGACGAAAATGAGCACCGTCTAAAGAAACTTTAAGTATTGAGCTTTTACATATAATGCACCATAAATTCTAAGTGATATACACATACAGTCTGATATGTTGGTAGGCATAATAGACAAAGAAAATTCTAACAGCTAATAAAACAATCAAGAAAATGTCATATGTGTAACTAACTTAGATGTACGACCAAAAATGTCTTAATTTCTATGTTAGAGACATACAGACAATGATTATAAATGAGGTATGCAAATTTTTCTGGGGGATGTATAGCGACATCAAAATACATCTTAAACAAAGAAAGAAAATATTTTGAAAAGAAAAAAAAAGTCAAAACAAGTCGCTTTGTTGTACGTAAGTACAGACTTGTCACCTCTGTTTTGACTTAAGCTAGCAAGATAAGTCGCTTTGTTGTACGTAAGTACAGACATGTCATCGCTGTCTTGCTAACTTAAAAGGAACTCTAAGACAAACTAAGACACTCTGTTGTATGTAAATACAGAATTGTGTCCGACGTTTGCCTTTGAAAGAAAATTTGCAATACCGAAAAGTTATAATCATTGTGTGTCTGCCTTGATCATAGAAGTATATCTAAGTATGGGACACGTAAGGTAGTTTCTTGATAAATAAAAATGCCAATGGAATTTCCAAAGTGTTGAATGTTTAAAGGGAAAAACATACCGACAATTGGCTTGGAATGTATAACACGACAAACAATCAAAGGAATAAAAATTCCTAAGTGTGAAAGTGAAATACTGAAAGTGCATTTGACATCGCTATCTTATTGAACCTTCTTTGACTCTCTCGCAAAAATATTCTGTTAGTATAAGTTTTATCTTTAAAGTAATTTTTTTTTAATTTTATTCTATTTAAATTTACCTTATTTAAATTTTTATTTTATTTTATGTTAAGTAGGATAAAGGTCAAAGTTACTAGGATGCATTTTTAGTTGGAGAAACAAAAAATTGTGTTAAAATATGATGCTTAGTGTGAATGTTTTTGCAAAGTTAAAAAAAATCCGTTATATGAAAAAGTTTGATTTTATTCAAGAATTTTCAAAATTTTCAGTTAAGTTCGAATAACAGAAAAATTCGAAGTAACATTCGAACTTGCTGGAAATTCGAACTTAAGAAAAGTTCAAATGTAGTTGGATATAAATAGGTCAACAGTACTTCATTTAAGACATCTACTCTCGAATTTGTACTCTCGAACTTGTCTAGGCGATCTCGAACATAACTTCGAACATATCGGGTTTCGAATTTGTCTCTATTCCTCGAAGTTTTGCTACTGTTTCTCGAACCTACATGCATACTTAGGTGTATTGAACCAACAATAACTAAGTAAGTGTAAGATTAGAGTGTTTTTGTGGTTAAAATCGACCACTTTTGAGTTTTATGTCATTTAAAACTAGGTGACATTAAATCTCAAGTTTTAAAAGAAAAAACTTCAAATTAATGATACCTAACCTAGATTAGAACCTAATAGGACTAGACTACATTTTTAATTATGTCTAAAAGGGTTAAAATCATGATTTTGAGGTTGAAGGTGACCGACTTCGAACGTGTTCTTCAGGTTCGAAATTGTTAGAAACTTCGAACTTGTTGAAATATCTATAAGTTCGAAGCCAGTCATGTTCGAATGCTTGTCTCGAACATAACTAAGTTCGAATGGTTTTTAAAATCTCGAATTTGTGTAAGTTCGAATGTGATAGACTTCGAACGTAATCAAGTTCGATGTTATACAAGTTTGATTGACACAAATTTATTTTAAATTAATTTCTAACTTTTTAATCATCATTTGTGTGTAGATGTGGGAGATAGAGCCTTTTACGATAAGCATAATATGGTTATGGCTGTCGATCTCCAGTTGCCGGAGGCTCAGCCATACTGGTAATTGATCTAATTTTTGATGCAATCCAGAGTCTCCTATGCGCTAACGCATAATCTGCTTGTTATTCTCACCTACTTGAGACAGTTTTGGCAGCATCAACAGGTGGACTGCACCGTCACCCCTACCGTCTTGCGTACAAGAGTAGGAGGACGACCAATAGTCTTTTCTGCGGACCTTTTGAGACAAATTTTGCAATTGGGAACAGAAGACCAGGAAGCCGGACCGATCAACTTTTCGATGCACGTAAGGCAAGCTGCCTTTCTACGAATGGGGTATGCTCAGGACATTACCAAGGCACCCTATGTGAAGAGCGGGTTAATCGGCCAGTGGAGGTATCTGGTCCACGTAATCATGGTGTGCTTTGCACCAAAGAAAGCAGGATTCGACATGATGGTGTCAAAGCTGCAGTCTGCGTTGATTGCACTGGTCTACAATAAAGCGCTCAGCTTCTCGGAGATGTTCTTTGGGGAGTTTGTTCGTCAGATTACTGCCCCATCCAGAGAAAGATTTCTGATGTATCCTCGTTTCATCATGACGATTATTCGACACTTCTTGCCAGATCTGCCACCACTACCTGAGCAATCTGGCGTTGCTATAATAATAGATAAGCGAATATTTACCGATTACCAGTCCCATAATGCTCGAAGGGCTGAGCAAGTTAGGCCTCAGGGGGCTCCTCTTTTCGGTGCCGTCATAGATCCAGATTTTGTTGCTCCCGAAGGGGATAACTGGATTGGTGAAGCACCCTCTCAACAACAACAGCAGCAACCTCAACAGCCACGAGCACAAGCACCGGCAAGACGCACTCCGGTTGCACGAATGATTTCCAGCTCCCGATCTACTACAGAAACTGGTGGGCCATCCACTTCGGCACCACAGCTAGACCAACGGGAACAGACGTTGGAAGAAATATGGGAACAAGGAGTCGCTGCTCAAGAAAGTGTAGCCGAACAATTGGTTCATGATATTTTGAAACCACCAACTGGCATGGAGGATATATTTAGAGTAATTGATGAGTATCAACCTCCTGTTGTCGAAACCGAAGGCACAGAAGGCCGTGAAGAAGGAGCAGAGGAAGCAGAGACTCGGGAAGAGGCTGAGGGTCATGTAGAGACCGCCTCTGAATCTGACTTTGAATCAAGCTCAGAAGAGACAGAAGCTGAAGAGCGAGCTGTTATGATTGGAAGAGATGGATCAAGGGTTGTTGTTCGCAGAACAAAGATGACACACCCTGCTCTCCGAGATGAAGATGAAGGAGACACAGATTTTGTGATCGAAGAAGAAGCAACAATTGCCACTCAACAAAGTTCCGTCTACTTCTGCTGCTATTCCATTTGCTACAGCCGCCGCTCCATCCACATCCGCCTCCATTCCATCCACCTCCACTCCATTCATCAAAAATCAGCATTTCACCAAGCTGAAGAGCAAAGTAGATTTCCAGACAGTCAAAATATTCCATCTGTCTCAAGCAGTGAACGAGTTGCAACAGCATAACTCAAGGCTGGAACAAGAAAATGAAAAGTTGCAAACGACTGTAGCCGCTTAACAGTCTCAAATCCAGACACTGCAGACCCTGGTGGAGCAAATTGTGAATGATCTACAAGCTCTGGGGGAGAGCAGTTGTCGAGAAGATGAGTTAAGGGGAATAAGGAGAGATGATGATGATGAAGGTGATCCCGGCATGCAGAAAGATTGTGAGCTAGCAGATCTTTCTCAACAGACTGCTCAGCAAGCAAATATTCAGGGGGAGCCTGGGTCATCGGGTACTGGAGGAGGAGAAGGTCAGGATAAAGGCAAGGCTCCAGAGGCGTCAGAGTTAATCGATCAAGAAATAATTGGAGCCTTGGCCGATATTGATGATGATGATGAAGTAATGTTTGACTTTAAAGATGAAATAGAAGATCTTGAAGAAGGGGAATTCGTCCCAGAAGACATTACGGATTGGAGATCTGATGACGAGGTATCGGTTGATGTGGATGATGAAGCCGATGATATCATTATTCAGCAACATCCTATCACCGATACATATACGATGGCAGAGCAGAATATGATTGACATCAAAGTGTTTAAGGATGCTTTATATGTTGAATCAGAGAGTGAAGAGCCTGATAGGGAGCTCACGACTGAAGAAAAGAAAAAGCTATGGTTCAGAACAGAAAAGAAGGTCATGTCTTTAAAGGAGAATATGATGGTATCTAGTTTCGGAAAGTTGACTGGGAGCATAAACAGTTGGTTCTTTAATCGAGAACTGCAGCTATTAATTATTGAAAGAAAGGACGTCTTCCAATATCTTAGAAGAAGATCGAAGGATTTCAATTCATTACCTAAAGTTGAAATAAAACCCTAGCATGGAAAGAGCTAATCAACATCGGTGATGATCCCTATGCCAAAGTAATTGCTAAAATTAAGGGAAGGGAGGTCTAGGAAGTTTGAAAGGCTAAACCCACGAGTAGGCAAGAGAGTTATGGACCGTACAAGAATTGATCCTCTAACTGACAAGCCATGGATGAAGATGTACTACAATCCAGTTAGATGCTTAAAGAAAGAACCTCTGAAGCCTATGCCTCAAAATGTTTTGGGGAACATCAACTGGTGGTGCGTAGAGAGTGAGATAGGCGAGGCTATCATGGAAGATTTTGAAGAGAAGGTGATTTTGAAGGTGTATGATCCCTTACATCTGATCAACCTATCCAAAGATGATCTGCTCAAGCTTCACGTTCAAAAAATCTCCTTTGATGCTCATTTGAAGATGGAAGGCAGAAAGTATCAGAACGTTGTTAAAGTTTGTGTAGAATAGGGTTTGTATGCTGGTAGCATTTTGAATAATCCTAGTACTATAGATTAATTGAATATCTAGTTAGAAGTTATCGTCAATGGGGAGTCTGTTAGTGCATCATGTGTGACGATAGCAGTCTAAGTGTAGATAGTCTTTTGTAATAATTTAGGCCTTGTAATTACAAGTTAATACATATGTTTGATACTGGTTATATATGTTTGATCTTGTTTTTGATTGATGTTTACTAAAGTTCAAAGATAAGTTCAAACATAAATTCAAAGATTAGTTCAAACATAAGTTCAAAGGTAAGTTCAAGAACAAGTTCTGGAACAAGTTCAAGAATAAGTTCAAAGGCTAGGTTCGAACTTGTAGTGGACAAGTTCGTGGGCTTGGGCCTTCATGAACTTGTCTGAGCTAAGTTCGAACTTAAGCTCTATAATTAAGGTTTAATCAGTGTTGATTAAGGACTTTTGCAGAGATTAACGATCAGAGCTTGTGTTGCGCACGTACGAACTTGTGAGCATTGTAGAGAGTCGGTTGGACAGATTCACATGTCGGGACGTTCGTTGTTGACTTCTATCATTGTGTTAGTCTCTGTGTTTCCGTGTTGTAGGATCGATTCGTTAAACCCCTAACAAGGTTTCCACACTCGTTGGACAGTGTCGCGTCAAGATCGGATCCGTAGGTAGGTGACCTTACAGAATTAAACCCATAATCCTTACCTTGAAGTTCAAGAATTCAAAGGAGAAGGAAGAGGAATTCAAATCAGCAACCAACTTTGGTTCTTTGCTGTCTCTTGCTACTCACTCCACGCACACAAACACAAAACTCTTAGTTTCTGCTTTTGGAAAGTGAAAGGGAAAAAGAAGCTCAAGGTTTATCCACATATATATTTCTTTCCATTTTAAGCAAGTCTCGAACACACTATATTCGAACCCGATACCCCTTTTTCACAATTAGTATTATTTTAACCCAATTAAATCCGTGATCTCATAAATATTAATAATTCACTAATATTAACCCGGTGACACGTATCACTCGGTCCCGACAAGTATAATCCATAAAACGGGACTCAATTGGACCAACGCAAAAATATTAAAATAAAGAGCCAATAAATTAAATCCACGTACCAGGCTCAAATCTGGGATGTTACAAATCGTCCCCTCTTAATAAGATTCCGTCCCGGAATCTAGCTCGACGACTGAAACAACTGCGGATACCGTCTTGTTAGTGCATCCAGTCTGACGATAGCAGTCTATGTATAGATGATGTTTTGTAATAGTCCAAGTGTTCGTAATTTCACATTAATATATATGTTTGATATTGATATTGATTGTATATATGTTTGAACTTGGTTGTAATTGATATTTTACAATAAGTTCAAACATAAGTTCAAAGGTAAGTTCAAACATAAGTTCTAGAACAAGTTCAAAGACAAGTTCTAGAATAAGTTCAATGCCTAGATTCGAACTTAATGTTGGACAAGTTTGTGGGCTAGGGCCTTCTCGAACTTGTCCATGCCAAGTTCGAAGTTAAAGCCTATAATTAAGAGTTAATCAGCTTTGATTAACAATCTTTGCAGAAATTACTTTTCGGGCGATTACGAACATGCAGAGACTTTTCAGTGTGTTCTTGGAGAGAATCACGTGTCGGGACGTTTGATCGGGTTATAATTTACCATGGTTATTATATATAAAAGAGTTTTTTATAGAAGAAAATGTCGTAGAATGTGCTGCCATTGAATAAATTTTGTGCTTGTACAGGTAAATAAAATCTGGTCTAAAATGGCGAAAAAAGGACAAACTTTCAGAGCCAGGCGCAGAGAGGGGCGCAGCCCTGCGCTCAGACCAAGTGCTCAGCAAAAGAAATTAATTCACAAAATAAGGATTTTTATAGACAGGCGTAGGGGGGGGGGGGCGCAGGCCTGCGCCCACGGCTGCGCCCAACCAATTAAAATAATTTCCAGCCGTTTTTAGGGTTTTCCAGCTTTTCCTATAAATATAAAGTCAGAGTTTTAAAAGAGATCACCGTTTTTTGGAGAAGAAAGCTAAGGAAAGGGACCCCGTTTGAGCGAACACAAGTACGAAGAGCACACGAGTGAAGCTGCGAAGATGGACACACAACTCTTGAGCATTACGCGAAGAATGTCCGGCTAATCTCACATAATCATTCTCGGAGGAAGCACAACGCTAAGTGTTTAATTTTATGAACAATTACTTTATGTTTGCATAGTTTTATTAATTATTTTTAGATTGTAAACGAATGATTGTTATTTGTTTGGTTGCGTTTCGCAAGATAGTTCGTTGATATTTTATTATTCGTGTCGAGTTAATTATTTAATTAAGACGAGTAATCAAACGTATCACTCGCTATGCCCAAGGTCACGTAACGATTATAAAAATAATTATAACAAAGATTATGTCTATGTAATCTTACATCGTTTTTATAAATTAAATACAAAGCTAAGTGTGAAATCCGGGAATGGTTATCTTCATATTTTATTTAATCAAAATATTTCATTAAGTTTTCTTTTTACAAATTTT
Organism: Centrapalus pauciflorus; assembly: GCA_020465985.1. Lineage (NCBI taxonomy): Eukaryota > Viridiplantae > Streptophyta > Magnoliopsida > Asterales > Asteraceae > Centrapalus > Centrapalus pauciflorus. Next base: position 44,802 of record JAANYP010005979.1, read on the forward strand.
GTAAGTAATTAATTTTATAATTCAAGTACACACCTTTTTACAAACCAATCAATCTCTTCAAATTATTTAATTTACAACGCTAGTCGCTCGAATACGTGAATTTAACCTCTCGCTCTCTGTGGATACGATCCCTACTTACCCTAGCTTCTAAGGTATTTAGTGGTATTTTTGATGGGTTAACAACACTCGCATCAAATTTTGGCGCCGTTGCCGGGGAGCGGTTGCGCTTAAATCACGTATTTTAGTAATTAGCTTAGTTTAGTTACTTAATTTCTCTAGAGTTATTTAGTTAATTTAGTTAATATCAATTTATTTGCTTATTTCCTTTAATTTGCTTAATTAATTTAGTTTAAATTTATTTATTTGTTATTATTCTGTATAATTAGTTTTTAAGCTTTAATTATTGCCTTAGTTATTAAGAAAAAGGGAATCGTGGCGCAAGCATCGATTCTCACCAAAAAAGAAAGTACCTAATTCTAGTTCTTCATCTAGTCCTCATAGGTTTATGCACACACGTTATTCTGGTAGGATTTCACCTTTGAAGTTTGATCCAGAAATCGAAAAAACTGCTTGATCTAATAGGCGAGCCACAACTCAAGCAAACAAAATTAAAAAATTTGCTCCTAAAGTAAACGTGGAAAAAGAAATAATTAATTCGGAAGACGAGAACGTCGATAACGTTCTTGTTGACGTCCAACAAAACCAAAGACCGATGGGAGACCGTAGAACCGTAGATTCCCATTATAGGCCGGGTGATATCCCTGATCCATCACCCATTCTCTACCCAATTAATGAGAATGAACCTGAAATTAGGCCACAGCTATTTAGCATCTTACCCGTTATTCGCGCAGCACCAAGCGAAGAACCGTATAAGCACTTAGCTGAATTTGCCGCCATATGTAAGGCCAATCACGTTAGTGGAATGACCGTAGACGCAGTAAAACTCAGACTCTTTCCTTTCTCCTTGAGGGAACTAGCGAAAAATTGGTTCGTGTCACTTCCCACTGATAGTATAACTAACTGGGATGAAATGAAAAAAAAAGAATTTTTAACTCAATACTACCCAATTAGCAAAACTATAGAAAAACGTAAAGAAATAATTGGATTTAAACAGAAAATTGGGGAACAATTCCACGAAGCCTTCACCATGAAATTCCTAAATGGATGCTAATTAAAACCTTTTTCGATGGGGTTAGTCAAGAAAGTAGGAATATGATCACCGCTGCTTCAGGCGGAACCTTTTTGGCTAAGGAAGATGACGAAGCCTGGGAATTATTAACCCAGTTAAGTAAAGGTTTAAAAGTCCAAGCGGGTTCGGATAGTAGTGTTGGTGTCCAAGTTATGGGCATAGACAATGCATGGAAGAAGGAAGTTAAATCTGACATATTCGAACTAAGCAAAAAGATGGACTTGTTGATGAAGGGAATGGGAAAGGCTACAGTGGCACAGGGCTGCTGCGTCACTTGTGGAGACCCTTCTCATCCAACCGAGAATTGCCCACATACCTTTGCCCACGAAGAGTATGTGAATGAAGCTTTTGGCTTTCGGCAACGAAGATAACGGGAGAACCCATACTCGGAAACCTACAATCCGGGATGGAGAAAACACCCGAACTTTAGTTGGAGGGATAATCAAGATAATGATGCTTCCCCGAAGCCAAGATATGAGCAACCTCGTCAAGAAAACCGAGATTTCCAATATCGATCGACCTTAGCTACGAAGGATGATCGGTATCATAAATGCCAAGACCTTAAAGAAGAACATGATTCACGACCAATGTCGTGGTACTGGAAAGAGTTTTCCGAGTTTATGGAATTCATGAAACAACAAACCATGGTTCAAGCAAAAACTATGGAAATGCTTGGAAGGCGGATGGGACAAATTGCAGAGTCTTTAACTAAACGAGAAGAAGGAAAGCTTCCAAGTAACACCACGGTTAATCCATCGCACCACCATGGTAAGGAAAAGAAATATGAAGTCAACGAAGTGAATGAAGTTAATAAAGTCACTACCCTTATGAGTGGAAAGGAAGTAGATAATAAAATAGAAATGCCTAAGGAAAGTGAGACAGACGACGAGGTAGAAATTACCTATGAAGAGGAACCACCTAAATCGGAGTCAAAGGTAGAAACAAAAATTAAGAAAGTAACCTTTAAGGAAGTAGAAGCCAAGAAACCAGTCGAGACTAACGTTGGGGAAGGGAGTTCCAATACAGAAATTGCTCCTTACCCAACGGCCTTAGAAAATCCGGCATTATTTCCTTATGGTAAGAAAGGACCTAAAAACGAAGAGTTATGATGTCACACCCCGTTACCCCGGTTGGCAACGACGCGTGACGTCGCGGAAGCGTGACCATAATCATAATGAACGACCACTATATGGACGTTTTCAAAAATACATCGATATAACTTTAAAAGGTAGAAACGTTTTACATAACCCGTAAATAATAAAGAGTAGTTCGCAAGGTACAGAGATTTGAATACATAATTAAATTATCTAAAATAATGCAAATAAATCTCCGACGGTTTGAAAAAGAATGCGACTCCTTAAGTGCGGAAGCTTGAAAGTGGTTACTTCTGAAGGCATACTTGCCTTAATTACCTGAAAATACATGCTAAAATACGTCAACAAAAATTGTTGGTGAGCTCATAGGTTTACGCGAAAAGACCAGTTGTATGGACATTATCAGATGAGTTGAATTTATAAAATCATAAATTCCGTGTATGTATTACATAAACCATCATGCAACCGAAGCTTAATTAGAATGAGTTTGCCCTGTGCAGTATTCCCATACGTAATACCGTGTGTTGAATATATATGCACTCGCTGTTAACCGAACCGAGCTAACACGAATGGGGGACATGACTCCCAATAGATCTATCCACAATATACTCGCGCTTACAAATAAATGCAATTAACGGTTCATGATATAAGGGCTGATGGAATCCGAACATGTAATACATATAAGAAATAAACAGTTTTGATGTCCATATAAAAACAGTGCATGTATTTCCACCCCAATAGATAGTGAAAAATAGGGGCTATGAAGACTCACCGTAAGTGCGTCGGCAAAAACGAGCGTAAAGTGCAAATTAGCGTTGTTTGATGGGTGATGAAACCGGAGGTGTTTAACCGAGTCCTAAATGATAATAAGGACTTAATATCACCAATATATGATAATATGTATATTTATAGATTTTTATGTCTTAAATCACCCAACATTACAAGTTTATAAATAAGATTTGCTTAAAACGTCAAGTTTATATATATATAATTTTCCAGCTTTTTCTGAGGTTTTTCGGTCTACTTTGAGGCTGTTTTTGACAAAGCTCCAAAATGTTTTAGACTTTGGTTTTCTAGGACATTAAACTACTATATACAAAGGATTTTTAGAATCAAGAACGGCCATTTTTCGATTTGTTTAGGTTGGTGAAAAATCTCGTTAAAAACGCTATGTTGGCCATTTTTGAGCTGTCAAACTTTCGGTTTCTCAAATAGTTTCTGGAGGTCTTAAACTTCAAAATAAATTATGAAAAATTGCAGATCTATAGTTAAGACATAGATCTAACTTTTGAGACAAGAATCAACTCATTTCGTTGAGTTATGAATTAGTTATGATTTTTCAAAGTCGATACAAATATTCTGCCGAAATTCCGTAGTTTATAAATTTACAACAATTTATGATTCTTGTTGTTTATTCAAAGACTACTTGTATATAAGTTATAAAACTTATAAAAACACATATATATCATATGTTTTCATAATATTAACACTTTTATAATGTGTTTACATATTCATAAACATATTTAAAGAAACAACTTAAAAAATAACAACTAGAAACTTATAAACTTGAGTTTTTATGAAACTTGTTGTTGTTGGTGATTATATATATTATGCAAGACTTATATAAACATAAATATAAGATGATATAAGCTAGTATTTACTTACTTTGGGGTATTAGAAAGATGAAACCAAGTTGAAGTTGAAACTCTTGGAAGATTTCACCCAAAAACACTTGAAAATTACAAGAATATGAAAGTTGCACAACTTTGGCTTTGGCTTGAGGCCTTGGCCGGTTTTGAAGAGAGGGTTTGAGAGAGTGATTTTGCTTTGCAAGGTGTGAGAAATGAGGTGAAGTTGTGGTTCTATTTATAGAGGTGAAAAAGGTGGTGAAATGATGATAATAGTTGTAAAATCTTGGATGAAAGGAAAGGGGAGGATTTGATGTAGAAATGTTGAGTTAAAAATTATTTCATAGGTCCTTTGTGGTCCTTGTATGGCCGGCCTATGTATGTATTTATGGTGTATTTTTTTTTTTTTTTTGTATAAAAGTATTTAGAAATGTATTCTTGTATTTCCCTTTTCTTGTAAATTCATAAATACTTTTGGATGCATTGTTTTAATTAATTGTTTTAGTCTTGCATAATTAAGGTTAAGTAATTGTATTAGTGTATGATTAGTGTCACTAATCATGATTTAATTATGTACTTAGTTGAATTAATCCCTCATATCGTAAATTGATCGGATTAATTGATTTCCCGATTCATCGCACCGATGAATTTGATTCAAATTGAGTTGAATTTTCTAATAAGCCTTGTTAATCACTTGATTAATTTCTAATGACCATTGATTAGGCTATAATTGACTATTAAATGTAGATTAGGGTTTTGTTGCTAACCTGGTTTAGTGCCGGATGTTACAGTCTCCCCCTGTTAAGGGAATTTCGTCCCGAAATTAGCTCGTGTTCTCCACTGCTTGAGTATCCGAGAACAGGTGAGGGTATTTTTCCCGGAACTGATCTTCTCGTTCCCAAGTAAACTCAGGACCTCGCTTAGAGTTCCATCTGACTTTTATTATCGGGATCCGACTGTGCTTTAGTTTCTTGACTTCTCGGTCCATTATTTCTACAGGTTGCTCAATGAAGTTTAATTTATCGTCTAACTCCAGCTCGTCCATGGGTATAACGAGTGATTCATCAGCCAGACACTTCTTAAGATTGGACACGTGGAAGGTGTTATGAACATTACTAAGCTCTGGGGGCAGGTCGAGTCGGTAAGCTACCGGGCCAATTCTTTTGGTGATCTTGAATGGTCCGATATAACGAGGATTGAGTTTTCCTCGTTTCCCAAAACGGATTACGCCTTTCCAAGGCGAGACTTTCAACATTACTTGATCTCCCTCTTGGAATTCCAAATCCTTCCGTCGAATGTCTGCATAACTCTTCTGTCGATCCCGCGCGATCTTTAATCGGTTACGAATCTGGGCTATCTTTTCTGTAGTCTCTTGGATGATCTCAGGTCCAGTGATCTGACTATCCTACTTCAGCCCAACAAAGAGGTGATCGACACTTTCGCCCGTAGAGTGCCTCGAATGGGGCGGTCTTAATGCTTGAGTGATAGCTGTTGTTATAGGAAAACTCGACTAATGGCAGGTGTCTGTCCCAACTTTTGCCAAAATCGATGACACATGCCCTTAACATGTCTTCCAGCGTCTGAATCGTCCTTTCACTCTGACCATCCGTTTGCAGGTGATAGGCTGTGCTCATATCTAGGCGTGTACCCAGTGCTTCTTGTAATGACTGCCAAAATCTTGATGTGAACCGGCTGTCTCTGTCTGATATAATTGATACTGGCACTCCATGCCTTGAGACGACTTCTTTAAGATAGATTCGTGTTAACTTATCCATCTTATCAGTCTCCTTAATGGGCAGGAAATGTGCGGTTTTGGTAAGCCGATCCACAATCACCCAAATAGTGTCATAACCTCCAGACGTCTTTGGCAACTTGGTGATGAAATCCATGGTGATGTTTTCCCACTTCCACTGGGGTATTTCTGGTTGAACTAGCAATCCTGATGGTTTTTGGTGCTCAGCTTTAACCTTCAAACATGTTAAGCACTTGCTGACGTAGGTAGCAATGTCAGCCTTCATATTTGGCCACCAGTACATTCCTTTCAAGTCGTGATACATTTTATCTGCCCCTGGATGAATAGCATATCTTGTCTTATGCCCTTCATCCATGACCAGCTTTCTTACTCCTCCGAATTTTGGTAACCAAATTCTGCCCATGAAGTGTCGACATCCATCCGGCTTGATTTCGAACTGCTTATCCATCCCTCTCAAGGCTTCATCCAGTATATTACCCTCCTTGACTGCTTCTTCTTGTGCCTCGCGGACTTGAGAGTTTAGGTTTGACTGTACAGTCATGATCAAAGCTCGGACTCTCAAGGGTTTAACCCGTTCCTTTCGGCTCAGGGCATCAGCTACGACATTCGCCTTTCCCGGATGATAACGAATTTCGCAGTCATAGTCACTAAGTAGTTCAACCCAACGACGTTGCCTCATGTTTAACTCTTTCTGGTTCAGAATATGCTGAAGGCTCTTATGGTCTGTGAATACTGTGCATTTAGTTCCATACAGGTAGTGCCTCCATATTTTGAGAGCAAACACCACTGCTCCAAGCTCCAAGTCATGAGTCGTATAATTCACCTCGTGAATTTTGAGCTGCCGTGATGCGTAAGCAATGACTCTATCCCTTTGCATGAGCACACAACCTAATCCATTGTGTGAGGCATCACAGTAGACCACGAAATTTTCAGTCCCTTCAGGTAAGGACAGAATTGGTGCACTACACAACCTTTGCTTTAACTGCTGAAACGCCTTTTCTTGCTCTTCACCCCAGATATACTTCACATCCTTTCGAGTCAATTCCGTTAAGGAACCCGCTATCTTTGAGAAGTTTTCGATAAATCGCCTATAATAACCGGCAAGTCCTAGAAATTGGCGGATTTCCGTGGGGGTTCTAGGAGTCGCCCAGTTCTTTATGGCCTCGATTTTTGATGGATCAACTTGGATTCCCTGGCTGTTGATCACATGCCCAAGGAATTTTACTTCTCGCAACCAAAATTCACACTTTGAAAATTTGGCGTATAGCTGCTCTTTCTCTAACAACTCCAAGATCAACTTGAGGTGTTGTTCATGCTCTTCTTTACTTCTGGAATAGATTAGGATGTCGTCTATGAACACTATTACAAATTTATCCAGATATGGTTTACACACCCGATTCATGAGGTCCATAAATACGGCTGGTGCGTTGGTTAAACCGAATGGCATCACCTGGAATTCGTAATGTCCATAACGAGTTCTGAATGCCGTCTTGGGGATATCTTCTTCCCGAACTTTCACTTGGTGATAACCGGATCGCAGATCAATCTTAGAGTAGAAGCTAGATCCCTGTAGCTGGTCAAACAGGTCATCAATTCTGGGGAGTGGGTAGCGGTTCTTTATCGTTAACTTGTTTAGCTCTCGGTAGTCTATGCACATTCTGAAGGATCCGTCTTTCTTTTTCACGAACAAGACCGGAGCTCCCCAAGGTGAGGAACTTGGTCGAATGAATCCTTTATCCATCAACTCTTGTAATTGATTGGATAGCTCTTGCATCTCAGAAGGGGCGAGTCTATATGGGGCTCTTGCGATCGGTGCAGCTCCCGGCACCAAATCGATTTGGAACTCTACTTGTCTAGTTGGCGGAAGTCCAGGCAAATCTTCCGGGAAGACCTTCGGATAGTCACAAACCACTGGAATATCCTCAAGTCGCTTCTCCTCCGCCTCTTTTTCTACAATTTGCACCAGTACTGCATGACAACCTCTCCTAAGGCACTTTAATGTTCTTAGGCCGGATATGACATTCAACTGTCGGTTCTTTCTTTCTCCTTGGACGGTTAGGAACTTCTTCTTGTGGAGTGGTATCCGTACCACTTTCTTACCACACAAAATCTCGGCATGATTGTGTGACAACCAATCCATACCAACTACTACGTCGAAACTTCCGAGTTCTATAGGCATCAAGTCTATTTTAAAGGGATGATCTGCCAGCTTCAGTGTGCATTCCTTAATGATACTACTTGCCTCTATTATTTTACCGTCAGCCAGTTCTATAGTATAAGAGTTGTCTAAGGGAAAAGGAGCGGCATTCAATTGCTTACTAAACTTATCAGATATAAAGCTCCTATCAGCCCCAGTGTCAAAGAGTACATAAGCATAAATGTCGTTTAATAAAAACGTACCTGATACCACGTGGGGATCTTGACGAGCGTCACCTGCTCCCAACACAAAAGCTCTCCCCTGAGCTCCTCCACCATTCCTCAGTTTCGGGCACTCACTCTTGAAGTGCCCAGTAGCTCCACATACAAAGCAGCCCTTTTGATTGCTGCCACTGGTTCCCGGGGTTCCTGTCTTACAGTCCTTGGCCATATGCCCCAAACGTTTGCATTTCTCATAGTGGGTTGGACAGGGACCCTGGTTGTGATGGAAGGTGCATTTAGTGCAGAAAGGCTTGGTACCGGTATAACCTCTTCTTGGCTCAGCTCCAGCTGCGTAAGCCTTAATGGTCTCGGGCTTTTTGGATTGTGAACCCACATTCTTCCCTGTCTTGTCTTCCCACTTTCTTTTGTTCTCCCCGGCCCTGGCTTCATTTCTCCGGGCTACTTGGTACATAAGATTATTGGCCATCCTGATGGCATCCTGCAGGGTGGATGGGTTTGAGGCAGTTACGTTACCTTGAATTTGAGGAGCGAGTCCCCAAATGTAACGTTCAATCTTTTTGTACTCCGGGGTCACCATTTGAGGGCACAGAATGCTTAGCTCATGAAATCGGTTGGTGTACACCGTCACATCTGTTCCCTTCATCGACAGGTTCCAGAACTCCGATTCCATCTTCTGGAGTTCGTTCCTCGGACAATACTCGTCCGTCATCATTTGTTTTAACGCGGACCGTGTGAGTTGGTAGGCTTCATCGATACTTACAGACTGGACATAGGAGTTCCACCATGTGAGGGCGCTATCTTGTAAGGTGTGAGTAGCAAACTTCACCTTATCCCCCTCAGCACATCCGCTGACGCGAAAGACAGACTCTAACTTCTCAAACCATCGTATCAAACCAACGGCTCCTTCAGTTCCGTTGAAATACCGGGGTTTGCAACTTAAAAATCCTTTAATTCCACAACCTTTTGCGTGGATTTCCGTTCCTCCCGTGGTGCGGCTAGCACCACCATCTCCATTTGCTGAGCTATTCCTATTTGCCTCATATGTGGCTATAGCGGCAGCCACTCTTTGTGCGACTAGCTCTTCAATGTCAGCAGCGTTCATTGTTCGTTTCGGCGGCATTATCTTAAGATTTTAAAGAAAAGCATAGTGTAAGAAATTGAATCTTAAAGAGGTAAATTCTTCTTAAAGCACAATACTATAATCATCAAACACAATTTCATAAATAACTTGCAATTTTCATTAATCATTCGAAGTTTTCTTACATTAGGGGCGGGTTATTACCCGAAAATTTTGTCCTACACTATTACATGATATTTTCCTACCATTACAAAAATAGATAGATGTGTACTAAGTGTGGGAGTAATCGGGGGTCTCTCCCTTTTCCATTGCGTTGAGGCGCTGAGTCAGCTCCTCGATCCGGGCTTGGCTCTCGGCTAGTTGCTGCCGGAGCTCATTCAGTCCGTCCTGCTGTATAGCAAGGGCGTGCAGGTTGGCCCAATATATGTTGGAGTTTTGCAACTCCTCCCGCTCTATACGAGTGGTCATCTCCCCGATATCCAGGTTAAGTGACCGGATCTGGTGGTCATGCCTGGTAGACCTTGCGATCAAAAGTGGTATGGTCTGATCGGCGGGCTCTTGAGTGAGCGATGAGACAGGTGCGGAGGATGGTCCTCCGACCTCGAAGTTTGGAGGAACTCCCTCCATCTGCCTCCATTCGCGGAGGATCTCCGGTATCCAAGTCCATCGTCGGGCGTCTACCCGTGGGTGTGGTGTCGGGGGATTGGGCTGGGGAGTCGGAACAGGAATAGACTCCTTTCTTGGTATGATTACCCGTTTCCGGGGGGTGTACAACATCTTTGGGCCGTTAGGATAAGGCCTATACGGCTTAAAGGATGGTTCGGCCGGGTGATACGGGACGCGAGCAGGGGCCGTCGGTGGTGAAGGATCCTCTTCCTCCATGGGTTCCTCCTCCATGGGTTCTTCCTCGGATTCCTCCATCGGGTCCTCGTCCTCCGAGGGGTCTTCCTCCTCGGTCGGGTCCTCCTCAGAAAATACTTCCGGATTGCATGGGCTAGTAGGGGTATACTCCTCTTCTGAGTCGGACAAGATGATTATCTCTTGGTGGGACATGTTTTCTGCTATCAAGGTCCATGCATAGTCTTTCAGTTAGTTACAAGTTACAAAATATTCTAAAATCAGTAAATCTTATGTGCAGTTATAGTCTAGGGTACTAATGCAACCTAGTTCACTATAACTATGGCTCTGATACCAATCTGTCACACCCCGTTACCCCGGTTGGCAACGAAGCGTGACGTCGCGGAAGCGTGACCATAATCATAATGAACGACCACTATATGGACGTTTTCAAAAATACATCGATATAACTTTAAAAGGTAGAAACGTTTTACATAACCCGTAAATAATAAAGAGTAGTTCGCAAGGTACAGAGATTTGAATACATAATTAAATTATCTAAAATAATTCAAATAAATCTCCGACGGTTTGAAAAAGAATGCGACTCCTTAAGTGCGGAAGCTTGAAAGTGGTTACTTCTGAAGGCATACTTGCCTTAATTACCTGAAAATACATGCTAAAATACGTCAACAAAAATTGTTGGTGAGCTCATAGGTTTACGCGAAAAGACCAGTTGTATGGACATTATCAGATGAGTTGAATTTATAAAATCATAAATTCCGTGTATGTATTACATAAACCATCATGCAACCGAAGCTTAATTAGAATGAGTTTGCCCTGTGCAGTATTCCCATACGTAATATCGTGTGTTGAATATATATGCACTCGCTGTTAACCGAACTGTGCTAACACGAATGGGGGACATGACTCCCAATAGATCTATCCACAATATACTCGCGCTTACAAATAAATGCAATTAACGGTTCATGATATAAGGGCTGATGGAATCCGAACATGTAATACATATAAGAAATAAACAGTTTTGATGTCCATATAAAAACAGTGCATGTATTTCCACCCCAATAGATAGTGAAAAATAGGGGCTATGAAGACTCACCGTAAGTGCGTCGGCAAAAACGAGCGTAAAGTGCAAATTAGCGTTGTTTGATGGGTGATGAAACCGGAGGTGTTTAACCGAGTCCTAAATGATAATAAGGACTTAATATCACCAATATATGATAATATGTATATTTATAGATTTTTATGTCTTAAATCACCCAACATTACAAGTTTATAAATAAGATTTGCTTAAAACGTCAAGTTTATATATATATAATTTTCCAGCTTTTTCGGAGGTTTTTCGGTCTACTTTGAGGCTGTTTTTGACCAAGCTCCAAAATGTTTTAGACTTTGGTTTTCTAGGACATTAAACTACTATATACAAAGGATTTTTAGAATCAAGAACGGCCATTTTTCGAGTTGTTTAGGTTGGTGAAAAATCTCGTTAAAAACGCTATGTTGGCCATTTTTGAGCTGTCAAACTTTCGGTTTCTCAAATAGTTTCTGGAGGTCTTAAACTTCAAAATAAATTATGAAAAATTGCAGATCTATAGTTAAGACATAGATCTAACTTTTGAGACAAGAATCAACTCATTTCGTTGAGTTATGAATTAGTTATGATTTTTCAAAGTCGATACAAATATTCTGCCGAAATTCCGTAGTTTATAAATTTACAACAATTTATGATTCTTGTTGTTTATTCAAAGACTACTTGTATATAAGTTATAAAACTTATAAAAACACATATATATCATATGTTTTCATAATATTAACACTTTTATAATGTGTTTACATATTCATAAACATATTTAAAGAAACAACTTAAAAATAACAACTAGAAACTTATAAACTTGAGTTTTTATGAAACTTGTTGTTGTAGGTGATTATATATATTATGCAAGACTTATATAAACATAAATATAAGATGATATAAGCTAGTATTTACTTACTTTGGGGTATTTGAAAGATGAATCCAAGTAGAAGTTGAAACTCTTGGAAGATTTCACCCAAAAACACTTGAAAATTACAAGAATATGAAAGTTGCACAATTTTGGCTTTGGCTTGAGGCCTTGGCCGGTTTTGAAGAGAGAAATGAGAGAGTGATTTTGCTTTGCAAGGTGTGAGAAATGAGGTGAAGTGGTGGTTCTATTTATAGAGGAGAAAAAGGTGGTGAAATGATGAAAATAGTTGTAAAATCTTGGATGAAAGGAAAGAGGAGGATTTGATGTAGAAATGTTGAGTTAAAAATTATTTCATAGGTCCTTTGTGGTCCTTGTATGGCCGGCCTACATAGGGTATTTTTGGTGTATTTCTATTTTTTTTTTTTGTATAAAAGTATTTAGAAATGTATTCTTGTATTTCCCTTTTCTTGTAAATTCATAAATACTTTTGGATGCATTGTTTTAATTAATTGTTTTAGTCTTGCATAATTAAGGTTAAGTAATTGTATTAGTGTATGATTAGTGTCACTAATCATGATTTATTTATGTACTTAGTTGAATTAATCCCTCATATCGTAAATTGATCGGATTAATTGATTTCCCGATTCATCGCACCGATGAATTTGATTCAAATTGAGTTGAATTTTCTAATAAGCCTTGTTAATCACTTGATTAATTTCTAATGACCATTGATTAGGCTATAATTGACTATAAAATGTAGATTAGGGTTTTGTTGCTAACCTGGTTTAGGGCCGGATGTTACATATGAGATATTTTTAATCAAGTTAAAACTAACATTCCCTTAATCAAAGCTATACAACAAGTCCCTTCTTACGCTAAATTCTTAAAAGACCTTTGTACTCAGAAATGAAATTTTAAAATAACTCTTCCATAGCAAATCAACCTCACTGAACAAGTCAGTGCAGTTATTACTAGCTCACTGCCGCCTACATTAAAAGACCCAGGATCACCCTTGATCCCGGTAACTATCAGCGATATTCAAATTAAAAAGGCACTTCTAGACTTAGGGGCAAGTGTTAACATTCTACCTGGTAATTTATTTGAGCAACATGATCTAGGCACCCTACAGACAACAAATGTCATACTACAATTAGCAGATAGGTCCACCAAAGTACCACGGGGGATGCTATCTGATGTAATTGTTAAAGTTGAAGACTTCTATTATCCAGTAGATTTCTTAGTGTTGGATTCAGACAGTGCTTACAAAGAAAGCCAACCGGCAATTATACTAGGACGTCCCTTCTTAGCCACAATAAATGCCCAGATCAATTGCAGGACAGGTGCATTAGACATAGCATTCGGAAACCGCAAACTCCTACTTAATGTCTTTAACAACGTACCTAATGCACCATTGGTTTCAGGTGCTACATGGCCGACCTAGTTGATGATTTAATACAACAACAATTATCAACAATAACATGTAAAGATCCAGTGGAGCTGCTTGTGTACTATAATGAGCATAAGCTAGATAATATGCCTGAAGCTAAGGAGTTCGAACTTGAACGTGTTCAGTCAGTGGATTCTACTCAACCACCATGGACACATAAGATCGAGAAAGTTCCAACTGACCTTCCACCATCAGCAAAAACCATCGTTAGAGCAACCACCCAAATTAGAGTTGAAACCACTTCCGTCTCATCTCAAATACGCTTTTCTTGGCCCTGAGAGTACATTGCCCGTAATCATTGCAACAGATCTTACTGCTGCACAAGAAAAGGCCTTGTTAGACATGTTATCAAGATATAAAGAAGCGGTAGGCTGGACCATAGCAGACCTTAAGGGGATTAGCCCAACGTTGTGTATGCACAGGATCATAACTGATCCAACAGCTAAGCCGAGTAGAGATGCTCAGAGAAGACTAAACCCTAACCTTAGAGAGGTAGTGAAGAAGGAAGTATTAAAATGGCTAGATGCTGGAATTATCTATCCGATATCAGATAGCCAATGGGTCAGTCCCACACAGACGGTTCCAAAGAAATCTGGGATCACTGTTGTCGATACTCTTGAAGGAGAAAAGATTGTAACTTGCCCTGTAATGTATCGACTACATAAAGTTGAATGCCGCAAGCTCGTATGATCACTTCCCTCTACCGTTCATCGACCAAATAGTAGAGAAATTAGCAGGACAAAAATTCTATTGTTTTCTAGATGGCTATTCGGGGTATAACCAAATCCCAATACACCTAGAGGACCAAGATAAGACGACCTTTACTTGTCCATATGGCACATTCGCCTACCGAAGAATGTCATTTGGATTATGTAACGCCCCGACCACATTCCAATGATGTATGATGGCGACATTTTCAGACATGGTCGGAGGGTCTCTTGAAATCTTCATGGACGACTTTTCTATATTTGATAAGTCATTCGAAGGGTGTCTCTCTTATTTAGAAAAAGTTCTCAAGCGATGTACCGAGACCAATTTGGTATTAAGCTGGGAGAAGAGTCACTTCATGGTTAAAGAGGGAGTAGTCTTAGGACACATAGTCTCTAAAAGGGGAATGGAGGTTGATAGAGCTAAAATACAAATAATTTCATCGTTACCACCGCCTACTAATATTAAGGGAATCCGTTCATTCTTAGGACATGCAGGTTTCTATAGAAGGTTTATAAAAGACTTTAGTTCCATAACCAAACCTCTATGTAACCTTCTCCTTAAAGATGCACCATTTAACTTTGATAAGGGATGCATAGAGGCGTTTGATAAATTAAAAGTGAAGCTCACGGAGGCACCAATTCTGCAATCACCTGATTGGTCTCAGCCCTTTGAGATCATGTGCGACGCAAGTGATAACGCAGTAGGTGCCGTCCTTGGTCAAAGAGTGGATAAAATGCCTGTGGTAATATACTATGTAAGCAAAACATTCTCTGAAGCTCAAATTAATTACACAACAACTGAAAAAGAATTGCTCGCAGTAGTATATGCGTTAGATAAATTTAGATCTTATGTTTGGGGAGCTAAGGTAATAGTGTATTCTGATCACAGTGCCTTACGACACCTCTTGGCGAAGAAAGATGCTAAGCCATGGCTAATTCGTTGGATACTGTTACTACAAGAATTTGATTTAGAAATCCGAGACAAAAAGGGCTCTGAAAATGTAGTAGCAGACCATCAATCGAGGTTGCCAGCAATCACCACTAATTTGCTGGATTCCATTCGGGACAATTTCCCAGATGAACAATTATTGTTCATCGCAAAGGTGCCTTGGTTTGCTAACATAGTGAATTATTTTGTCACAGGGAAAATCCCAGGCCACTGGAATTCACATCAAAGTAAAGATTTATTCTCCCAAACTAAACAGTACATTTGGGAGGAGCCGGATTTGTTCAAAATAGGAGTAGATCAGATTATCCGACGATGTGTTCCAGATAATGAGCACTATGACATTTTAAATCACTGCCACTCGTATGCATGTGGAGGTCATTTTAGTGCTAAAAAGACAGGTCATCGAATCATACAAAGCGGATTCATTTGGCCGACTATCTTTAAGGACTCTTATAAGTTTGTTAAGTCATGCCTACGATGCCAACAAACAGGAGGTATCTCAAAACGAGACCAAATGCCTATGACACCAATCCTTATTGTAGAAATTTTCGATGTATGGGGCATAGACTTCATGGGACCCTTCCCTAAGTCGTACGGTTTCGAATGTATCCTTGTGGCAGTTGATTACGTCTCTAAGTGGGTAGAAGCCGAAGCCACAAGGACTAATGACCATAAGGTAGTATGCCAATTTGTCAAACGAAACATATTTTCTCGTCATGAAATCCCTAGAACCATAATCAGTGATGGGGGTTCTCATTTCAAAAATATGTACTTTAGCCAACTACTTAAGCATTATGGAGTAACACATAACATAGCAACCCCATATCACCCAAAAACTAGTGGACAGGTAGAAGTGTCTAACAGGAAGGTTAGGCGGATACTAGAGAAAACAGTACGACCTGATAAGAAAGACTGGTCGACACAATTAGATGACGCTCTTTGGGCGTATCGTACAACGTATAAAACTCCTATCGGCATGTCTCCCTATAAGTTAGTATATGGGAAATTATGTCATCTTCCGGTTGAGCTAGAACATCGAGCCTTATGGGAAATTAAAAATGCAAATCTTAATTTCACAACTGCTGGTATAAATCGAAAACACCAACTGAACGAATTAGAAGAAATTCGCAAGGAAGCTTATGAAAGTTCTAAAATTTATATGGAAAAGACAAAAGCCTTCCACGATCGAATAATTAAACGAAAGGTGTTTAATAAAGGTGACAAAGTTTGGTTATTCAATGCACGCTTGCGGCTCTTCCCAGGCAAATTAAAAAAGTAGGTGGTCAGGCCCATACACAGTAACTAACGTCTACCCCCACGGTGCGGATGAAATAATAGATCAAAAAGGTGGTGAACAGTTTAAAGTGAACGGACACCGATTAAAATTATTTGTACAATGGGCTGATAATGAAATTATATCATCTGAGACAATGGTCTTGGAAGATATCACTTAAATATTAAGAGTTCCAAAATGTCTGGCTGAAGACATTAAACTTAGCGCTTTCTGGAAGGCAATCCAGTGGGTGTGTTCCACAGAAACCCTCACGAGACTAAAACTCGTCCACTCGGGCTACCGACGGGTTTAAAGGCTTGTTGCACGTGCTAAGTGCAATCATTTTCACCACGAAAGTGTGTTTTTACTTTTAGATATTAGAGTAGATTTTAACATGCCTTAGTTAGTTACTCCCGTAAAACACTTAGCTAAATAATGTTTCATCCTACAAAAGATTGCTATTTGTTGCATCCAACTAAGTTGGGGAAAAATTACCATCAACGGGTACAAATCCAAAGACGAAGAATGACGAAAAAATCAAAAAATCGACAAAGGAAATCAGCGGATTGTACGGAAATTTGGTAGTTCTAGGGGGGACCACACACTACAAATAGCACACACGAAAATCACCTGGCAGCAGGGCAGTGCACCGGCCATCGCAGGCCTGCACCCCGCGCTACGCCTCAAGCACACTGGACGGCGCAGGGGTGCGCCTGCGCCTGCGCCCCGATGAACACATACAATTTTAAACTCTTTTTCACTCCATTTCTCTCATTTTCTCTCCAAAACTCCGAATTTTTGCCTCCTTTTTGCTCTCAAATCTTCAACAAACGCGAAATCTTGTCCAGATTACTCATCTCCTTGCTCATACTCCTCAATGTAAGTCAATATTCCTCCATTATTCTTCTTTTCAAGCAAGAAGTACTATTTTATTTTAAACTAAGTTTCTGCCCTATTTCCACAATCTTGAAGATGAACATGTTTCAGATGCATACTATATCCTTATTTGCGTAAATACTCTTAGAATATGCACATTTCATGTTTTTATCTTTAATTTCTAATATAGGTTTTTGAAGAAATTCACACTGTCATGTGTTTAGAAATTCCATATTAGTGATATTTTCCAGATTAGGTGCACAAACTCTATGCTAAAATTAGTATGAACATGTCACTCCATCACAATTTCATGATTCGTGCTTTCAATCGTTCTAATTGTCACTCATAATCATGTAATTACCGACATGTGAATGAATCTTGCCATGCTACGTACCCTCATTTTTCATGCATATGAGACAAATCCAAAGAGAATGTTCATTACGTTGTGTTATTTACATACACTACTCTCCGCGGAACACTTCGCACTTGACATTTCGGTTATGATTATCTCACCGGTTTCTTCGGATTCCATAGAGATTTCCACAATTATGTGCTATCTTGCGACTTTACTCGTGCTAAAATTCGTTTCTTGCTATATATGCATAGATGTCACAACAATTTTCAGGGAGTTCTCGCCGACGTATAACCCGCACCCTACGTATGCGTGTGTACATGCCCATTCCGATTAACATAGAGTATCCTTCACCCCCACCATCACCACCGGTCTCCGAACCACCCACTCACTTTTATATTGAGAAGACATTGAAAGAATATGATTTTAAGAACTTTGGAATTATAGAAAGCTTTGATCGCATAGGGTGGTCGGGTGCATTAAGAATAGAGACACCTTATGTTCACGAGACCGAGATTCATGAATAGATGACGTCTCTCATTCGTAGGGAGGGTGATGTGGAGCATGACTTTGAACTTCAGGGGCGTATCAATGGGAAAGAAGTAATAGTTTCTAGGACTGAGCTATGTGATTACTTTGACTTCGATACTGAGATACCGGTAGCAAGAGAATTCTGGACTGAATAGGATTTGTCGAGTGGCGTATTACGACATTCTGAGGGATGGGCTAAGAAACTGAGTGAGGTGTTCAACCTCACTATCGAGCAAGCCCGGGTTTACTCTAAGTACTACCGAGGTGATCTAAGGGCATGGGCAAAAGTGTTGTGGAAAATTATTGTTTTCAACATCCTACCACGATCTTCTAACACCACCGCTGTCAGGACACGAGAAGTGATACTCATTCACGCATTGATCACTGGTAAACCCGCTATCTCTCTCGCATATATAATGATGCAAACCATCTGGGATGCTACTTTCTGGAATACCCAAATGGAAATTCCCTATGGTCGTATGCTAAGTGAGTTGTTTATTAACATGGGAGTCTTTTCTGAGGGAGCTAGTCCGCGGTTGTTAGGGCCAAATGATGTGTGGTTCACTAGACATACCATGGCTGGATTAATGTTTGAACAAGTTTCGGGAAATTATCTGATTCGGGATCCCGCTCATGGCACTGTTTCCATCATCCCTGCAGCTCGTTCTTTCTACAGGTATGACAACACCCTGGAAAAAGGAAAAGCAAGGCTTGTCGAGGAGCGTAACAATGATGGAGGACCGTCACATCCACACACTTTAGAGAAGGATGTTTTGGAGACACGAATTACGGCGATCAAAGACGCGGTCGAGGCGCTACTTGCGGCGAACAAAGCGGTCCTTATGGAGGTTGACAAGTGTAAGCATGACTTCAACGTCCACAGGATTTCGGTGGGAGCTCACTCCCGCTGGCTCTGTAGCCTCCACTCTCGGGTGGAAGAGCTTGAGCGGGTTGTCGGCCGCCGAAGTACCCATACCACCTTCGACCGTACCTCGCACATGACTTCGCCTGACGAGGATTGAAAGCAGTTGTTCCATGTGTTTTCTACAAACAAACAATCCCTCTTTCTACTTAAACAATTTACAATTTGGTTGTGTAATTGGCCATGGGCCATAGACAAGTAAGTGATCGGTGTTTATGTTGGCACCGATGATTGTAGGACATCGTAACATTTTCATGCCATGCCTATTAGGACTATTAATTTCAATGATGTTGTTATCCACATATTGCTCGTTTCATTGATAGATTGTTAAACTCTCTTAGTGTCGAGGACGACACAATTTTTCTAAGTTGGGGAAGGGGAAACACATAAAATGTGTTAATATGTTAAGAAAATTGCTTGCAACCCATAAATTTTTTATTGAAAAAACGTAAATTATCAAACCAAGCATGCACCCAACCAACTGAAAAAACGAAAATTTTTTGAACCGAGCAGGCCCCCCAAGCGCAGCGGCCGGTGCAGGTCTGCGCCCAGGGGTGTGACTGCCCGTTTTTACACCATTTTAAATAGAATTTTTTTAAAAACCCTACCAAGAGCACCCTTGCGCCCCCTTTACGGTTTCTTCATCCTCTTCACATCTTTTCACCCTAAAAAAACCATTTGTGCCTACAAAATCACTAGAACTCAAGGTAGATCTTCACACTACGCAAGAATTAGCAAATACTTGAGTTTTCAAACCAAGTTGGGGAAGTTTGAAATCAAGTTAGGAACTTATCTACCACAAAGTTAGATTCAACTCTTTCTCCATTTTTCATCAAAAGCAAGGTATGAAATTTCCACAATTTTTCTTTGAACAACTAAGCTTTAATGGAGTTTTGAGGTTGATTTTGACTTTTAGATTGACTTTTTGCATGGCCAATTTAAAAAGATAATCTTAGTGCTCTTATGATATAAAATAGAGTATTAAGTGAAATTATGATTACGATTAAGAAAAAAGGCATGTCGGTCAATTTTCAAAAAGTGCGTTGCTATTATGTGCAATTTGCTTAAATTGTTAAATGTGACAATGTGTTAGCTTGATATGAAGAATTATGCATCTTTATGTTACATATGATGTGATTATTGCACAAATTATAAGTTATGATTCCTCATTGTGAAATTATAACCACTTGAGAATTTTGTAATTATATATATATATATATATATATATATATATATATATATATATATATATATATATATATATATACTTAAGTCATCGTAATTGCAGATGTCTCGCCGAACAAGACAACGTGTGGGAGAAGGCGCCAGCTCCTCTACCCAACCAAGGGTAGAATGGAACCCAGACTTCTATCTGTCACAGCACCTGGCCAACATACGACGCCAATTATTCATGACGAAGAAATTCTCGGGCAAGGTTTTAGTAGAAAAGAGGGTGAAGAAAGATGAGTTCGAAAACTATGGGGAAGTAAGATGTTTTGACCGTTAGAATGGGAGGCGGTTTTGGATTTAGGAGGGGAGCATATTTATCACGACGAGGTCGTGGAGTGGATGTCAACATTGAGACACGAAGAAGGACGATTCAGAGGCGATTTTACACTAATAGGGCGTGTAAATGGACATGAGTTTCCGATGAACGCACAAGCCTTGAGAGGAGTTTTTGGAGTTGATATCGGTGTTGGAGAGGACGGAGCACGGATGTTCAACTATGAGTACAAGACGGATGCACAACTAGCATTCACAGATAGGACATGGGAAGGCGAATGGACCACCCAGTTGGCAGAAATATTAAAGATTGACTACAATGCCGCGGCAGGATATACGGCATACGCTAGGCGTGATCTTAGCCCTATGGCGAAGTTATTGCACAAGATCGTTACCAACAATGTGCTCCCGAGGGACAGTGATTTGACAAAGATTCGGCACAAGGAGGTAACCATCCTTTACGCGTTGATGACAGGAGAGCCGAACCTCTCCTTTGCTTGGATTGTCATGAACGACCTTTGGTCGATGTATGACACGAGGGAGAGGAAGATAATTCCTCACGGATGGATTATATCAGAATTTTTGAGGGCCCAAGCAGTGATCTCTCCCATCTTTGTTCCAAGGGGAGTCTCCGGCGCTGTCATCACAACGGCTATGATACAAAGCATCACCTTGCGCCAAACAGACCAAGGGTTTGAAATCTTCGATTCAGACACAGGGAAGACACACCGAGAGCTGTATGAAGTAGAAGAGGCAGAAACATACCACCAACATCAGGCAGAGAGAGTACATGCAGCGGGAGGGACCAATGACATGTCTCAGGTGATTGCACGGTTGGACGCAATGAACTTGCGTTTGGGTAGTTTCCAAGAGGACGTAGTCGGGAGGATGGATGAGTTCCAGCACGAATTGGAAACCCAAACGAGCCGTATTGATGAAATTTACACAGGTGTACGCGCGTCGACATTTCAGAATTCTTTCTACAACCAGCAGCACTGGGCGTACACTGATGCGGTGAGAGATCATATGAACTATAATGTCGGGTTGCGACATCAACCATACGAGGACTATCAGTGGCGGAACTTCGAGAGGCTGAACATTGAGGAGCGAACACCTCAATACTTCGCAGCCTATGGTCGAGTCCCCACCACGACACGAGGAGATAGCGTGGTGCATCCCGTGAATACATACCCGCCCGCACCACTCATGCAAGAAGATCGAAATCCTTTCGGGGAATTCTTTGCAGGTATCTTTGGACCGCCACCACCACAGTAGTCAGGTTCCTCTGTTCGTTTTCTTTAAGTAGGATGATTTATTGTTTTCGCATTCATTTTTATTTTTATAAATGTGTTCCTTTAAAGAAAGTTGTGTGAGAAGTAAGCCGTAAAAAGATCCGATCAAGTTGCCCTATAAATCCTTGTTGTTGAGCTTGCAACTTAAATATGATGATGTTAGGTCGGTTTCAAGTACAAAGATGTAATTATATGAGTTTAAATATAACACAGAGAGTCATAAACACTTAAAATCATGGAAGTGAACCGAATTTGAAGTAGGATATATTATGTTGTAACGAGCGATAAATAACAAAAGTTCCAATAGCCGCTAATTATTCATGCAATAAGTGGGAGGAAGCAAACACGAATAGAGCCTCAATTCAAGCGTGGCCTAGTGATTCAAGAGATTAAGTCTGAAGGGGGTACCATCATGCCTGGTCCCCAAAGGCCAACTGGTCTGGGAGCGGCTGACCCAAATCCTGTTACACGAATCATCTACAAAGCCATGTGAACTTGAAATGAAAAACATAGATAATGCATGAAAAAGACCAAAAATAAAAGAAAAATCCATAGCTTTAATCATGCATCGAGGAAAAAGATGGTCCAGTGACCTACGTGAATTTAATTCTATAACCTTGAGCTAAAAGGATAATAGTGGTGAGAAATTTTTGAACAACTATCTGAAAGACATCACGATCTATCTGAAATTAATTTTTTTTGTGTCTTTGATTTTTATTATGTTCATGAAGGCTAGTGTTGCTTAAATAAGTTGACTATGTCTTTCATGCTTGATAAACCTGATGTTTTAAAAAGTCTGATTTTCGTTGCTTGCTCGGGACGATCAAGGGTTAAGTTGGGGAAGTTTGATCGGGTTATAATTTACCATGTTTATTATATACAAAAGAGTTGTTTATAGAAAGAAAATGTCGTAGAATGTGCTACCATTGAATAAATTTTGTGCTTGTACAGGTAAATAAAATCCGGTCTAAATTAGCGAAAAAAGGACAAATTTAGAGAGGGGCGCAGAACTGCGCCCAGACCAAGTGCTCAGCAGAAGAAATTAATTCATAAAATACGGATTTTTACAGACAGGCGTGGGGGGGGGGGGTGGGGGGCGCAGGCCTGCGCCCACGGCTGCGGCCAACCTATTAAAATAATTTCCAGCCGTTTTTAGGGTTTTCCAGCTTTTCCTATAAATATAAAGTCAGAGTTTTAAAAGAGATCATCGTTTTTTGGAGAAGAAAGCTAAGGAAAGGGACCCCGTTTGAGCGAACACAAGTACGAAGAGCACACGAGTCAAGCTGCGAAGATGGACACACAACTCTTGAGCATTACGCGAAGAATGTCCGGCTAATCTCACATAATCATTCTCGGAGGAAGCACAACGCTAAGTGTTTAATTTTATGAACGATTACTTTATGTTTGCATGGTTTTATTAATTATGTTTAGATTGTAAACAAATGATTGTTATTTGTTTGTTTGCGTTTCGCACGATAGTTCGTTGATATTTTATTATTCGTGCCGAGTTAATTATTTAATTAAGACGAGTAATCAAACGTATCACGCGCTATGCCCATAATCACGTAACGATTCTAATAATAATTATAACAAAGATTATGTCTATGTAATCTTTATATCGTTTTTATAAATTAAATACAAAGCTAAGTGTGAAATCCGGGAATGGTTATCTTTGTATTTTATTTAATCAAACAATTTCATTAAGTTTTCTTTTTACAAATTTCGTAAGTAATTAATTTTATAATTCAAGTGATTACTTTTTACAAACCAATCAATCTCTTCAAATTATTTAATTTACAACGCTAGTCGCTCGAATACGTGTATTTAACCTCTCGCTCTCTGTGGATACGATCCCTACTTACCCTAGCTTCTAAGGTATTTAGTGGTATTTTGGACGGATTAACGACACTCGCATCAGGAAGGATTTCTAGAATTTATCAGTTTCCATGACCTATCTGAGGAGATGTTTAAATCCCTAAATGAGGGAACAACTGTATTTCTTGAAACCATTCCAGCTGTACTAACCGGCAATCCTCTGATCCCGGAAAGAACTGTAGAGGTCACAAATCTGACTGAAGCACAAAAATGAAGAAAGCTGGGAGACAAAACAACCAGAAAGCTTTTGCTGATTTCAATTCCGAACGATATATATATCAGTCTAACTAATACAAAAACAACTAAATCCATCTAGGATGAGGTGTGTTAACTAATGCGTGGTTCAGACAAAGCAGCAACGAATAGAGCCAGAAACAGTCTGATGACCTTTGAGAACTTTAGAGCCAGAGAAGGAGAATTTGACAACTTTGATTCCCAGTATATTTTGTCTCAACTAAGGTGACTAATAATAACTCTACGATTAAGAAAGTCATGTTTGTGCTGTCTTCTAGTGGCTAAATTCTAGGAGAAGCTAAACCTAAAGTTAATAATCAGAAAGAGGAAGTAGTCACGATAGCTTAAAAGAATGAACATGACACTAGTGCGACACCAATCAAAAGGCACTCGTAAGAAGTCGATTGATAAGATGCCTTGCTTTAGATGTCATGAGAGGGGACATGTTGCATCTAACTGTGCATATAAGAAAGTAGAGTCTACATCCTCTAAACCAGAGTCTAGACGTATCGTTGGAAAGTCTGAACAACATAAACCAATATCTAGTGTTGCTAGCACAAGTGCTTCTCAAAACACTGAGAAAATTGTGAATGCCACACCCAACACCGTTGTTAGACAAATACATGTGTTGGTTAGACTAAATGAAGTGGTTAGGACAAATTTGCCGAATAGAGTCCCTAATCAGTGTAGGTCAGGACCTCAACAAGCTTATAGGAGTACAACACCTAGAAGGACTTACACTCCAGCTAGGTCTCACACTCCTCAAAGACATCAGACACCAGGTAGAGCCTAGGGATATCGATCTAAAATGCCTTATAATAGAAATTATTCGAGGGCTCAACAACATATGCCTATCCAAACGCCAAGAGTGAACTTGAATCACTTAGCTCCACAACCGGTTCTCAATCAAACACCCAAGTCACCTGAATGGAGAGATGGGTATTTGAAGGAGTTCACGTATGTGGATGAGAATGGTATTACCAAGTCAATCATGGCTTGGGTTCTCCGTGATAACTGACTTGTTTTCTTTCATGTGCAAGAGCTCACTACAAGTCTTAACAACAAATGGTTCGTCGACAGTGGTTGCTCTCGTTACATGACTGGGGAAAGGAGTCTGCTCACAGACTTCAAGGGAGGGTACAAAGGTTTCGTATCATCCGCTGGGAACAAGAGAGGACACATCACTGGTACTGGAGTGGTCGCTAATGAGACTAATACTCTTGATCAAGTTTACCATGTTGATAAACTTGATCACAATCTCGTTAGTGTATTCAAATCTGTGATAAGAAGAAGTCAGTATATTTAACTAATACTGAGGCGTTAGTACTGAAATCGTGATTTAAAGTACCTGAAGAGTGGATAATGATGAGAGCCCCAAGGAAGAATGATTTGGACATGACGAACATGAACAAATCGGATTCATCGATGGGAACAATATGTCTTCTATCCAAAGCTTCAGAGTCCGAATCCATTTTATAGCACAGACGCATGACACACATGCACCTAAGAAAAATGAATTACATCACTAAACATGGTCTGGTGCAAGGTGTTCCATTGAAGAGTATTCAGTTCGACGACAAGTGTGTACCTTGCAAGAAAGGCAAACAACACAAGAAGTCACACAAGTCAAAGACTTAGAACTCGATATCTTCCACTTTTGATTTGTTGCATATGGATCTATTCAGACCTATAAAGAAAACGAGTATAGGTGGTAGTTGGTATTGTTTAGTTATCACTAATGATTACTCACGTTTTTCATGGGTTTTCTTTTTAGGTATGAAGGACGAAACAGCTGGAAAGTTGATTGGGTTCTTAGACCAAGTCGAAAACTCCTACGGTACGAGGGTAAAACGTATCAGGAGTGATAATGGAACAGAATTTAAAAACACAGTAATTGGTGTATACTGCCTATCCAAAGGCATAGTGCATCAATTTAGTGCACCATATGAGCCACAACAAAATGGGATGGCAAAATGAAAGAACAGGACTTTGATTGAGGCAGCAAGGACCATGATCTCGGATTCAAAGCTTCCTACCATGTTTTGGGGTGAGCCAGTGAATACTGCATGTCATGTTTTAAACCGGGTCCTAGCTGTTCGGCCATCTAGTTCGGCTCCTCAATACGACCGGAGGGCGCAAACTCTTGAGGAAATATGGGCTCAGGGAACAGCTGCAGAGCAAAATATTGCTAAACAACGGGTTCAAGACGTTTTAGAGCCAATAGATGATTTCCAAGAAATTTTTAAGGAGATTGATGAATATCAGCCCTCTACTGCTAAGTTTATGGACACAGAGGTCCAGGCTGAAGATGAAGGTGCGAGGGAACAGACTGAGGCAGAAGGTCACATAGAGACCGCCTCCGTGTCAGATTCTGAATCGAGTTCTGAAGCTGAAGATCCGGATATCACGATTGGAAGATATGGATCGAGGCTAGTTGTTAGCAGAAGGAGAACGACAAGGCCGGCTCTAATTGATGAAGAGACCAAAAAATCTGAATTTGAAGAAGAAGAAGAAGTTCCTGTCGTTCCTAGGCATAGGGCGAAAAGGCTTAGATTTATGCAGGGAGCTTCATCCACTTCAGCTTCTCCATCTATGTTACCGGCTGCTCCATCATCATCAACCATAGCTCCATCTACATCCGCCTCCATTCCATCTACATCGACTTCATTCACAGAGAATCAGCGGTTCACTGAGTTGAAGAGAAAAGTGGACTTCCAAACAGTCCAAATATTCCAACTCTCTCAAGCAGTAAAAGAGTTGCAACAACACAATGCTCGGTTGGATAAAGAAAATGCCGAGTTAAAACAACTGTGGCTGATCAACAAGCTGAGCTGAAGACAATGCAGACTCTCATTGAGAAGATTTTTAAAGATCTACGAGCTCAGGGGGAGAGTAGCTGCAGGGATGATCAATTGATTAATGTTAGGAGAGACGATGAGGAAGGCGATGATCCAGATGCACAAAAAGAAGGTGAGCTAGCAGAATTTTCCGAAAAGACTGCTCAGCAAGCAAGAAGGCGATGATCCAGATGCACAAAAAGAAGGTGAGCTAGTAGATCTTTCCCAAAAGAGTGCTCAACAAGCAATCATTCAGGGGGAGCCTAGTTCGTTAAGTATGGGAGGAGGTGAAGCTTCAAAGGATGTTGCGCATGAGATGATTGAAGCATTGATAGATCTTGATGATCAAGACGAGTTCAGATTTGATCAAGAAGATCTGGAAGAAGGAGAGTTCATTCCAGAAGAAGTTGTGGACTGGAAATCAGATGATGAAGTTATAGAGGATGAGGACGATGATTTTGATGAGGTGTTTATCCCGAAGCAGCCTGTTACTAAACAATATGTAAGTAATGATCAGAATGTGATAGACTTAGATGAGCTTAACTTGGCATCTATAGAAGAATTAGAACCTGATCTAGCTGAAAGGGAACAATCTAAGAAGAGATGAGGAGGCTATGGTTTAGAAAGGAAGAGAAAAAGACTGAGATTGCTGTCAAGAAGAAAATGAGATTGCCAAATCCAGGGAAGCTGTCAGGAGGTATCCTCAGTTGGTTCTTCGACAGGGAATTGCAGCTTTTTGTACTTAAAAGAAGAGACGGGCTTTAGTATCTGAGGAGAACCTTAAAAGTATTTAATACATTGCCCAAATGTGAGGTGAAGGAATTGGCCTGGAAGGAGCTTATAAACTTGGGAGATGACCCCTATGCTGAAGTGATTGCAAAATTTATCAGAAGGGAGGGTAAATCTGGAAAGTTTGAAAGGCTAAAGCCGAGGTCAGGTAAGAGAGTAGAGGATGAGACGAGAATATATCCTCACACTAGTAAACCTTGGGATAAGATGGTTTACAAGCCAGTCCGACGTTTTAAGAAAGTTCCGTTGAAATCTATGCCACAGGATGTACTTGCAAACATTAAGTGGTGGTTTGTAGACAACAAAACAGCTGAAGCAGTTATGGAAGATCTAGAAGAGAATACAATTTTGAAAGTATACGATCTGCTGCATCTAATTAACCTATCCAAGGATGACCTGAAAAAGCTTCATGATCAGCCGATTTTCTTTCACGAAGGCTGGAGATCTGAAGGCAAGAAGTTCCAAAAAGTGGTAAGGGTTTGTATAGAGCAGGGATTATATGTAGGTAGTAGTTTTTATAGACCTAGTACTTAGACAAAATATATATAGTTCGAAACTATCGTCAAGGGGGAGTCTGTTAGTGCATCCTGTGTGACGAAAGCAATCTAAGTATAGATGATATTTTTTAATAGTCCAAGTGTTCGTAATTGCACATTAATACATATGTTTGATATATGTTTAATATTGATATTGATTGTATATATGTTTGAACTTGGTTATAATTGATGTTTTACAATAAGTTCAAACATAACTTCGAAGGTAAGTTCAAACATAAGTTCAAAGGTAAGTTCAAACATAAGTTCTAGAACAAGTTCAAAGACAAGTTCTAGAATAAGTTCAAAGGCCTAGATTCGAACATAATGTTGGACAAGTTCGTGGGCTTGTGCCTTCTCGAACTTGTCCATTCCAAGTTCGAACTTGTGCAACAACTCGGGTCCGCTTATAGGTCACTCGCCGACCTCGCCCCAACACACAGGGGTTATGTACTTACGCCCGTAGAGTGCCTCAAACGAAGCCATCTTGATGGACGTGTGGTAGCTGTTGTTGTACGCAAACTCGACCAACGGCAAGTGAAAGTCCCAACTACCACTAAAATCAATCGCACATGCTCAAAGCATATCCTCGAGAGTCTGATTCGTCCGCTCTGTCTGTTCGTCTGTCTGAGGTCTATACGTTGTGCTCAACTGAACTCTCGTCCCCAACTCGCCATGAAAACTCTGCCAGAACCTCGAAGTAAACCGCGTATCTCTATCAGACGTGATCGACATCGGAACGCCGTGCCTTGAAACAACCTCATTACTATACAACCGAGCTAACTGATCCATAGTGATGTTGCCCCAAACCGCTAGAAAATGAACACTCTTGGTCAACCGATCCACAATCACCCAGATCATATCGTTGCCTCGAATCGTACGTGGAAGTCTAACGATAAAAACCATCATGATATGACACAACTTCCATTCGGGGATCGCCAGAGGCTGCAGATGCCCATGACGCTTCTGATGCTCAGCCTTAACACGTAGATAAGTCATGCATTTCTCGACATATCGGCCAACATCTCTCTTCATCCCAGGCCACGAGTAGAACTCACACAGATCTCGATACATTTTGGTGCTCCCGGGGAGGATAGACGGTCGCGATCGGTGCGACTCATCTAATATCAACTGCCGAAGATTACCGACACTCAAAACCCAGACTCGATCATGATACACATACAACCCTCTGCTATCTATGCTCAGCACATCAAGCTGCGCAGTATACCGCTCTCTCTTCACATTCTCTGCACGCAAACCCTCTAACTAGAGTCAGTGTCAAGCTTTCCACAAGAGTCGAAGTAACCTCGAGCTTCGCTGCTCAGGAAACCATGGTCTGGCCGCACGCCTTCCGGCTCTGCGCATCTGCCACCACGTTGGCCCTACCCGAATGGTACTGGATCTCACAGTCATAGTCCTTCAGTAGCACTAGCCTGCGCCGCTGCCTCATATTCAACTCTTTCAACCTAAACAGACACTGAAGACTCTTGTGATCTGTATACACCAGAAACCGAGACCCGTACAGATAATGACACCATATCTTCAACGCAAACACTATCGCGTCTAACTCAATATCGTGCACTGTATGGTTCTTGTCGTAGGTCATCAGGTGTCGCGACACATACGCTATCAGTTTGCCCCGCTGCATCAGAACACAACCCAATCCAGTACCCGACGCATCACAATACACCATGAAATCCTCTGTACCCTCGCACAACGCTAACACTAGAGCCTGACATAACTGGGACTTCAACTCCCTGAAGGCCAACTCCTGCTCATCTGACCACACAAAAGGAATGGACTGTCGTGTCAATCTCTTCAACGGCATGGCAATCCTCGAAAAGTCTTGAATGAAGCGGCAATAGTACCCGGCTAATCCCAGAAAGCTACGGATCTCAGACACGATTTTCGGAGGCTCCCAACTCATCACAGCCTCTATATTCACCGGATCCACTGAAATACCCTCGGCGCTCAAAACATGCCCCAGAAACTGAACCTCGCGCAACCAGAACACACACTTGGAGAACTTCGCGTACAGTCTCTCTTTTCGCAGCACAGTTAAAACTTCTCGCAAGTGCTGCTCGTGGTCCTCGACACTCCTAGAATAGATTAGGATGTCGTCGATTAAGACTATCACGAACCAATTCAACATAGATCTACACACCCTGTTCATCAAATCCATAAAAGCCGCGGGTGCGTTAGTCAATCCAAATCGCGCACAGAATGTCTGGCTGTCATCCAATCCATACCCACTATCACGTCGAAATTGCTAATCTCTATTGGTAGCAGATCAATCAGAAACCGGTGAGAATCAATCTCTAAAACACAATCTCTGAATATCCGGCTCACTAATGCTGTACTACCATCGACCCTCTCAACAACTAGCGGAACAGGTAAACCAGTAGAAGGCACAGAAAAGTATGCACAAAATGCAACAGACACATACGAGCAATCCGTTCTAGAATTAAATAAGATACGAGCGCTAAGCCCATTCAGAATGTACGTACAAGATACCACATCTGTAGACTCGCGAGCCTCCTCTGCTGTAGCCTGGAATACTCTACCACGGCCTCTAGGTGCTGAATCACGACGGCTCGATAAAGCAGGCTCTGCTCTAGCTCCGCTAGTACTCGCTCCCTGTACAGCTGGCGGCGCATCTAGACAGTCTCTAGCAATATGACCCGGCCTCTCACAGCGGAAGCACAGGGAATCCCTCGAAGTACAAGTGAAAGAAGTGTGGTCGTACTGCCCACAGCGATAACAACGTACGGGGCTGCTCGGGCATACAAGACCTGGAATGACGACGGTGACATCTCTGGCAATCTCTCTCCAGAAGAACTATCAGCTCGGCCCCCTGGTGGCTGGGACCCCTGCCCCATACTACTCTAACTCTGACTGGGAGCACTGAACCGAGAAGTCTGACGCTGACTCTATCCTGCCATCCCCGATCCCTAATATTGTCTAGACCTCGTAGACCTGCCATCTCTACCTCTATCTCTGTCTCTACGGGACCCCAAACCCTGTCCCTGTGAACGTTGCTGCTCAGAATGACTCTCTCGGGGCATTTTGAGGCTCTCGCCAATAGCTAGCGGACTGCTCAGATGTCCCCGTCCTCTGTCTCTGTGCGATAGACTGACCCCTCTGTCTCTCTATCTCCCTCTCTCTAATCTGATCCATCTCTAAGGCCCTAGCGAATGTAGGAGTGTCATGAAGCCCAACGAACTCCTGAATATCAGATCGTAAACCATCGATGAAGGCATCAGCCTTCTGCAACTCTGTATCGACGTGCTGAGGTGCAAACTGAGAATACTCATTAAATCTGTCTATGTACTGCTGAACTGTCATGCTACCCTGCTGAAGGTGCAGAAAACGACGCCCCATTTCCCGGCGCTCGTCGCGGGGAATGTACTGTAACTCAAAGATAGCACGAAACTGCTCCCAAGACATAGCATATGCCGCAGATGTAGTCATCGAAGACTCAATCGACTTCCACCACTGTGAATCCCCTCCTCTCAATTGATAGGTCGCATAACCAACCATATCCCATGGATCAACATGGGCGACTCGGAAAGCCGCCTCTATCTCTCTCTCCCAAGCCATAGCCGCACCCGGCTCGCCACTACCTCTGAACTGAGGTAGGACCCCTGTCATGAAGTCCTTAAAGGACCCACCTCTAACAGTAGAAGAAGTTACACCAGCCCCAGTCACAGTACCAGTAACTGGAGGAGGATCTGACCTCTGACCCTGATCTCTCTCTCGGTAGAACTCTGCTAAGACCTCTCGAAGCTCATATCGACGAATATACTCATCCCCAGCTAGCCTCTATGGCCCAGATCCCTCTCCGTGATCTGCCATAACTACCTGCACATATCGCAATGGTAAGATAACATATAGAATTCCAGCATTATACAATAAGCTAGGTCAGTTAATTCCGCTAAACTCAGTCTTGGGGAAGAATCCCACGGATCTAAACACGTTCAAAGCTCAAGCATCCACTGATACTCAATATTGAAACCACAAGCTCTGATACAAAGCTGTAACACCCACTTTTCTCACACAAATGCCACGTCAATATATAATCATAAGTGGCGATATCGCAAGCATCTCATAATACACATGTCATAGGATTAACTGAAAACACTACTAATTAAAAACTTTGATAAAAAGTCGTCATCATGTCACATGCCGATACTGATATACATGCTACAACTGAACACTAACTAACATATGTCCACAACTGATAGATAACACATATTCTGATCAGATACTAAGTACATATATCAGTTCTAAAAATCTATTATCACAAAACAACAAGTACACACACAAACTTCAATCTGCCCCGACTCCTACTTCGGCGGATGCTGCGGCTGTAACCCCACTGCGCCCCAGCTCGTAGTTGCACTTGTATGGGCATGATGGACCAAAATAATAACATGTTGAATTTTGGCCGGAATAATGTTCCAAGAGCAGTTTCCGGTGGTTATTTAGCATTGCTAAGAGATGGTGGTGGTGTGGTGGGTGTGTGATAAAACTAAAAAATAATTTGGTAGGTTCTTTGGTGAAGAGGATTAATCATATAAGATAGTATGTGTTAGGGTAGGTGGTTTGTTATCATCACTTTATTAATGCCCTTTTGTGTATATGCTAAACATTTTAGTATATACAAACATGAAAAACTCTTTTGTGTGTTGCTTTTCCAAAAGAAAATAAAAAAAGCTATGCAGAATATGATGCAAGCTATTTAGAGAGTCTCCTTTGGTTAAGGAGTTGCTCGAGAGATCCAAGTTGAACAAAGAAAAGTAACGCCTTGTTTAGCATTCTCGTTACATTCATCAAAAATAATAGTTACAGATTGAATCTAATGATTACAGTGGCAGAGCTCACATAGTTTTCAAAAATTCAGTGAGTTCATGAATGAAATATGTTGGGAATTTTTAATTTGTGGAAATTTTCAGGAACCGACAAGCAATTCAAGACAAATATTACATATGTGTTGCGGAATGGGGACGTAATCATGAGACTAACAAACAAAGTCATGTGAAGTGCATATGAATTATATAATATACATACAAACAGGACAACCAATTCAAGACAATTCAAGACAAAAATTGGAGCAGTAACAATATATAATATACATACGTTATTATTAAGAGTGCATTAGTGTGTGAAGTATAAAGGTATTACGACTGGATTTGTCTATGAAATTGGAAATTCACTGCAGCCTAAATACACACACTTGCATAAATATGACATAAGTGCGAAGTGCATATGAATTATGAATCAAAACAAGCAGTCCATGACATGTAAATATCCATATGTATACAAGTAGAAGTGGGTATAAAAGTTGATTTGCTACCAGTTTTATACCCGAACCGAGAACTGGTTTATTTAAATATTTAGAACTAAAAACTGGTTTTCTTAAAATTGTTAAACCGAGAACAGAACCAAACATAGCTGGTCAAATATGAAAAGTCCAACAACATGCAGCTTAGGATCGCATCTAAAACCAAAGAAAAAAAAGGACAAATGGAGATATGAAGCTTATGAACTAGTAAAAACTAGATAAATTGCCTTAACATGCAATTTATATGTTTATTTTTAGGACAGGGGTAGTATAAGACTGAAAAATAAATAAATTGCTTTAACAGATAAGAAAAGTACCTTGATCGGCAGATTGTTGGTTGGTAGACGGGCCATGTTGAGAGGATGCTGGATCAATGGACTGCATAGAGGATATCAAATCAGCATTTTAACCCTCTTGGGTGATTGGTTCATCACCCTGATCATTTTCATTAAGTCGATAGTCTTCAACAGGGTGGTTGGTGGAGATGATACACAGTCTTTTACACCTACCCATCCTACTATTTACAAAAAATAAATATATAAAGCCTTTTCATCAACAAAATAAACATCCATTATAGTTTTTTCACACCATGATACTCCGCTTGGCAACTAGGCGTGACGTCGCGGAATATAATGAACGACCTCTAAATGGAACTTTTTCGAAATACATAAAATATAAATATCATTTTACAAACATCACAAAATATGAAGTCACTAGTGTGGAGATTAAAATACATGACAAAATGTTTAAGTTTTGAAAAGTAATCTCCGCAACGGTTTGAATGCCCGAGGACTCTGAAAAACTTGATAATTTTGTAAACGTGCCATGAGCAAAATAACATAGCGTTTAGGGTCCTGAGAGAAACTTGTTAAATACGTCAATATAAAGTTGGTGAGCTCATAGGTTTACTAGATAAGTAAGACATTGTATGGACACACAAGATTTCAATGAGTTGTAAAATAAAAGTGAATCATATACTTTATGTATTACCATAAGCCTCATGACCCCGAAACTTAACTTATGAGCACCCTTGGGGTATCCAACACCATATACCAAGAATTGTCAAATAATTATGCATCCGTTTACAATTGGTGCGACCAACCTACAGAGGGTGTCAACCAAAATAGATCTATCACAATATCCACGTTCACGTAGTAATTAACAGTTAATGATTGAGGGCGATGGTGAAGTAACAATCTTATGTAATACGAAAAATGATTCAAGTACCTGTCTCCATATAAAATAAAATTTTGAACATGTATTCTCACCCCAAAATAATACGAACAATTAAAAATGGGCCTATGAAAACTCACTGCAAAAGTGATGTTAAAAGCGAGCGTAAAATGGAGATTTTGTTGATGACTTGTGACGAACTTCATGTGTCTAACTGAGTCCTTGATAGGACGGACTTAATAACTCCCATAAATGATAATTTGCATGTATGAGGGTTTTTATATTTTAATCACCCAACTTAAGAACTTCATAAATAAAACCCACTTAAAAAGTTCAAGTATATATATAAGGATTTTTCAGGTTTTGTCGTGGTTTTTCAGACTACTTTGTGGCTGTCTTTGACTAGGCTCTAAAACGATTTGGGCTTTGGTTTTCATAATCATAAAACTACTATATACATTTCAAAGTAAAAACAGCCATTTTTCGAGGTGTTTAGGTACGAGAAAAGGCTCGTTAAAAACCCTATGTTGGCCGTTTTTAGCTGTTAGACCTTTCAGTTCCCAATAATATTTGGGCGTTCAAAACTCCATATTAAATTATGAAAACCTATAGATATTTAGTTAAGACATACATCTAACTTCTAAAACAAGAATCAGCTCATTTCGTTAAGCTTTGAATAAGTTATGATACTTCAAATTTGAAGAGGTGACGTTTCCTTGGATCTGAGGAGACAGTCCCCAGATGTATCGTTCCACTCTTTTGTAATTCGGGATGACCATCCCGGGACATAAGACACTCCGCTCGTGAAATCGGTTGGTGTATCCTGTGATGTCCATTCCTTTCATAGACAGATTCCAAAACTCCGCTTCCATCTTTTGGAGTTCGCTTCGAGGGTAGTACTCGTCTATCATCATTTGTTTTGAACGTATGAGTTCCACTAAGTAAGGGCTCCATCCTGAAGCGTATGAGTGGCGAACTTCACCATGTTTTCTTCAGTGCAGTTGTTGACCCGGAAGACGGACTCCAATTTCTTGAACCATCGAGTAAGATAACAGCACCTTCCGTGCCATTGAAATATCTGGGTTAGCAGCTTAAGAAGCCTTTGATGCTGCCACCCCGCAGATTATTTTCCGTCCCTACAGCAACTCCACTGCTTCTAGATCCATTTTGGCGATTACTTTCAAGAGTTGCGATGGCATGAGTTACCCTTTTGAGCTACTAGTCGCTCGATTTCCGCGGTGTTCATCCTTTATGGAGGCATGATCATGAAGTTCAAAGAAAATTAACATGGTGTAAGAAGATAAATCTATGGGTTTGAATTTTTTCTAAGGCAGATATTCATACTACATATCATCAACACAGATTTATAAATAAACTTAATTTTTCATTAAACATTGCTTGATATATAACCTTTTACAACATGGCTTCGGGGTTTCCCCGAAAAATTTCAAGCCTTAACTTAACTAGAAAATATACTAAGTTGAAAGTACAAACACAATAATAAAGAAACACTAGGTGTGGGACGTCTCGAGGGTTTCTCAGTGCTCCAAAGCATTGAGAGGCGTTGCGTGCCTCGCAGTCAATTAGACATTGTCGGAGCACCGACCACTTGGCTAAGCTTCCTAAGATGGAGGTCATGACGGGTGGCTGTTGCAACCAGTAGAGGCACAGTTTGGGCTGCGCGTTCCTAGGTGAGGGGTGGGGTCTGCTCGGAGGATGGTCTTCCAATCTCAAAATGGGAGGGAATTCCCTCCTCCAGCCTCCATTCCTGGAGGGTGTCTGGCATCCATCCCCAACGCCAGGCATCTACGTGTCGCCATTGCAGCAGGCTTGGCTGGGAAACGAGGACCGGGATAGACTCCCATCATGGTATTATCACCCTTTTCCGTGCGGTGAATTTCATTAGGGGCCCATTGGGATGCGGGCGATATGTTTTGTGGGAGTGGACTTGGGGGTGATAGGGTATATATGAAGGAGCCACCAGAGATGGTGGAACCTCATCGAACAGTTCTCCCCATCTGCCAGAAGGTTCTTCCACTTCCATTGGTTCTTCTTCAGACTCCTCCATTGGCTCTTCTCTTTTCAGACGGGTCTTCTGATTCAATGAAGATCTTGGTGTCTCCTTGCTCCATCGAGGTATACTCGTCTTCAGAATCGGATAAGATGATGATCGTATTGCTCGACATGTTTCTGTTATCATGGTTCATTTATAGTTGTTTTAGTTACTTACAAAATCTTTTTAGTTTTGTTGTAACCGTTATAGTCTAGGGTACTAATGCAACCTAGTGCACTATAACCATGACTCTGATACCAATCTGTCACACCCCGATACCTCGCTTGGCAATGAGGTGTGACGTCGTGGAAACAAAGTCACAATCATAAAGAACTACCTCTAAATGGGACATTTTCGAATTACATAAAATATAAATATTGTTTTACAAGCATTACAAAATATAGAGTCAGTAGTGCGGAGATTAAAACACATGACAAAAAGTTTAAGTTATGAAAAGTAATCTCCGTAACGTGTTGAATGCCCGAGGACTCTGAAAAATTTGATAATTTTGTAAATGTGCCATGAACATGATACCTTAGTGTTTACGGTCTTGAAAAAAACATGTTAAACACGTCAACATAAAGTTGGTGAGCTCATAGGTTTACTCGATAAGTAAGGCATTGTATGGAAACACAAGATTTCAGTGAGTTGTAAAATATAAAGTGAATCATATAATTTAAGTATTACCATAAGCCTCATGACCCCGAAACTTAACTTATGAGTGCCCATGTGGTATCCAACACCATAATACCAAGAATTGTCATAAAATTATGCATCCGTTTACAATTGGTGCGACCAACCCGGATGGGGGCGTCAACCCAATTAGATCTATCCACAATATTCATGTTTACGTAGTAATTAACGG
The DNA here is from genome assembly GCA_020465985.1 of Centrapalus pauciflorus. Taxonomy (NCBI): domain Eukaryota; kingdom Viridiplantae; phylum Streptophyta; class Magnoliopsida; order Asterales; family Asteraceae; genus Centrapalus; species Centrapalus pauciflorus. The sequence continues at coordinate 82,279 of JAANYP010005979.1, forward strand.
TTCATGATTGAGAGCGATGGTGAAGTAACAATCTTTTGTAATACAAAAAATGATTCAAGTACTTGTATCCATATAAAATAAAACGTTAAAAATGTATTCTCACCCCAAAATAATACGAACAATTAAAAATGAGGCTATGAAAACTCGCCGCAAAAGTGATGGCAAAAAGGAGCGTAAAATGGAGATTTCGTTGATGACTTGTGATGAACTTGATGTATCTTACCGAGTCCTAACTGATATGAAAGACTTAATAACTCCCATAAATGATAGTATGCATGTATGAGGGTTTTTTGTATTTTAAATCACCCAACTTAACATGTTCAAAAATAAAATCCACTTAAAAAGTTCAAGTATATATATAAGGATTTTCCAGGTTTTGTCGTGGTTTTTCAGCCTACTTTGTGGTTATTTTTGACCACGCTCCAAAACGATTTGGGCTTTGGTTTTCATAATCATAAAACTACTATATACAAGGAATTTTTCAAGGTAAAAACGGTCATTTTTCGAGGTGTTTAGGTTAGGGAAAGGGCTCGTTAAAAACCATATGTTGGCCATTTTTGAGCTGTTAGACCTTTCAGTTCCCAAATAATATTTGGGGGTTCTAAAATCCGTTTTAAATTATGAAAACATCCAGATATTTATATATAACATAGATCTTACTTCAGAAACAAGAATCAATCATTTCGTTAAGCTTTGAATTAGTTATGATTTTTCAAAGTTGATTTAATATTTCTACCGAAAATCCGGATTTCATATCATTGAAACAACTTGTGTTGTTTATTCGAAAACCACATGTATAAAAAGCTATGGAACACATTTATATAACTTGTTTTCATATTATTCATGCTTACATTATCTGTTTATATATTTATAAACATATTTGAAGAAACAAACTTAAAACAAAACTAGTTATTTATAAACTTGAGTTTAAATGAAACTTGTTGTTGTTGGTGATTATATATATTATGAAAGACTTATGTTAACATAAATATAACAATTAATAAGTTAGTATTTACTTACTTTGATGTATTAGAAGTTAGAAAATGAGTAGAAGTTTTGATCTTGAACTTTGTTGCACCAAAAGGACTTGAAATATTGGAAGAACAAAAAGGTTGCAACTTCTTGGCTTGGTGTGGCTCCTTGGCTGGACTTTGAGAGAGAAGAGAAGAGAGGATTTGGCTTTCGGAATGTGTGAAAATTAAGTGAATATGAACTCTTATTTATAAAGGGGGAAAAGCTCTTGCAATGATGGTGAACATGGAGGTTGAGTGTTTGCATATGTGATGATGAAAGGTGGATGGTGGATGAAAGATTTGATTTTGATGGTGCAAGGTATTTTGATTATAAAATTGAAAGTCAATGGCTATGTATGTACTTGTGTGTGGCTGGCCCCTATAGGTGTATACAAGGGTATTTTCTTTTCTTTTTTTTTTTTTGTATAAAAGTATCTAGAATGTATTCTTATATTTTTCCTTTTTATGTAATTTTATAAATACTTATGAATGACACTAGTTTTGTGTAATTGTTTTTGTCTTGCATAATTAAAGTAATGTAAATTTGTTAATGCATGATTAGTGTCACTGGTCTTAATTCAATTATGTACTTAGTTGAGTTAATCTTTCATATCATAATCGGATTAATTGCTTTGTCGTTTCATTGGATCACACCGATGAAATTGTTTCTAATTGTAATGAATTTTCTTATGAAATTAGTTAATCACATTGATTAATTGCTAATGATCACTGATTAGGTTATAACTTGCTAATAACTACTGATTAAGTTATAATTGCTAACCTGATTTTGTGTCGGTTGTTACAACTATGTATATTCAAATAAAGTAAAACATCAAGTAACAAGAAAATAAATAAGTCTTGTCATAATCTTAAGATAAAAAGCATTAGAACAATATAAAAAAATAAATAAAAAGTCGTGTGACTCTTGTCATCATAGTAAATCATCTTCATTTTCATCATCTATGTCTACCAGTTCCATTTCCATTTCGGGTGTACACTACAAGGAAAATGTTATTCTGCGACAATTTTAGCGACATGTATTTGTATGTCACAAATTAGTTACATATGTTGTGATAGTTTTTGTAACGAACAAGTCACCAATGTCATTATGCGCGTCATTATTTTTAGCGACATTCATGTACAGGTCACGATACGCGTCGCTAATTTTGTAACACACACACACAAAAGTATCTATATACGTCACTAATTTTGTGACATTTATATATAAGACACCATGTGTGTCGCCAAATTTGCGACATATGCGTATAGGTCACTAAGTGTGTTTCTAATTTAGTGACATTTATATACAAGACATTATATGTGTCGTTGAATTGCGACATTCATATATAAGACAATATGTATGTCGCTAAATTTGCAACATCTATATATAAGTCACTAAGTATGTCGCTGAATTAAATAATAATTAATATATTATTTTGGTAAATTAAGAATGAAGATTTAATTTTAAGTTTTATACTACAAAAGCACAACAAATGATGTATATAAATTTAAAAGATTTTTTTGATTAATTATAATAATAATAATAATAATACTAATAATAAACTTAAAAATTGTTGATGATCAAATTTTTTGTTTAAATGATTTATACATAAATTAATTATATATAATAAGTATATATCATTAATATTAAAAGTTTAATTTAATTTTTAAGAAAAAAATTATATTAAATTTACACGGTTAATAAACAGTGTTTTTTATAAAAACTAAAAGTAAACTGGTGTTTTTTACAAACAAAAAACTAATCTCAACGCCCGTCTCTCCTCCCCGATCGAACCCTCGTCTCCAAGTCCTCCGTCACTGCCGCTGCTACACCGTCTCCACCACCGCCCTAACATATTTAGTCATCAACATTCACATTCACCTCTCTTGCCTCTCACTTCGCACGCACTCCTCCATCGCTTCCGCTGCGGCGTCTCCGTCGCACGCACTTCGCTCCGTCACCGACGGTTCTTCACTTCGCTCCGTCGCCGACGGTTCTTCACTTCGCATAGCAGCCGACACCGGCATCAGCTTCGCCTTAATCTACTCCACTTTCGACGACGTCTTCCACCTCCGCTACTACACCTACTCCCGCTGCATTGCTCCGTTAAACAAACCCTAGAAGTTGCAATTTCTGCCTTTTACTCTGCTAATCAATCTCTTCAAGTAAATCGGGTTCAGGCTTCCATTTAGGTAAAACTCTTCCCTATTCTCATTTCTCTGAAGTAAGTACATAGAATCAGTCGTTTTTATTCTCTTAAAATCGTTGTTTCCTCATACCTTTTTGTGTTAACCGATGTCTACTTTTTAGTCTGTTTGAACTTTGGCGATAAAACCGTAGCCTTAAAATGTGAGTTTTGTTGAATATCTTCATCATCATTTTAGGCATTTCTAAATAAAATGTTTTATATATACATGCATGTTCAATCTCAGCTTTAATTGACGAAAAAGGACCGAAAATCGAGTACCGAAACTTCCTCGATTGTTCGTCGTACTCTGGTAACAAAAACGCAGAACGATGAGGAATGAAAAAAGAATTTGGCTCCGACGTCTACTGTTTAGACTGTTTCCTTTGCTTCTGGACAGTTTTTATCAATTGTCAACGCAACAAGAATTTAGTGGCCAATTCGTGTTGATTAGTGTTGTGTATGGCTTGAATTGAGTGTTAGCAAACTTTGGCAGTTTAATTTTTAATGTTTTCTGCTTAAGTCTTTGTCAAAGTTGTCCTATTCTTTAGGAGTTTAGTGGATTCAATCATGCAGATTATGGGGTGATCGTGTAGGAGTTTAGTGAATTTTGATTCAGTAGTTTGTGCATTTTGTCCAAATAAAATAGTTCTTTAGCTCCATACTTATGCATTTTACTTGTTTAATTGAGAATTTGGTTTCTGTGTCTTATCATTGTAGTTAAGCAAAAATTTGTTGATGAATTTGACTCTATAATTTGTACATTTGTTGAACTAAATAGATTTAGTTTATGCATTTTTTTTCTTTATTATTTGATTCTATAGCTTAGGGTGTTTATTTTTGGTGCATATAGTGTTGCTTTTGATTGTCAAAGTTAGGTAAGCTAGCAACAACATAGCCGAAGAAATGTCATCGTCTTCAATTTAAGAGGTACTTCTCTTGAACATTGGGGCGTTAGAAAGACGATATTGTTTCACGGAGAGATAATATGGTCATTGGTTCTTTTTGCTTATTTGTATACTTTACTTTCTTATTAGGTGATGGATTACACTTTTTAGAATCGAGTAGTAGACCCACGGTTACAATAGTGTAACCACCCAATGAAGTCCAACATCACATTGAAGTTCATGGGTCTAGTGAACAGAGACAAGGAAATGAGCAATCTTCTCAACAAGGTATTTCTATAATCTAATTTGATTGATGCTAATATCCAATAGATTTAGGTTACATATTCTTTGTGTGCTAACATCTAACCGTTGACTCCTTGAACTAATAAGCATTGTTCCCTATGAAACACGTCTTTGATTTCTATGAGATTTTACGAGACAGTATATGCACCTCCGTTCTACAAAAAAACAGGGAGACAATGAAGTATAAATGAAAAGTTGTAACACGTCTTTGATTTCTATGAGATTTTACGAGACAGTATATGCACCTCCGTTCTACAAAAAAACAGGGAGACAATGAAGTATAAATGAAAAGTTGTAACGGTTGAATGCATCAATTAATAATCTGTAGCTTCTTGATTAATTCCACTAGTTGAGTTCTTTTTCTTGTGATGTTTTGACCAACAAAGAAAAACCCATCTATAATATGTAATTGAAAATACATTCTATGGTTTTTACCAGTCAAGTGTGAAAAAACTTAAAAAGATAGGAAGACTAGGGACACACATACATGTCGCACTTTGCAGTCACATCCTAACATGTTTCACATCCTCTCCTATGTAACTTAGATGTAGTCAATTAGATACATAGTTAATATCTGATTTTATTATTAAGGATTTCTGGTTCCTCTTGTGGTTTTGTAATTATGTGTGTCTGTGCTCCAGCCAGCTTAACACCTCTGTAGTCCGTCCTGCTTCGACTCTGCAGATTCACCTTAATTTTCAGGCAAGAGTATTATTTGTTTGTGGATTAGGTTTTAAATTAGTTTTTAAATACACTTGCAAGGTTCCTCTTGTGATTCTATGTATATATGTCTGTAATTGAACTTCTTTTGAGAGGGAAAACTGTGGTTTATAGGTCAGCATTATATATAAATTTTTCTCAGATTCCCTGTCATTAATGATGGCAAACCAGTTGGCTAATATATTCTAGTTTTTGGAATATTATATTCAATTTTGCGTTTTGATTTACCATTGGTAGCTTGTTTCCTTTGTGGCTTATCTCATGAAGTCTTATTGATGTTATTTTGGAATGGGATAGTATACGAGAAATGGTGCGACGACAACAAGAACAAGAAATTATCAAAGCTACACAGTTGGAATAAAAGCACAAAGGATTGATAAGTTGGAGGAAAAAAACACGGTGACTGAAAAGATGCAAAGGGCCAACTTCTAGCAGTATCGACCTAGAAGAGCATAGATAGTTTAGTTAATGTAAAATAGTTTTGTTGTTTTGAGTATAAATAACCAGTTTTTAATGAAAACATAATTGTTAACAATATAGTTTGATGGAATAAATAAACAATAGATTTACCACAGTTTTAGTTTTTGATAAAATATCAATGTTAATGATATAGTTATGATAATTTGATAGAAAATAGCAACTATAATAATAATAATAATAATAATAATAATAATAATAATAATAATAATAATTGCGACGTCATTTAAAAACAGTGACTCAATTAGGGACACAAATAGTTACATAAACCAAGTATAGCGACATATATAGTAACATGAGTAGTGACATCATTCAAGAATAGCGACACATTTTGCAACATTAATCATGAAAAGCGATTTAAACAGTAACACAATTAGCAACATCATTTAATAATAGCGACACACATAATGACATCCAACAACTCAACTAGCGACATCATATAAAATAGCAACATAAATAGTGATGCAACTAGCGACTAAATTCAATAATAGCGACATAGATAGCGACGCCACTAGCAACATTATTCGAGAACTGTGACAACATTCGATGGCAATGACACAGCTTACAACACAACTAGTGACATAATTCAAGAACAGCGACACAAACAATGACACAACTAGTGACATAACTCTAGATAGCGACACTTTTACCTGAAGTCGCTAAATGTGTTAAAAATTTTAGCGACGTGCCTTTTGATGTCACAAAAATCTGCGACGCATTTATAACGACACCTCCTTTGACGTCACTAAAGATGTTACTGACATAAAAAACGTCGCTAAAAATGTCGCTAAGTGTGTCGCTAAAGACAATTCTTTTTGTAGTGGTAACATCCACGCCATCATCACCAATTCTAAGCAACTTAGGTACATCAGATGTGCCATCGTTTTGATAGCCAACAACTTGATCATCAACACGTTCCATATCAAACACATCTCTATGTTTTACATGTCTCACAACCACCCAATCTTTATTCTTAGGATCTCTGACATGGAACACCTTGTCAACTTGGGAAGCCAAAACAAAAGGATCATCAATTCAATTAGCACCGATATGGGCCTTGTATGAGAAATTCACCAATGTCACACCACCATCTTTCTTTATGCCCCTATTGATGTCAACCCATTCACGCCTAAATAAAACTACTCGTATCAAACCGGAGTAGTTCAACTCAATAATCTCTTTTAGCTTCCCATAGTAGTTAATGCTGCCTTCGAGAGGTCTTGTAGCTCGACTACTAGCATAATATGCACCTTCAGCAGTTACGACAACACCACTATTTTGTGTTTATAGAAATTCCTCCCATTTTTTAATGTCTGAAATTAGTAACCCTTAACAAGGTACCCTGAGTATCGTTCCATGCTGCTAAGTCGACCACAAGCAAGCCACTTTATTTTCTTCAGTGATTGTTTGTTCTACTTGCTCTTTGATGCGTGCAACCTATAACATAATTAACAAATATTGATTATGCGAGTACCTTACTATCAAGGGAACTTTGATACATACAAATATTATTCCATGTTACACTTTTCTTAAACCAATCCTTGAAGTGTTGGCTGTTAATCTTGTCGATTTCATACTCAGGACGAGATCGACTTTGTCCTTTGGTTATCCTTTTGTGCTCGCTTCTAAATAAATTTTATATTGATAATTATTTAGCTAATTAAAGAAAGCACATAGAATACAGAAACATTGAAAATTTAGTTAATCTTACTCTCGGAAAGGTGTCACTGATTCAACACTAAACAAACATAACGATGTGCTGGAGTAAGTGACTTTTCGTCCATAACATATTGGGAAGTTCTCCTCCATTTTTGTAATGAAGATCTAGAATGCAAATTAGTTTCTAATGTCCAACCAGGGAAAAGATTGTTAAATTGTTCAACCTCAATTTGGTAACCCTCATCATCATTCCTAATTGCTCTAGTGAAAATTGTCTCTACTCCTGATAGATATCTAGAGCAAAATGTAAGACTTTCATGAGCTAAATAACCTCTTGCAATTGAACCTTCAGGATGAACTCTTGTCACACCCCGTTACCCCGGTAGGCAACGAAGCGTGACGTCGCGGAATCGTAACCATAATCATAATGAACGACCACTATATGGACGTTTTCAAAAATACATCGGTTTAACTTTAAAAGATATAAATGTTTTACATAACCCGAAAATGATAAAAGTAGTTCGCAAGATACAGAGATTTAAGTACATAATTATATTATCCAAAATAATGCATGTAAATCTCCGACGGTTTGAAACTGAGTGCGACTCCTTAAATGCGGAAGCTTGAAAATACTACCGAGGTGTAGGACTTGCCTTAATTTCCTGAAAATACACGCTAAAATACGTCAACAAAAATTGTTGGTGAGCTCATAGGTTTACACGTAAATCTGACTTTTATGGAAAACAATAATAGAGATTGAATTTATAAAATCATAAATTCCATGTTATGTATTACATATAAACCATCATGCAACCGAAACTTAATTAAAATGAGTTTGCCCTGTGCAGTATTCCCATACGTAATACCGTGTGTTAAATATATATGCACTCGCAGTTAGCCGATCCGAACTAACCCGAATGGGATACATGACTCCCGATAGATCTATCCATAATATATTCGCGCTTACAAATAAATGCAATTAACGGTTCATGATATAAGGGCTGATGGAACCACATGTGTAATACATAATAGCAATGAAGGTGTTTTCGTGTCCATATAAAAACGAAGCATGTATTTCATCCCCAAAACATAACAGTGTGAAAATAGGGGCTATGAGAACTCACCGAGATTGCGATGGCAAAACGAGCGTAAAAAGCTTTTTAGCGTAAATGGGTGGACGATGCGTCGAGTAAGTTTAATCGAGTCCTAAATGATAATAAGGACTTAATATCTCTAATATATGATGATATATATTTACAGATTTTTATGTCTTAAATCACCCAACATTACAATTTTATAAATAAAAACCGCTTAAAACGTCAAGTTTATATATATAATTTTCCAGCTTTTTCGGAGGTTTTTCGGCCTACTTTGAGGCTGTTTTTGACCAAGCTCCAAAATGTTTTAGACTTTGGTTTTCTAGGACATTAAACTACTATATACAAAGGATTTTTAGAATCAGGAATGGCCGTTTTTCGAGATGTTTAGGTTGGTTAAAAAGCTCGTTAAACACCCTATGTTGGCCATTTTTGAGCTGTCAAACTTTCGGTATACCAAATAATTTCTGGAGGTCTTAAACTCCAAAATAAATTATGAAAACTTCCAGATCTATAGTTAAGACATAGATCTAACTTTTGAGACAAGAATCAACTCATTTCGATAAGTTATGAATTAGTTATGATTTTTCAAAGTCGATATAAATTTTCTGCCGAAAATCCGCAGTTTATAAACTTGAAATAACGTATGATTCTTGTTGTTTATTCAAAGACTACTTGTATAAAAGTTATAAAACACATATATATCACTTATTTTCATAATATTAACACTTTTATGATGTGTTGATATATTCATAAACATATTTAAAGGAACAACTTAAAAACAAAAACTAGAAATTTATAAACTTGAGTTTTTATGAAACTTGTTGTTGTTGGTGATTATATATATTATGCAAGACTTATATAAACATAAATATATGATGAAATAAGCTAGTATTTACTTACTTTGAAGTATTTAGATTATGAAATTGTGAAGAAGTTGGAACTCTTGCAAGATTTGGACCAAGAACACTTGAACTTCACCAAGAACACTTGAATTTCACCAAGAACACTTGAATGAAAATGTTTGTAGTGTGTGTATGTGTGGGATCCGGTTTTTAGAGGGAAAAAGAAGGGTTTTGGTGTGAATAATATGAAAGGGAAGCTCTCTATTTATAGGCAAAAGATGGAGGTTGAATTGATGGTGATAAGAGGGGTGGAGTGTAAGATCTTCTTTGAATTGAAAGGAGGATGGTGTAGAGGGATTTGGTGTAGATATGTTGAGTAAAAAAATATTTATCAAGTCCTTTATGTACATCCTATGGGCAGATTTTTCAAGATATTATCATGTATTTTCATTTTTTTATTTTTGTATAAATGTATTTAGAATGTATTCTTGTATTTCCCTTTTCTTGTAAATTTATAAATACTTTTGAATGCATTGTTTTAATGAATTGTTTTAGTCTTGCATAATTAATGTTAAGTAATTGTATTAGTGTATGATTAGTGTCACTAATCATAATTTAATTATGTAGTTAGTTGAATTAATCCCTCATATCGTAAATTGATCGGATTAATTGATTTCCCGATTCATCGCACCGATGAATTTGATTCTAATCAAGTTGAATTTTCTAATAAACCTTATTAATGACTTGATTAATTTCTAATGACCACTGATTAGGCTATAATTGACTATTAAATACATATTGGGTCATCGTTGCTAACTTGGTTTAGTGCCGGATGTTACACTCTCCCCCTGTTAAGGGAATTTCGTCCCAGAATTAGCTCGTGTTCTCCACTTCTTGAGTATTTGAGAACAGATGGGGGTATTTTTCTCGGAACTGGTCTTCGCGTTCCCACGTAAAATCAGGACCTCGCTTAGAGTTCCATCTGACTTTTACTATCGGGATCCGGATGTGCTTTAGTTTCCTGACTTCTCGGTCCATTATTTCTACGGGTTGCTCAATGAAGTTCAACTTATCATCTAGTTCCAGCTCGTCCATGGGTATAACTAGTGTTTCATTAGCCAGGAACTTCTTAAGATTGGATACGTGGAAGGTATTCTGAATGTTACTAAGTTCTGGGGGTAGATCGAGTTGGCAAGCTACCGGGCCAATTCTTTTGGTGATCTTGAATGGTCCGATATAACGAGGATTGAGTTTTACTCGTTTCCCAAAACGGATTATGCCCTTCCAAGGCGAGACTTTCAACATTACTTGATCTCCCTCTTGAAATTCCAAATCCTTCCGTCGAACATCTGCATAACTTTTCTGTCGATCCCGCGCGATCTTTAATCTGTTACGAATCTGGGCTATCTTTTCTGTAGTTTCCTGGATGATCTCGGGTCCAGTAATCTGACTATCTCCTACTTCAGCCTAACAAAGTGGCGATCGACACTTTCTCCCGTAGAGTGCCTCGAATGGAGCGGTCTTAATACTTGAGTGATAGCTGTTGTTATAGGAAAACTCCACTAATGGCAGGTGCCTGTCCCAACATTTTCGAAAGTCGATAACACATGCCCTTAGCATGTCTTCCAAAGTCTGAATCGTCCTTTCACTCTGACCATCCGTTTGCGGGTGGTAGGCTGTGCTCATATCTAGACGTGTACCCAGTGCTTCTTGCAATGATTGCCAAAATCTTGAAGTGAACCGGCTGTCCCTGTCTGATATAATTGATACTGGAACTCCATGCCTTGAAACAACTTCTTTAAGATAGATTCGTGTTAACTTATCCATCTTATCAGTCTCCTTGATGGGCAGGAAATGTGCGGTTTTGGTAAGTCGATCCACAATCACCCAAATAGTGTCATAACCTCCAGAAGTCTTCGGCAACTTGGTGATGAAATCCATGGTGATGTTTTCCCACTTCCACTGGGATATTTCTGGTTGAACTAGCAATCCTGATGGTTTCTGGTGCTCAGCCTTAACCTTCAAACATGTTAAGCACTTGCTGACATAGGTAGCAATGTCAGCCTTCATGTTTGGCCACCAGTACATTCCCTTCAAGTCTTGGTACATCTTATCTGACCCTGGATGAATAGCATATCTTGTTTTATGCCCTTCATCCATGATCAGCTTCCTTACTCCTCCAAATTTTGGTAGCCAAATTCTGTCCATGAAGTACCAACATCCATCTGACTTGATTTCAAGCTGCTTATCCATACCTATCCAGTAGATTACCCTCCTTGACTGCTTCTTCTGATGCCTCGCGGACTTGAGAGTTTAGGTTTCACTGTATATAGTCATGACCAAAGGTCGGACTCTCAATGGCTTAACACGTTCCTTTCGGCTCAGGGCATCAGCTACGACATTCGCCTTCCCTGGATGATAACGAATTTCGCAGTCATAATCGCTAAGCAGTTCAACCCAACGACGTTGCCTCATATTTAACTCTTTCTGATTCAGAATATGCTGAAGGCTTTTATGTTCCGTAAACACCGTGCACTTAGTTTCATACAGGTAGTGCCTCCATATTTTGAGAGCAAACACCACTGCTCCAAGCTCCAAATCATGAGTCGTATAGTTCACCTCGTGAATTTTGAGTTGCCGTGATGCATAAGCAATGACCTTATCCATTTGCATGAGCACACAACCTAATCCATTGTGTGAGGCATCACAATAGACCATAAAATTTTCAGTCCCTTCAGGTAACGACAGAATTGGTGCACTACACAATCTTTGCTTTAACTGCTGAAACGCCTTTTCTTGCTCTTCACCCCAGATATATTTTACATCCTTCCGAGTCAACTCTGTTAGGTAACCTGCTATCTTTGAGAAGTTTTCAATAAATCGCCTATAATAACCAGCAAGTCCTAGAAATTGGCGGATTTCCGTGGGAGTTCTAGGAGTTGCCCAGTTCTTTATGGCCTCGATTTTTGATGGATCAACTTGGATTCCCTGGCTGTTGATCACATGTCCAAGGAATTTAACTTCTCGCAACCAAAATTCACATTTTGAAAATTTGGCGTATAACTGCTCCTTCTCTAACAACTTCAAGATCAACTTGAGATGTTTTTCGTGCTCCTCTTTATTTCTGGAATAGATGAGGATATCGTCTATGAACACTATTACAAATTTGTCCAGATAGGGTTTACACACTCGATTCATGAGGTCCATGAATAGAGCTGGTGCGTTGGTCAAACCGAATGGCATCACCTGGAATTCGTAATGTCCATAACGAGTTTTGAATGCTGTCTTGGGAATGTCTTCTTCTCGAACCTTTACTTGATGATAACCGGATCGCAGATCAATCTTAGAGTAGAAGCTAGATCCCTGTAGTTGGTCAAACAGGTCGTCAATTCTGGGAAGGGGGTAGCGGTTCTTTACTGTCAACTTGTTTAGCTCTCGGTAGTCTATGCACATTTTGAAGGATCCGTCTTTCTTTTTCACGAACAAGACCGGAGCTCCCCAAGGTGAGGAACTTGGTCGAATGAATCCTTTATCCATCAACTCTTATAATTGATTGGATAGCTCTTGCATTTCAGAAGGAGCGAGTCTATATGGGGCTCTTGCGACCGGTGCAGCTCCCGGCACCAAATCGATTTGAAACTCCACTTGCCTAGCTGGCGGGAGCCTAGGCAAATCTTCTGGGAAAACCATCGGGTGGTCACAAACCACTGGAATTTCCTTGAGTTGTTTCTCCTCCGACTCTTTTTCTGCAATCTGTATTAATACCGCAGGGCAACCTTTTCTAAGGCACTTTAATGTTCTTAGGCCGGATATGACATTCAACAGTCGGTTCTTTCTTTCCCCCTGGACTGTTAGGACCTTCTTCTTGTGGAGTGGTATCCGTACCACTTTCTTATCGCACAATATCTTGGCATGATTGTGTGACAACCAATCCATTCCAATTACTACATCAAAACTTCCGAGTTCTATAGGCATCAAGTCTATTTTAAAGGGATGATCTGCCAGTTTCAGCGTGCATTCCTTAATAATACTACTTGCCTCTATTATTTTGCCGTCAGCCAGCTCTATAGTAAAAGAGTTGTCTAAGTGAAAAGGAGTGCCATTCAATTGCTTACTAAACTTATCAGATATAAAGCTCCTATCAGCCCCAGTATCAAAAAGTACGTAAGCGTAAATGTCATTTAAAAGAAACGTACCTGATACCACATCAGGATCCTGACGAGCGTCACCTGCTCCTAACACAAAAGCTCTCCCCTGAGCTCCTCCACCATTTTTCAACTTCGGGCACTCATTCCTGAAGTGCCCGGCAGCTCCGCATTCATAGCAGCTTCTCTGACTGCCGCCAATGACACCCGGGGCTCCAAATTTACAGTCCTTGGCCACATGACCAATATGTTTGCATTTTCCACAAGGGGTTGGGCAGGGACCCTTGCTGTGATGAAAGGTGCATTGGGTGCAGAAAGGCTTGGTACCTGTGTAGCCCTTCCTTTACTCAGCGCCGGCTACATAAGCTTTGATGGTCTCGGGCTTCTTGGATTGCGAACCCTTATTCCTCCCGGACTTGTCCTCCCACTTCCTCTTGTTTTCACCGGCCTTGGCTTCATTCCTCTGGGACACTTGATCCATAAGATTGTGGGCCATTCTGATGGCATCTTGTATGGTGGATGGGTTGGAGGCAGTGACATTTCCTTGAATTTGAGGAGCGAGTCCCCAAATGTAACGTTCGATTTTCTTGTACTCAGGGGTCACCATCTGAGGGCACAGAATACTCAGTTCGTGGAATCGGTTGCTGTACCCAGCTACATCCGTTCCCTTCATAGCCAGATTCCAAAACTCTGACTCCATTTTCTGCAGCTCATTCCTCGGGCAATACTCATCGGTCATCATCTTCTTTAACTCGGTCCAGGCGAGTTGGTAAGCTGCATCAATCCCCACAGACTGGGTATACGAGTTCCACCATGTCAAGGCGCTGTCTTGTAGAGTGTGGGTGGCAAACTTTACCTTGTCTCCTTCAATGCATCCGCTAACACGGAAGACAGACTCTAGTTTTTCGAACCATCGTACTAATCCAACGGCTCCTTCAGTTCCATTGAAGTATCGGGGCTTGCAGCTCAAAAACCCCTTAATTCCACACCCCTTTGAGTGGGTTTCAGTTCCTCCCGTGGTGCGGCTAGCACCACCATCTCCATTAGCTGAACTGTTCCGGTTTGTCTCATTAGTGGCTATAGCAGCAGCCACTCTTTGTGCAACTAATTCCTCAATTTCGGCAGCGTTCATAACTCGTCTTGGCGGCATTATCTTAAATTTTAAAGAAAATAGCATAGTGTAAGAAGTTGAATCTTAAAGATGTAATTTTTCTTAAGGCACAACACTATAATCATCAAACACAATTTCATAAATAACTTGCAATTTTCATTAATCATTCATAACTTTCTTACAATGGGCGGGTTATTACCCGAAAATTTTTAGTCCTACACTATTACATAATAATTTCCTAATATTACAAAGATAGAGAAGGGGGTACTAGGTGCGGGAGTGATCAGGGGTCTCTCCCTTTTCCAAAGCATTGAGGCGCTGTGTCAGCTCCTCATTATGGGCCTCGCTCTCGGCCAATCGTTGCCGAAGCTCATTCAGTCCGTCCTGCTGAATGGCGAGGGCATGCTGGTTGGCCCAGTATATGTTGGAGTTTTGTAACTCCTCCCGCTCTAAACAAGCGGTCATTTCTCCGATGTCTTGGTTAAGTAACCGAAGTTGGAGATCATGCCTTGAAGACCGTGCTACCAAGAGTGGTATGGCCTGTTCGGCGGGTTCTTGGGTAAGTGACGGAATAGGTGCGGAGGATGGTCCTCCGATCTCAAAGTTGGAAGGGATTCCTTCCTCTTGCCTCCATTCACGGAGGGTTTCAGGTATCCAGCCCCATCGTCGGGCGTCTACGCGTCGGTGTGGTGGTGGGGGATTGGGGTGGGGAGTCGAGATGGGAATAGACTCCCGTCTCGGCGTGATCACCTGCTTTCGGGGTGTATACAACATTTTAGTGCGGTTTGGGTAAGGCCGATATGGCTTAGATGATGGCTCTGCCGGGTGGTATGGAATGCGGGCGGGGACTGTTGGGGGCGGTGGATCCTCTCCGTCGTCATCTTCTTCCATCGGTTCCTCTTCTGACTCCTCCATTGGTTCTTTGGAGGGGTCTTCTTCTTCAGATGGTTCTCCTTCAGTGAAAACCTCAGTGACTGCGGGGCTCGTAGGGGTGTACTCATCCTCTGAATCTGACAAGATGATGGTCTCAAGGTGGGACATGTTTTCTGCTATCAAGGTCCATTCATAGTCTTTTAGTTAGTTACAAAATATTTTTGAAATCAGTAAAACTTAAGTGCAGTTATAGTCTAGGGTGCTAATGCAACCTAGTTCACTATAACTTTGGCTCTGATACCAATCTTTCCCACCCCGTTACCCCGGTTGGCGAGGAAGCATGACGTCGCGGAAGCGTAACCATAATCATAATGAACGACCACTATATGGACGTTTTCAAAAATACATCGGTTTAACTTTAAAAGATATAAATGTTTTACATAACCCGAAAATGATAAAAGTAGTTCGCAAGATATAGAGATTTAAATACATAATTAAATTATCCAAAATAATGCAAGTAAATCTCCGACGGTTTGAAACTGAATGCGACTCCTTAAATGCGGAAGCTTGAAAATACTACCGAGGTGTAGGACTTGCCTTAATTTCCTGAAAATACACGCTAAAATACGTCAACAAAAATTGTTGGTGAGCTCATAGGTTTACACGTAAATCTGACTTGTATGGACAAAAATAATAGAGATTGAATTTATAAAATCATAAATTCCATGTTATGTATTACATATAAACCATCATGCAACCGGAACTTAATTAAAATGAGTTTGCCCTGTGCAGTATTCCCATACGTAATACCGTGTGTGAAATATATATGCACTCGCTGTTAGCCTATCCGAACTAACCCGAATGGGGGACATGACTCCCGATAGTTCTATCCACAATATATTCGCGCTTACAAATAAATGCAATTAACGGTTCATGATATAAGGGCTGATGGAACCACATGTGTAATACATAACAGAAATGAAGGTGTTTTCGTGTCCATATAAAAACGAAGCACTTATTTCATCCCCAAAACATAACAGTGTGAAAATAGGGGCTATAAGAACTCACCGAGATTGCGATGGCAAAACGAGCGTAAAAAGCTTTTTAGCGTAAATGGGAGGACGATGCGTGGAGTAAGTTTAATCGAGTCCTAAATGATAATAAGGACTTAATATCTCTAATATATGATGATATATATATTTATAGATTTTTATGTCTTAAATCACCCAACATTACAATTTTATAAATAAAAACCGCTTAAAACGTCAAGTTTATATATATATAATTTTCAAGCTTTTTTGGAGGTTTTTCGGCCTACTTTGAGGCTGTTTTTGACCAAGCTCCAAAATGTTTTAGACTTTGGTTTTCTAGGACATTAAACTACAATATTGAAAGGATTTTAGAATCAAGAACGGCCGTTTTTCGAGATGTTTAGGTTGGTGAAAAAGCTCGTTAAAAACCCTATGTTGGCTATTTTTGAGCTGTCAAACTTTCGGTTTACCAAATAATTTCTGGAGGTCTTAAACTCCAAAATAAATTATGAAAACTTCCAGATCTATACTTAAGACATAGATCTAACTTTTGAGACAAGAATCAACTCATTTAGATAAGTTATGAATTAGTTATGATTTTTAAAAGTCGATATAAATTTTCTGCCGAAAATCCGCAGTTTATAAACTAGAAATAACGTATGTTTCTTGTTGTTTATTTAAAGACTACTTGTATAAAAGTTATTAAACACGTATACAGATCACTTGTTTTCATAATATTAACACTTTTATGATGTGTTTATATATTCATAAACATATTTAAAGGAACAACTTAAAAACAAAAACCAGAAATTTATAAACTTGAGTTTTTATGAAACTTGTTGTTGTTGGTGATTATATATATTATGCATGACTTATATAAACATGAATGTATGATGAAATAAGCTAGTATTTACTTACTTTGAAGTATTTAGAGTATGAAATTGAGAAGAAGTTGGAACTCTTGCAAGATTTGGACCAAGAACACTTGAACTTCACCAAGAACACTTGAATTTCACCAAGAACACTTGAATGAAAATGTTTGTATGTGTGTATGTGTGAGATCCGGTTTTTAGAGAGAAAAAGAAGGGTTTTGGTGTGAATAATATGAAAGGGAAGCTCTCTATTTATAGGCAAAAGATGGAGGTTGAATTGATGGTGATAAGAGGAGTGGAGTGTAAGATCTTCTTTGAATTGAAAGGAGGATGGTGTAGAGGGATTTGATGTAGATATGTTGAGTAAAAAAATATTTATGAAGTCCTTTATGTACCTCCTATTGGCCGATTTTTCAAGATATTATCTTGTATTTTCATTTTTTTTAGTTTTGTATAAATGTATTTATAATGTATTCTTGTCTTTCCCTTTTCTTGTAAATTTATAAATACTTTTGAATGCATTGTTTTAATGAATTGTTTTAGTCTTGCATAATTAATGTCAAGTAATTGTATTAGTGTATGATTAGTGTCACTAATCATAATTTAATTATGTACTTAGTTGAATTAATCCCTCATATCGTAAATTGATCGGATTAATTGATTTCCCGATTCATCGCACCGATGAATTTGATTCTAATTGAGTTGAATTTTCTAATAAACCTTGTTAATCACTTGATTAATTTCTAATGACCACTGATTAGGCTACAATTGACTATTAAATACATATTGGGTCATCGTTGCTAACCTGGTTTAGTGCCGGATGTTACAACTCTGTTGGTCAGGTATGACTTAGGATTGAGAAGGTCCCTACACGTTGATAATCAACCGATCATTCACACATAGTGACAAATCTATAATAAAAGAATTCAATTGAATGAACAATATCTACCTTTCAATAGGGTACATCCATCGAAAAGCAACCAAACCTCCAAGTTTAACCTCTCTCACTAAGTGGATCACCAAGTGTACCATTACAGTAAAAAAAAGATGGGGGGAAGATTTTTTTCATCTTGCACAAAGTAAGAAAAACTTTAGCATCAAGAAACTTAAGATCGTCTTCGGATAGATCATATAGCAAATGATTCTAAAAAATCACAAAGCTCAATCACAACTAATATTACATGGTCCGGCAAAGTTCCTCGTAATGCAATTGGCAACTACTCATTCATCAACATACGAAAGTCATAAATTTTCATCCCAATTAGTTTTCTTTCAGTGAGTTGCACACAACGAGATATATTTGATGAAAACTCATCAAGAGGCTTGATTAACTTGAGTGTTTTCAAGAATACATTCTTCTCATCTCGAGTCATTTGATAACATGCTTTAGGCATGAAAGTATTACTGTTTCTTTGCCGCCTCTTTAGATGTAATTCCTTTCTTATACCCATTTCCTGCAAGTCAAGTCTCGCTTTTGTAGTTGCCTTTTGACATCGCCTCTTGACCCAATAAAGTCCCCAAAATGTTATCACAAACATTTTTTTCTCTTTGCATTACGTCCAGATAGTGATGTAACAACAATGTTTCCAATATGGTAACATAAAAAATACTTTTCTTTTTCCAAGGACCACCAGCAACAATGTCAACAAGAAAATTAGTGTCATCTAATTGTCGTAGAACTTCCTCACTAGTAGAAGGGACACGGGCTTCTCTTAATTCCAATGATGATCTGCTGGAAGCCATCTCATATGACTAATGTAACACCACTTTCTTCCATGATTTAGCCATTTCGAATTAGTACTAAAACCGCATGTAGGACATGCAAGTTCTCCCTTAGTGCTCCACCCAAATAGATTTGCATAGCCCGGAAAGTCTGAAATTGTTGAAAGAACTGATGCCTTCAACTTAAACTACTGAGATCTTTAAACTAAAAACTGATCTTGAACAAAAATCTAATGAACTTGAGAGTTTTCATATGTTGAATACTGAACTTGATGCGGTAAAACACATCAACACAATTTTGTTAGAAGAAAAGAGAGAAACAGAGTTAAAGCATTGAAAGCTTCAAAAAATTGTTGACTCCTGGTGCCATTCAGCTAAAAGAGTCAATCAATGTATCAATAAGCAAATCCCTGCACAAATCCAAACATATCTCGGAGGAGACCTTGATACAAAAGCTTCAATTGTTGAAAAATCAAGAATCTGGAAACAGATTTGTCTACTCTTGGTAAACTTCCCAATACATTTATTCAAAATGTAAATGGAACGTTGATTTCAACAAACAGGTTTGTCATGCCTCAAAATACTGGCAGCTCATATGAAAAGGTTGTGAAGTCTGGTGAAGGAATGTGTTCTCCATCAAACCACACTGCTAAGTGTCCAACAATTTCATATGAACAACTGAATGGAAAGGTTATAAAACCTGCAGTCCTGAATCCTGAACCTGTCAATAAGACAGGTTCTAGAATCAAGACTAAAGGTAAGAAACCTGTACTTCCATTCAATGCTGAATTCTTGTAAAAAAACTTTCAAAATTAAACAGCTTACATCCAACAGGGGTAAGTCTCATGTTGAAAGAAAAACTGCTGTAGTTTCAAATAAATTTTCAAATCATAGTTGTTTATTTATTAAACCAGAAATTCGGGTCCTCTAAAACACAACCGAAATTCACACTAACTGAGGCCGACTCGCCAAGTCAAGGTCTGAGATTCGGATCCTCCGCCGAATTCGCTTATACTCGAGATACACATATATATGACCCGAAATTATTTTCTCATCCGAAGTTTGACCCAATCCGAAATTCGGGTGCCATCCGAGTTCAGGTCTCAACACTTAGCAATTTTTACAATTTGTTCTTGGTGTTCTTGGTGACTTGACGAGTCACCCCCTGCGACTCGCCGAGTCGACATGCAGGTCAGCAAGTCGCAGCCACGGGTTTTCTACAAAAATTTTTGCCAAAACACATTTTTAATCACATGCAATCCATCATAATGTTATATAAACATATATGTGGTGTTTCTACATCATTTTACCCACCATAAACACTTAGATTCATCCAGATTCGACCAAAATAATGATATTTCTTCAAGAACACAAAATAGTTAAAAAATTTCAGATTTCTTACTATTTTGGACGATTTAACGAACAATTTTTGTTTCAGAAGCATCTGGGTACTTCGATTGATGTTTTCCAACTTGAATAACATACATGCAACAACATTTCGTTATTTTTTTAAAACTGAATTTGCATTTAAACTCTCAAAATAAAACCCAAACATAGGAATTACTTTCTTACCTTTTAAACCACTTGATTCTTTTTAAATATCTAATTAACCCACTAATTTTCTTCAAGAATTTCGTTTTCCAGCAGAATTTTCAGTGAGAAAAGTTTTTGTGTGTGTTTTGAAGGTGAAGCTGAGATGAACCAAATGAAAATGAAAGACACAAATGTCTTTTTGTTCATAACATTTTGGGTAAATTACATAAGTGGCCCCTTCACTTATCTGATTTCATCAAATAAAGTTTTGACCTTTATTTTATCAACACTCACACTTATATTTTATCATACTTAATAATTTGAAATTCAAAAAATTTTCATACGTTACTTATCATAGCAACCAACTTTTTAAATTTCCGAATATAATATTTTCATACATAATCCAACTTGATAATATTTAATACAAAGTTAAACTAATTATCCTCGATTACAATACTTTAAATCTTAGGATGTTACAACATGGGCTCCACCACGCTCAAACTTCATCCTTGAAGTTACTTGCCTTCAAACAATTGCGGGTACTTCTTCAACATGTCGGTCTTTGTTCCCCACATGTGGTTTGCTCCTTTATGATTCTTCCAACGTATCAACACCATTTGTATCTCATTTGATTCTTGACTTCATTACTTTAATGTCCAGAACACATTTCGACTCTTCCAAATATCAGAGTCTCTCATCCATCTATAGCTCAGTATGATCGGCCCAATGTTTATTTCCAGTAGTAAAAGATGTCCTAAAGATTTCCACATGAAACACCAGGTATATTTCGATATTTCCTTAGTTAATTCCAAATGACACAACCGATTCCCAACTTTTCTGTAATTCTAAATGAGCCAACACACCTCAATGCCATCTTGCCTCTTTTACAAAACGAGTAACACCCCTCATCGGTGATACTTTCCAATATACCCAAGCGCTTATCTAAAAATTGTTCGGTTTATGTCTCATACCATAATAGCACTTCTATGATAACACAGTCTCATCAATCAGAGTCCTTTAATTTTCATTCCAACATGTAGGGGTTCTACATTTCCTTCCGTACAAAACTTTGAATGGTGTTTTCCTGATTGTGACATGATAGTTAGTGTTATTCGAATTTTCCTTCAAAAAAATTAATCTTTTCAGTTAGTACTTAAATCCAAGACACATGTTCTCATCATATATTCTAATGTGAAGATAGTTCATCCACTTTGACCATCTGTCGGTGGTCGGTAAGCTGTACTCGTAGCCATATGTGTGCCTCATCCCTCTTGTAGCACAAGCCAGAAGTTAAAGTTAAAACGACTATTCTGATCAGATATAATTGATTCTAGAATACCATGAAGAGCAATAACCTTACTCACGCAAAATTTGTGCAAGTCTTTCCAGCAATAAATTTCTCGAGTTGGTATAATATATACCAAATTAATCAAGTTGTCTACAAACTGCCAATCGTAGAAAACTTCTTATTTGTCTAGCAGTGTGAGGCGGCTCCCAATTCTTAATTGCTTCCACTTTAGCGGAATCCACCGAAATTCCATCTCTAGAAATCACATACTACAAAGGTCTAATCTGTTGTAATCAAAACTCACACTTTGAGAATTTGGCATATTCAGCATGAGAATTATATTAGAATATCATCGATAATTACAATTACCGAATCATCCAACATTGGTATTCAAATCCCTATTCATAATGTCCATAAAATAGCTGGGGCGTTGGTTATCCCAAATTATATAGCCAGAAACTCGTATTACCCATAACGAGTCCTGAAAGCCGTTTTTGGTACGTGCTCCTTTCGGACTTTCAACTGGTGACAGCCCGAACGTAAATCAATTCTTGTAAAATAACTAACCCCATGCAGCTTATCAAACAAATCATCAATTCTCGTGAGCGGATGCTTGTTCTTAATAGTCAACTTGTTCAGCTAACGATAATCGATGCACATTCTCATAGTGCCATCTTTCTTTTTCACAACAATACTGAGGCTCCCCATGGCGAAGAACTCGGTCTAATGAAGCCATTTTCCAACAACTCCTGAAGTTTACTCATCATTTATTGCATTTTGGTAGGTTCAAGACGGTATAGAGAATGAGCTATTCGAGAAGCTTGTAAGGTCACCTACCTATGGATCTTATCTTGGCGCGATGCCGTACAACGAGTGTGGAATCCTCGTTAGCGGTTTGACGGATTGATCACACACACGAAACACAGAGACACACCCGATGATAGACGCAAACCCGAACGTCCCGACACGTGATTCTCTCCAAGAACACACTCTGAAATCTCTGCGAGTTCGTAATCGCCCGGATGATTAATTCTGCAAAGATTGTTAATTAAAACTGATTAACTCTTAACTATAGGCCACAGATTCGAACTTGCTCTGGACAAGTTCGAGAAGGCCCAAGCCCACGAACTTCTCCACCATAAGTTCAAACCAGGGCCTTTGAACTTATTCTAGAACTTGTTCTAGAACTTGTGTTTGAACTCACCTTTGAACTTATGTTTGAACTTATTGTAAAACATTAATTACAACCAAGTTCAAACATATATATAATCAATGTCAAACATATATCAAACATATAACAAACATATATTAATATGCAATTACGAACAATTTGACTATTACAAAATATCATCTATACTTAGACTGCTATCGTCACACAGACTCCCCCTTGACAATAGCTTCTAACTTTATATATTTTTTCTAAGTACTAGAACTATACAAGGTACTACCAGCATATAATCCCTGCTCTATACAAACCCTTACCACTTTCTGGAACTTGGCCTTCAGATCTCCAGCCTTCGTGAAAGAAAATTGGCTTATCATGAAGCTTTTTCAGGTCATCCTTGGATACGTTAATCATATGCAGTGGATCATACACTTTCAAAATAGTCTTCTCTTCTAGATACTCCATGACTGCTTCAGCCGTTTCATTGTCTACATACCACCATTTCATGTTTCCAAGTACATCCTGTGCCATAGACTTCAATGGGATTTTCTTCAAACATCGGACTGGCTTGTAAACCATCCCTGCCCAAGGTTTACCCGTATGGGGATCTATTCTCGACTCATCTTCAACTCTCTTGCCTGACCACGGCTTTATCCTTTCAAACATTCCAGACTTCCCTTCCCTTCTAATGATTTTTGCTATTACTTCAGCGTAGGGGTCGTCTCCCAAGTTTATAAACTCCTTCCAGGCCAGTTCCTTCACTTCGCATTTGGGCAATGTATTAAAAACCTTTAAGGTTCTCCTCAAATACTGAAGCCCGTCTCTTCTTTTAAGCTCGAATAGCTGCAGTTCCCAATCAAAGAACCAACTCAGAATCCCCCCTGAGAGCTTTCCTGGACATGGCAGCCTCATTCTTTTCTTTACTGCCAAGTCAGTCTTCTTCTCCACTTTCCTGAACCATAGCCTTATCATTTCTTCTCTTGTTTTTTCCTTTTCAGCTATATCAGATATTGATTCATCCGTAGATGCTAAGTTAAGCTCATCTAGATCTATCACATTCTGATCATTATGTACATATTGTTCAGTGATAGGCTGCTTCGGGATAAATACCTCATTAACATGTTAATCCTCATCTTCAACAACCTCATCATCTGACTTCCAATCCACAACGTCTTCTGGAATAAATTCCCCTTCTTCCAAATCTTCTTGATCAAGCCCAAACTCTTCTTCTTCATCAAGATCCATCAATCTTTTGAAGCTTCACTTTCACCTCCTTCTCCCATACTAGGCTGACTAGGCTCCCCCAGATTGAGTGCTTGCTGAGCAGTCTTTTGGGAAAGATCTGCTAGCTCACCTTCTCTTTGGGCATCTGGATCATTGCTTTCATCATCGTTTCTCCTCATTCTCAACTGATCCTCCTTGCAGCTACTCTCCCCCTAAGCTTGTAGATCTTTCAATATTTGCTCAAGGAGAGTCAAGTGCAGACTGGGGCGCATTAGGTGTTCCAGCTTTTGATTTGCCAACTTGAAGTTTCCTAGATCTATATTAACAGATTCTAGTTTCTTATTAGCCTCTAACACCTTTTGTTCAGTCTCTTCTAATTTTTTATTTAGGGATTCTATTTTCTTATTCAGCTCCTTCTTCTCCCACTCATGATATGTTCTATCATGTCCCATTTGAATCTCATTATCCTTGTAGTCATTGATATGTTTTTCAAGATCTTCTATTGCATGCATGTATTCATATCTCCTTTCTTCCATCTTATCTAGAGTTTTACACATGCTCTCATTATGATCTCTGTACTTTTTAACCATATTTTTGCATCTTTGAGAGTAGAGTTTAGAATTTACCTCAGATGGTAGTTCAGTGAAGGTGACATTTGATGTTTCTGCCATTAGAGCTTGATTTTGAAACTCTTCCTCTGTCTGATCACTCCAGTGAAACACATTGTCTTCTTGAGAGACAAGTTCTTGTGATGATGAAGCCTGATTAGTCTGCTGAGGTCTTGATGGCTGTTGACCTTGAGATCTGCATTCTCTGGCAAAGTGGCCAAGCTTGTGACATTTAAAACACTCAACTTTTGACTTATCAAAAGCTGGTTTGCCTTCTGCTCTGGCTTGAAAGTTGGATCTGCGAGTTCTTTTCAGAAACCTTTTGGCCCTCATGGTCAGCATTGCATGTTTCCATTTCATATCCATCTCTTCTAGGTCATCTGGATGAATCTGTTCTAGATCTTCAGCATTTAGGGCAAACAGTCCATCATTGGGAACAAAAGCTTCATAGGGAGCTTCAGTAGAGTTACCATCACCACCTGAAAAGGAATCATTGCAATTAGATTTTTCAGATGACAGAAGAGCAGTGTTGTGATTATAAGAAAAAGATTTCTTTTTAGTGTCAATCTCAGTCTCAAACACTCTCAGACTGTTGTACAGATCATCCAGCTCTATTTCATCAAGAGTGTCTTTTGTTCTCCATTGAGCATCATAGACTGTCCACTCTTCACCAAGAGATCTAAGGAATTTTCTGTTGACTTCATCTTGATCCAGGCTAACTTTTGCACTCTCCAATTCACTTATCAGTTTGTTGAACCTGTCAAAGATTTGAGTAAGGTTTTCATTCTTGCCACAAGAAAAGTTCTCATACTGCTGTTTCAAAAGATCCTTTTGATTTCTCTTGGTACTGGCATTCCCAACAAATCTTTTCTCTAAAGCAATCCAAAGAGAATGAGCAGTATAAAACTTTTTAAACTGATGTTGATAAGCATTAGGAATGGCTATTTGTAGAGGTGTACGAGCCTTCACTTCATTCATTCTAGCCATTCTTTCAAGTTCAGTTTTTGGAGGAGTTTTGATGGGTTTGCCCTCAGCATCAAGTTCATGATCAACTGCAGGAGGAAATTAAACAGCTTCCCATATGGCATAATCAATAAATTGAATATGCTGTTGAATCCTGAGTTTCCACATCTCAAACTCAGTGGGCTTGAGCATAGGCACTTTGAGTCCTTGCCTAGATCCACTACTACTATTATCAAATTCCATTGCAGAAAATAAAAAAAATGTTAAAAGAAAGCTTTTGACTTTGAAAACAAAGAACAACCTGGCTCTGATACCACTTGTCAGGATCTAAATATTACTACCTAAGATTAACTGATTTAAATTTATCAGAGTATAAACCAATAATCTTGTATTGAATCAAAGTCCAATTAAGAAGTTTACGAAATAACACTTAATTGTTTTAAGAAAAACTTTCAGAATCAATAACAAATAAATATAATTGAATAGACAAAGTTGCTTGTATTGCTGAACTCAATGATTACAATCACCTCTAATCTGTTTGATTAGACGAAGAACACAAATTGTTCTTAGGGTTTTACAACCTTAGAGGCTTATGAAAACTTAAACAAAAAGCAATTACAAACTTGAACGTGCAGATACTTGATACAATAGAAAAACCTATCCTATGTATTTATAATGCTTTCTGATTTGTTTCCTTGAACGACTCTGACTTCTCTGATAGTAGATATGCTGGAATCTTTATGTAAATATCTCTTCCTGGATATCAGCATTTTCTGTTTATGAAACTGTTGAGCAGCTTGAATCACTGAGCAGCTTGAACAGAGCAGCTTGAATGAATTTTCTCTGGCAGCTTGAACTTTTACACTAGCAGCTCGAACTTCTTCAACTAACAGCATGAACTTTGTACTTACATAGAAAATCTACTAACCGCTTGAGAAATCTAACTAACAGCTTGGACTACTTAGAATATTTCCCAACATGGTTGATGGTTTATGTTGTTCAGGCTTTCCAACGATAGGTCTAGACTCTGGTTTAGAGGGTGTAGACTCTACTTTCTTATATGGACAGTTAGACACAACATGTCCCCTCTCATGACATCTAAAGCAAGGCATCTTATCAATAGACTTCTTATGAGTGCCTTTTGATTTTGGTGTCTCACTAGTGTAATGTTCATTCTTTTCAGCTATCGTGACTACTTCCTCTTTCTGATTATTAACTTTAGGTTTAGCTTATTTTAGAATTTTGTCACTAGAAGACAGCACAAACATGACTTTCTTAAACGTAGAGTTATTATTAGTCACCTTAGTTGATTTATCCTTATCAGATTTAGATACTGTTTCAGCTGCTACCTCTGACTCGACTAGTTTGTCAGTTTTATCCTGAGGTTGAGGCGCATATTGTCCTTGAAAGGTGGAAGACTCTCTCTATAACCTAAACCTACTGGTTTCTTAGACTGACGCTGAGCATCTATGATTTTCCCAAGATATAGTGATGAGTTCATAAACATTTCTAACTTACAATTTACCTCTGCAACTTTAACTCTTGATTCAGCTAGCTCGACCTCTTTAATCGTAAGTTCTTTGGTTGAAGCCTCAACATGCTCATACATAAGTTCTATCCTGACACATTGTTCACTTAATTTGTCTTTTAGAACTATAACGTCTTGAGTATCTGCTCTTAGCTTATTCCTATGATCTTCTTTAATGTCTATGAGAGTAGCATTACCTGATTTTAGAGATTCTATCTGATCAGTTAAGTTATTATATGTTTCTAGAACTAAGTTCAATCTATCGTTGGAAGTAGCACATAAAACAGATAAGTCACGAAATGTAGGAAAGTTCAGAATTACCTTTTTGTGATCCGATTCCACGTTAGCCATCTGTGGGCAAACTCAAGAATGGTCTGATTGTCTGACTTCTCCGCCAACACAGGACTTGTATCATTCTGTTCGTTGTCCTCTGTCACTTCCTCTGCTCCGTCATCCCCTGTCACTTCAGCCATGAAGGCTCTAGCGTTCGACTCAGGATGTGAACTCCAATCATAAGTCCCATCGAGCTGTCTGTCCGATGATACGTTTGTTAACAGAACATTGATGTTTGCTTGAAAACCCGAACTACCAGACTGATATCTTCCCTGAGATTGATTCTGATAATTTTCAACTTTGGGTCATTGACATTGTCGTGCAAAATGTCCTAATCCTTGGCAGTTATAACACTTAACCTTGGATTTGTCGAACCCAATTTTACTGTTGCCTACATTCAGATTTCTGCGTGTTCGTTTCATGAACCCTTTGACCCTCTGAGTCACCATGGCCAGTTGCCATTGAAGATCCATTATCGTAGTCCTCTTCCCATTATGCAGGATTGCTAATTTTTCCTTATACACTGCAACAAACGAAGCCAAAAGATTCAGTTGAGTCTCGGCTGATTGTGCACTCATAGGCATCTTTGTGTACTGTTGAGAAGTAGATGCTGAGTGAGTCGGTTTGTCTTCCGGTTTAGAATAGTTTAAGAATGCCCGACTACTTGTGTCTTCTACCTCCACTGGGATAGACGCTTCACCCGAGAAGAAAGCGGTAGCTGTTTTCAGTTCACTAGCGATAGAGGGTTTTGTCTTTCCAAAATACATCTCTGGATCTTGGACTTGATCATATTCCCTCTCCTTCTTAAGTATCTGAAAGTTGTAAGCCCTCAGCGTACCAATAACTCCTTCAAGAGTAAGAGTTTCGAATTTTTATTCATCATGCTTTATAAGCGCTGTGTACATTTCCCACTTCGCAAGTAAAGCATCAAGAAGTTTCCCTATCTTCTCATTTTCACGATACTCGACATCGTGATTATCCAGCTCAGTCAGTAAATGAAAGAATCTTGTAATTGTCTCATGCAGCTTTTCGATTTTCAATGCCTTGAAAATTGCGACTACTATTATAGCATATCGGTCCTACCTTTACGAACCCTCAGATTTCCCTCACTCCTCTTCTCGAGAGCATCCCATAGCTCTCTGGAAGTACGATGATTCCGTAAGGTGTGTAGAATGTTCTGAGGTTGTGCCATACGAATGATTGAAAATGCTTTGTTCTCAGCCTCATACACTTTCTTGTCATCATCCTTCATTTTTTGATATGTCAAGACTCTCTGAAGGCCCTCAAAATCTTGATTGAAACAAGCAAAATCAGCAAACCTATCCTTCCACCAGTAGTAGTCTTTCAACCTCATCAGTTTCGGCGGAGAATTTGCCTTGCCAACCTCGTGGTCCATTTCGATAAACTTTTGCAAACTGGTCATCCTTTCTAAACAATTTGTATTCGAACTTAGGTAAGTTAATTTAAATTTAATTTATAATAAACCCTTTTGAACTTAGGTAAGTTCGAATTAGTTTAAAAATAAATTCGTTTAAAATTAAATTCAAAATTGTTTAAGTTCAAAATCAACAAATTCGAAGGTCTGACAAATTCGAGATTTCTGACAGATTCGAGATCTGACAAATTCGAATGCTAGCAAGTTCGAATCTCAGCTTAATTCGAAAGAAACCCTAAAGCAAGTTCGACTGGAGCGTATTTTCGGACAAGTTCGAATTTTCTGACAAATTCGAATAAACCCTAATACTCCCTATCTTCGAGCGCCGCAAGTTCGAGAAACGGCCAAAAGTTTGATTTTATCAAGTTTTCAGTTTAAACCAAAGTTTTTAATGTTAAAAACTCTGATTTCTACTAAAATAATGAACTAATGTGAACTTTTCTCCGTTACCTTGCATGTATAACTCGAAAAAACTGATTAAAAATGTGAATTTTCCGTCCAAAACGCCAAGAAACAAAGAATGTTGAATATGAACACGAAGAATACGATGAACAACATTAAGTCTCTGATACCATTTGTAAGGTCACCTACCTGCGGATCTTATCTTGACGCGATGCCGTCCAACGAGTGTGAAATCCTCGTTAGCGGTTTGACGGATTGATCACACACACGAAACACGGAGACACACACGATGATACACGCAAACCCGAACGTCCCGACACGTTATTCTCTCCAAGAACACACTCTGAAATCTCTGCAAGTTCGTAATCGCCCGGATGACTAGTTCGTCAAAGATTGTTAATCAAAAGTGATTAACTCTTAATTATTGGCCACAGATTCGAACTTGCTCTGGACAAGTTCGAGAAGGCCCAAGCCCACGAACTTGTCAACCATAAGTTCGAACCAGGGCCTTTGAACTTATTCTAGAATTTGTCTTTCAGGTGGCACACCAGGCAAGTCTTCTGGAAACACATCCGGGAACTCAGATACAACAGGCACATCAACTATAGTTTTGCTTTCTGCTTTGGCATCAATAGTATATGCCAAATAAGACTCACATCCTTTCGCAATAAGCTTTCGGGCCATAGAAATCATCAATAGACATTGATCCCCACTTCTCCTATCCCCGTAAATACAAATCTCTCATCCCTCCAGTGTAGTTATCTTTATCATTCCTTTATTGCATACTTCATGGGTCTCATTCTCGATCAACTAGTCCATTCCAACTATCACATCAAATTCGTCAAACTCTATTGGAATCAAGTGAAGATTGAAAACTACATCATCAATCACTAGAGCACAATTACGATATACGAGATCTATTTTAACTAACGTGTCACTAGCAGTTTCGATATCAGTCACAACAAACAACTTAGACCAAGGCATCAACAGTTTTTGAGCAAAAGCAGTAAATACAATTGATCGGTCGGCACCTAAATTGAACATAACTCATGACCACCTCTGGGTCTTCTGTAACATCCGGAATCTAGCAGCAAGGTACGTGTAATTTATTTATTGGCTTTAAGAGTCGTCTCAATGAGTTGGTGAATTCTAATTGATTAATTGCACGTGAGTTGGTAAAGTAGATTGCTATTACGTGTAATTTTAATCTGGTTGAGATAATAACCAGTTTAGTAGTAATTGGAAATTTAGGGTTGTTTTAATAAGTTAATTGGCATTCTATATCCAAGTCGTTAATTTGGGATTAATTCGGTTAACGTGTATTTATCTAGTGATTAATGGGTGTCGTACCCGTTTTAATTGAGTTCGGGACCGGAAACGTATATATATCACTTGAAGCTTCTCCTTCCTTCATTTAATTTCAACTCAAGTGCATATGTGTGTGTGTGTATTCAGCTGAATCCAGAGAGAGAGCCAAGAGATATTCAGCAGCCTCAAGTAAGAAGCATCACCATCATCATCCTTTCAACGTGGAGCTTAAATTCGAGAGGGAAGGAACGTGTTAAGGTTAGTAATTCACGTTCAATTCATTTAGTATGATGTAGTAGATAGATAGCAGGCTTGAAGTTGGATTATAACCCTCAAATATGGAAAAATCGGAATTAAAGAGTGATCCCCGTAGTTATGCAAAAACAGAGCATAACCTGCTCTGTTCGTCGCCGCATCGCGGCCGAGCTCCCATGGTCGCGCCCGCGATCAGGGTGAGGCGGTTAAGGGTGGTCGCTGGTAGTGGAACGCGACCGAGACGTTAGTCGCGGGTCGGACGAGCACGGGCGTGCTCAGATGAGCCCGGCCGCGACAAGAGGGGCAGCGCGGGGTCATCGCGCCCGCGATGGCTGGCCGCGACGAGGAGCCCACGACCACGATTCCGGCCGCGCTCCTGGCCGTGCTCGTGTGTCTTGGCTTGTTGATTATGTTGAGCTAATGAGTCTAGTAGTATAGTCGTTAAGAGTCCAGTAACTAGTTGTTACAGTGTAGTTGTGTTTATTGTTGCCAGGATTTTGTAGCTAAGCCTGGGACTTGTAGAGAGTGTCGCCGATAGCGAGACTGTAGTTGTGCTTCAGGTGAGTTACATACCTTGTTGTTTATTGTTCGGGTCCGGTGCGGATCCTTTTATACGTTGATACTCGTTAGCACAGAGCAGAGCACGTGGATATCGCGTATTGTTGCTATACGCAGAGTAGAGACGCCTGTTGGGTCATTCCCAACCAAGAGGTCCTGACAACCCACTACTTTGGGGAGTGGGCTATGCAGGCTATCCCGGGTCGCTCCTGATGAGGCGTCGGGCAGTTGAGGCCGGCCGCACGTTGATTCTTAGCCGTTATATTGTGCTAACTATTTTATAAACTGTTTAACGTTGTTTATAGTAACTCACCAGCTTTCCGCTGACTGTTGTTTTAACTGTGGATCTCAGGTACGAGGACTGAGGCTAGGGACATAGCGGGCAGTAGCCGAGACCCGCCACGTGGACAATAGTTAGTGACTACTTTCGTAAGTAGTCTTGATGTTTTGTGGTTTGGCTCATTAGCCAATGACTTCTGGATGACTGTAACCTTTACTTATGTTGTGGTTGCCGGACGTTACTGACGGGGGTTGCTTCCCGTCTTGTGTTACTTTATGTCCGATGTTGATAATTAGTAGTAATTAGCTGTGTAACCCATGATGACATTGCCTATAATTTGATGATGTGGACTGTAAGTCCTATGTGGCATTAGTCGTAAAAGTAGGGTGTTACAGCTTGGTATCAGAGCATTAGTTTAAGGTTTAAGTATCATTAGTGATGCTTAGGCTTAAACCAGTGTCTACATCTTTGGGCTTGATCTCTGATGAGTAGGTCTAAGAAATTGTAGAGTTATATTATTGTCGTTATAGTAATATTGTTTGTATTATGTAGAGATTTCATGGCAGATGTGCAGAGACCCGAGGGTCCCACCGGGGGACGAGTGTCTGACGAGGAGTTCGCCCGGCGACTACAGGAGGCCTACGAGAAGGGTCGTGCTGAGGGTATCCAGTCCCAGACCCAGAGTACAGGCGGGGGTAGAGATTCAGGAGCCGGCTCATCGCGAGGGGAAGGCAAGGAATGTAAGTATAAGGAGTTCCTTGCTGCACACCCGCCAGAGTATCACGGCGAGCCCGCGGCCGTAAAGGCCATGTACTGGTTACAGGATATGGAGATGGCCTTCCGTATTACAGGATGCCACCCCGATCAGATGACGACTTTTGCTAGTGCCCAGTTACGGACTAGCGCTCAGCAGTGGTGGCCTACGGTCAGAGATATGATGGGAGATGGACCGGCATACGAGATGACGTGGAGTCAGTTCAGGGCTCGTTTTGAGGAGCAGTACTGCCCCGAGGACCGCAAGGCTCAACTAGAGATTGACTTTCTGACTCTATTTCAGGGACATCGATCAGTTGATGAGTACGAGAAGATTTTTATCGACCTAAGTTTGTTTGCGCCTATCCAGATTAGTACGGAATCACGGAATATTAATCGGTTCCTGATGGGATTACGTAGGGAGATCCGAGAGTTTATTGACACCGGTTACATCCCGACATATGCCAGGGCAGTCGAGTTGGCCCGTAGACGAGAGTGAGCTATCGCGTAGGGATCCAGTAGTGGAGCAGCCACGATTGGTCCAGTCAGCCGGACATGTTGGATTTTCTGACTGGGGCAGAGACAGAGATAGAGACAGTCGCTCCGGCCAGTTCCAGCCGAGGGGTGACGACTGTCGGCGCACTGAGTCAGAGGGAGGCGATAGGTAGAGGGATAGGTCTTCGCAGAGGTCAGATCGCAGGCCCGATGATAGGCGCCGTCGTTTTGCAGGGTCCGAGCAGAGGGGAGGAGCGTCGAGTTCGGGGTCAGTTAATAGAGAGCGGTTTTGTAGGAGATGCCGTCAGAGGCACACCGGGGAATGTGACCCCCGCCATATGCGTTGCTTTCGTTGTGGCCTGCCCGGCCACACCCAGTCCGGATGTACTTCGAGAGACCCGCTATGCTTTAATTACGGGCGGCCTGGTCATCAGTCTAGAGATTGTACAGCTCCTCGGCAGGGAGAGTCGAGGCCTCCCGCACAGGGTCAGAGTTCTGTTGGTTCATCGGCTCGTAGGGAGACTGTTCCGCCAGCCAGAGGCCGAGTATTTCAGTTGACAGCGGAGGAGGCTCGAGATACAGCTGACGTGGTTTCGGGTATGTTCATTTTAAATGGTCATAGTGCCCGAGTGTTGTTTGATTCCGGGGCGAACCGTTCCTTCGTTTCAATTGCCTTTACTGCATATTTTAGTGCTTCGCCTGTTGAGTTGTCAGAGCCATTAGTCATAGAGCTTGCTGATGGCAGTGCTTCTGTAGTTAGACATATTTATGCCCAGTGTACCTTAGAGATAGACGGTTATCCCTTTAGGATCGATTTGTTTCCTATAGAGATCGGTAGTTTTGATGCCATAGTAGGTATGGATTGGTTAGCTTCACACCGTGTTGATATTGCGTGTTCCAAAAAGATCATTCGGCTACCGGTTTCTGAGGATCGTGTTATTACGGTATACGAAGAGCGCAGTATGGGCAGTGTTGGCCTCATTTCTACGATTCAGGCTAGTCGTTGTTTAGCCAAGGGTTGTTCCTCCTTCCTAGCATATGTAGTTGATGCGATGAAGGAGAAGCGGAGTACAGAGACCGTCGATGACGTTTCTGAGTTCGCCGATGTGTTCCCTGAGGAGCTACCTGGTTTGCCGCCGGACAGACAGGTAGAGTTTCGTATCGAGTTGGTGCCAGGTGCTACTCCCATTGCACGCGCACCCTATCATTTGGCTCCTACCCAGGTGAGGGAGCTGATGAGCCAGTTGCAGGAGCTGTTAGACCGTGGTTTCATCCGACCGAGTACTTCACCGTGGGGTGCTCCGGTCCTCTTTGTGAAGAAGAAGGATGGGTCGATGAGGATGTGTATTGACTATCGTGAACTTAATAAGGTGATGGTAAAGAACCGTTATCCTCTTCCGCGGATAGATGATTTGTTCGACCAGTTGCAGGGGGCTAGCGTGTTTTCAAAGATCGACTTGCGCTCGGGATATCATCAGCTGAAGGTTTATGAGCAGGTTACAGCGAAGACAGCATTCAGGACCCGATATGGTCACTATGAGTTCTTGGTTATGCCGTTCGGGCTAACCAATGCCCCAGCAGCCTTTATGGACCTGATGAATAGGGTCTGCCGTCCGTATCTTGATCAGTTAGTCATAGTGTCCATAGATGACATCCTGATATATTCCCGATCAGTAGAGGAGCATGCAGCGCACCTGCGAGAGATTCTAAGTGTGTTGCGGCGTGAGTAGTTATATGCGAAGTTCTCAAAATGTGAGTTCTGGCTTCGAGAAGTCCAGTTCCTAGGCCATGTTGTTAGCGACGAGGGCGTTTCTGTAGACCCAGCTAAAATAGAAGCTGTTATAAGCTGGGAGTGGCCGCAGAGTGTAGCAGAGATTCGCAGTTTCCTGGGATTAGCCGGATATTATCGTCAATTTATCCAGGACTTCGCTTTGATTGCTGTGCCATTGACCCGTTTGACTCGCCAGGCAGTCCTGTTTGAGTGGACCGAAGATCAGGAGTTCGTGTTTGAGGAGCTGAAGCGTCGATTGTGTCAGGCTCCAGTGTTAGCCCTGCTTGAAGGCACCAGTGATTTTGTCGTATATACTTATGCTTCGGGGACAGGCCGTGCTTACACAGCATGATGATGATAAGAAGAAGAGAGGGCCGAGTGATTGCTTATGCTTCTCGTCAGTTGAAGGACTATGAGAGGAATTAATCGACCCATGATTTAGAGTTGACAGCCATCGTGTTTGCACTGAAGATTTGGCGCCATTACCTGTATGGGGTACCATTTACCTTGTTTACTGATCATAAGAGTCTCCAGTATTTATTCAGCCAGCGTTATCTGAATATGCGTCAGAGACGGGGACTAGAGTTGATCAAGGATTATGATTGCGAGATTCAGTACCACCCGGGTAAGGCAAATGTAGTGGCAGACGCGCTCAGTCGAAAGGAACGCGGATCTTCGAGTCGAGCCCGTAATTATAGAATCGAGGTGACGTCTACCCTGATAGAGAGGCTTCGAGAGGCCCAGGCCATCGGGATGCATGCAGAGAACCACCGGAGGGAGCACATTTTGGGTCAGTTACAGGAGTTCGAGGCTGACTCTCGAGGATTATATGTGTGACAGGGCCGAGTTTGGGTTCCTAGGGCCGGTGATGCACGACAATTGATCTTTGAGGATTCCCATAAGTCTCGCCGTGCTATTCATCCTGGTAGTACGAAAATGTATCAGGATCTCCGTGTGTTATATTGGTGGCCCGGTATGAAACGGGATATAGCTGAGTTCGTCGAGCGTTGTCTGACTTGCCTGCAGGTGAAGGCCGAGCACCAGAAGCCCCATGGCCGTTTACAGCCATTAGAGATTCCTTAGTGGAGTTGGGAGCATATCACGATGGACTTCGTTACGAAGTTACCACGGACTCCACGTGGGTATGATGCGATATGGGTGATAGTAGATCGGCTTACGAAGACAGCGCATTTTCTGCCGATCCGGGAGACTTATACGTTAGAGCAGCTCGCTCGAGTTTATTTGTATGAGATTGTCTCCCGGCATGGAGTTCCAGCCTCGACAGTTTCCGACAAAGATGCTCGATTTACGTCTACCTTCTGGCAGAGTCTACAGCGAGCGTTAGGTACTCGAGTTCAGATGAGTACTGCTTATCATCCCCAGTCTGATGGCCAGTCTGAGCGTACGATCCAGACGATGGAGGATATGTTACGAGCTTGTGTAGTGGACTTTGGTGTTAGTTGGGATTCGCATTTTCCGTTAGTTGAATTTGCTTATAATAACAGCTACCACTCCAGTATTAAAATGCCTCCGTTCGAAGCATTATACGGTCGTAAATGTCGTACTCCTGTGTGTTGGATAGAAGTGGGAGAAAAAGAGATTACAGGTCCTGAGATCATCCAGCTGGCTAGTGAAAAGATAGCAGTGGTCAGAGAGAGATTACAAATAGCTCAGAGTCGACAAAAGTGCTATGCCGATAGGAGGACCAAAGAGTTAGAGTTTGATGTGGGCGAGTGGGTACTACTGAAGGTATCCCCGTGGAAGGGCGTGATTCGATTCTGGAAGCGAGGTAAGCTCAGTCCGAGGTTTAGTGGGCCGTTCTGTATGGTCGAGTGAGCGGGCACGCAGGCCTATCGATTAGAGATGCCTCCAGAGTTGCGTGGGGTACACCCTACCTTCCATGTTAGCTACCTGCGGCGGTGTTTGGCCCCACATGAGGAAACAGTTCCCATGTCCGAGATCGAGGTGGACGAACAGATGAGGTACGTTGAGCGTCCCGAGTCTATTCTAGACCGCAAGGTGAAAAAGTTGCGGAAGAAGGAGATTCCACTGGTATTAGTGCAGTGGCAATACCATAAGGGTTCCGGTGCTACATGGGAACCCGAGGCGGACATGCGACAGCGTTACCCGCAGCTATTCACCTGAGTTGAGATCCCGAGGACGGGATCAGTTCTAAAGGGGAGGATTTGTAACATCCGGAATCTAGCAGCAGGTACGTGTAATTTATTTATTGGCTTTAAGAGTCGTCTCAATGAGTTGGTGAATTCTAATTGATTAACTGCACGTGAGTTGGTAAAGTAGATTGCTAGTACGTGTAATTTTAATCGGTTGAGATAATACCCGGTTTAGTAGTAATTGGAGATTTGGTGTTGTTTTAATGAGTTAATTGGCATTCTAAATCCAAGTCGTTAACTTGGGATTAATTGGGTTAACGTGTATTTATCTAGTGATTAATGGGTGTCGTACCCGTTTTAATTGAGTTCGGGACCGGAAACGTATATATATCACTTGAAGCTTCTCCTTCCTTCATTTCATTTCAACTCAAGTGCATATGTGTGTGTGTGTATTCATCTGAATCCAGAGAGAGAGCCAAGAGATATTCAGCAGCCTCAAGTAAGAAGCATCACCATCATCATCCTATCAAAGTGGAGCTTCAATTCGAGAGGGAAGGAACGTGTTAAGGTTAGTAATTCACGTTCAATTCATTTAGTATGATGTAGTAGATAGATAGCAGGCTTGAAGTTGGATTATAACCCTGAAATATGGAAAAATCGGAATTAAAGAGTGATCCCCATAGTTATGCAAAAACAGAGCATAACCTGCTCTGTTCGTCGCCGCATCGCGGCCGAGCTCCCCTGGTCGCGCCCGCGATCAGGGTGAGGCGGTTAAGGGTGGTCGCTGGTAGTGGAACGCGACCGAGACGTTAATCGCGGGTCGGACGAGCACGGGCGTGCTCGGATGAGCCCGGCCGCGACAAGAGGGGCAGCGCGGGGTCATCGCGCCCGCGATGGCTGGCCGCGACGAGGAGTCCGCGACCACGATTCCGGTCGTGCTTCTGGCCACGCTCGTGTGTCTTGGCTTGTTGATTATGTTGAGCTAATGAGTCTAGTAGTATAGTCATTATGAGTCCAG
This sequence comes from Centrapalus pauciflorus, assembly GCA_020465985.1. Classification (NCBI taxonomy): domain Eukaryota; kingdom Viridiplantae; phylum Streptophyta; class Magnoliopsida; order Asterales; family Asteraceae; genus Centrapalus; species Centrapalus pauciflorus. Next base: position 120,251 of record JAANYP010005979.1, read on the forward strand.
TAAATAGTTGTTACAGTGTAGTTGTGTTTATTGTTGCCAGGATTTTGTAGCTAAGCTTGGGACTTGTAGAGACTGTCGCGCGATAGCGAGACTGTAGTTGTGCTTCAGGTGAGTTACTTACCTTGTTGTTTATTGTTCGGGTCCGGTGCGGATCCTTTTATACGTTGATACTCGTTAGCACAGAGCAGAGCACGTGGATATCGCGTATTGTTGCTATACGCAGAGTAGAGAGGCCTGTTGGGTCATTCCCAACCCAGAGGTCCTGACAACCCACTACTTTGTGGAGTGGGCTATGCAGGCTATCCCGGGTCGCTCCCGATGAGGCGTCGGGCAGTTGAGGCCGGCCGCACGTTGATTCTTAGTCGTTATATTGTGCTAACTATTTTATAAACTGTTTTTAACGTTGTTTATAGTAACTCACCAGATTTCCGCTGACTGTTGTTTTAACTGTGGATCTCAGGTACGAGGACTGAGGCTAGGGACATAGCGGGCAGTAGCCGAGACCCGCCACGTGGACAGTAGTTAGTGACTACTTTCGTAAGTAGTCTTGATGTTTTGTGGTTTGGCTCATTAGCCAGTGACTTCTGGATGACTGTAAACTTTACTTATGTTATGGTTGTCGGACGTTACTGACGGGGGTTGGTTCCCGTCTTGTGTTACTTTATGTTCGATGTTGATATTTAGTAGTAATTAGCTGTGTAACCCTTGATGACATTGCCTATAATTTGATGATGTGGACTGTAAGTCCTATGTGGCATTAGTCGTAAAAGTAAGGTGTTACAGCTTCCTTAGATTCTTGATCGTTATATTAGGTTTTATTAGCTTTATAATTATAATCCATCAGTGTCCAAAGTCCCTTTTAACTTTTTATATTTGAACAAATCACCATATCATTGAGTATATTATCCTCATGTAGTATGAAAACAGTGCATGTATTTCAACCTCAATAGATAGTGAAAATAGGGGCTATGAAGACTCACCGCATGTTGATGGCAAACTGATCGTGAAAATGACGATTTGCGTTGTTGATGAGTGATGACACCAGACGCGTTAAAACGAGTCCAAAATGATATATGGGATTTAATAACTCCCATATATGATAATATGTATGTATAAATGTTGTTATATTTTAAATCACCCAACATTACAAGTTTAACTAACGTGTCACTAGCAGTTTCGATATCAATCACAACAAACAACTTAGACCAAGGCATCAACAGTTGTTGAGCAAAAGTAGTAAATACAATTGATCGGTCGGCACCTAAATTAAACATAACTCATGACCACCTCTGGGTCTTCCTTAGATTCTTGATCGTGATATTAGGTTTTATTAGCTTTATAATTATAATCCATCAGTGTCCAAAGTCCCTTTTAACTTTTTATATTTGAACAAATCACCATATCATTCAGTATATTATCCTCATGTAGTATCATATCCCCCTTTCGTTTTATTATAGCTCACGTGCTTATCTAACTTATATCTCGCATTGTATATTCCAAATCTCATTCAAGATTAACATGAGTCATGTATTCTCATACCCTCGTTTGCTTTCTCAATAATGCTTGAATTACTTTCTCTTCTATAAAAATTACATATTCCAATCTTAAAACAATCTCTTTGCAATTATATCATAATTCACATGTCATTTTGTATCCGTTTGTTCCTAACTACAACCCTTTAAGTTAAAATTAACAACACAATTTATCATACAGCTTCTCTTAATAAATGCTAATGCTACATGCTTTATGATAACCATTACTAATTATTATCAATCCCTCAAACATATCATATATGATATTATTACAATTATTTCCAAGTCCTTAATCCATCATGGTCAGACCCAAACTTTAATACCACTTCTATAATCGTTCATAAATTTCAAGATATCTATAGTATCATTTCAAATTCAAAGATTCAGAATCCACCTTGACTATTCATTTAATGACTATTATATGCTCGATTATTCTCATTCACAACCATATTTATACTTGCATTAGTGATAACATTTAATATTACTCAAATTCATGTTAACTTTAAAATCATTGAACTTCAAATAAGGTATTACATGTAGAAACTCTAGAGTACTCTTTTGGTTCAACAATTTAAGGTTCAAAAGTCAAAAAAGTAATTTCTATGATCTCATGTGCTTTGTTGAACTTTCATTCTTAATTTCATCATGCGGAAGTAGAACAAGCTAATTCTTTGGTGGCAGACTGCAAGTTCTGATAAAATGGCCCACATTTCCATATTTATAACAAGCATCGACATTCCTTGGACATTCATCATCCTCATGTTCCAATTGGTTGCAACTTCGACAATGTATTTTAGAAAGATTACACTTTCCTCTATGTCTTTCAGCACATCTTTTATATCTATTACGTCTATTTATCCTTGATATTGAATACGGTCCATTATGCTCATATGCTCCATACTTTTTGACCCTCTTGATAACTCTTTCTTCATGATCAACATGAGGTACAATATCAGGCTCACCATATTGCCGACAAAACAATAATTTGAATTGTTTCCTACTAAATGAAGTAATTAACTCTGATCTCAATTCTCTTTCCTTAAAATTCCATCATTTCTTGGCTTGTCCAGTCAATTGATCCTTAGCCAAATAAACCTTATACTCATCCTTGCAATTCACCTCCGTAAAAATTCGTTCCATAATTGTAATCCATCTTTTTGATTCCTTAATTCTCAAAGATCCAGAAAATGTTGGTGGTTGCAAGTCCTTGAATGATCTAATTATATGGTTCATATAATTCCCATCAATTCTGGTTTCATACTGAATCTTTTCCTTGCCCTTGCCTTTATGTTCCGCTTTATTTCTAAAACATATATATCCTCAATAGATATTCCTTCATGTTCCCTCTTTCTTTTCTTTTGGCATCCCTTCTTTTAGTTTGGCCTCATCTCGAGCCCGAAATTGATCCTGAATCATTCTGTTTTGTTCTACCATCATTGATAGCATCATTTCCCTTGTCTCTTGTGATGTCATTCATTCTCCAGACATATTCTGAAATCAAACAAATAGATTTTCTAGTGATCACAATAGATATTTAAGTACAACACCTGTTGTCTCGTTTGAAAGTCAATTCCTATAATTGTAGATCATAACCTATCTTAGTTCAGATCATTACTTATCATCACTACATGTCAACACCTATGTTTCAGACCAAGACCTCCTGGACACTTGAATGTCAAACTACTGCTCTGATATCATTCGCTGTGACACACTTGCCACAATAACCACAATTACATCACCCATGATTAATCGCAACACACATTACAATAATGATCTGAAAGTACTTAGTAAATTACAGGAAAATTGAGAATACATAAATGTGAAATAAAAGTCTAACACCCTATGGTGCTACAAGGTTTCAGTCTAGCTTCTACATACCCAATATGTATTACAACCATTCCAAATCGTACAATGATGTCCCACAAATCGATAACCGATTGAGTAGTAGAGTTCCTCAAATACTTCAAATAATGACCTAGCTAGAAGGTCCAGCAGCGGATTTACACGTTCCTGAAAAATATCAACAACTGAGGGGTAAGCAAAGCTTAGTGAGTACAGAGATTTACACATTCTACAAGTCTTTATGCAGCCTCCCAAGAGTAACGCCGGCGACACATGCCATATACTCTCTTCGTACACAAAGTACGGAACTGAGCCGCAGCTCCTTCGAGATGACGCTCGTCATAAAACCAACCATCTGAGGCGAAATATAATCGGTGATGTTATGATGCTCTTCGGGACCTCACTCCGAGGTCATATAGCCTTGGTAATACCAGAGTAACAGATGCGACCTGCAGGTCCATCGAAAGATGCACAACAAAGAAACGGACATGCAACAAGCAACAATATGCATCAATATATACGCAAATTAGTAGAGTGCCAAACGAAATGAAACAACATGCATCAGCAGGCAACAACAAACATAAAACAAATGTAGACATGTGAAATTATAAGTACTCACAACGAGTGCGTTATATAACTTCAATTATTATTTCTCTTTTGAATTTCAACCGGACTCATGAAATACCCCACTGTGTGTTAAACCACACCACAAGGGACCTGTTGCATTTCCATAGGAAAATACCATCAATATTTATATTATCAAAACTCTCATCAAGTTACACAAATTTTAAAGTGTCATCTCTTCGGATTCGCCATCTGTAATTCATATTTAAAACCCATCATTTGGTTTATTATTATGTCCAAAGAACCCATCATTAAATACCTTAATATAACACCAAAGATATCGCAAAATGTCACACCCTGCTACCACGGTTGGCATCAAGGCGTGACACATGCGGAAACGTAACCATAATGATAACGAACGACCACTATATGGACGTTTTCAAAAATACATTGATTTAAGTTCAATTATACATATTATTTTACATAACCAAAATACACCGTAAGTAGTTCTTAGAATACCAAGATTTAAATACACAGTTTAGTTATCAAGAAAGATGCAAATAAATCTCCGAAAATGATGCGACTCCAAATTGAACAGAAGCCTTGTAATGCTTCCGATAAATGCGCATGTCTTAATCACCTTAAAATATATGCTATAATACGTCAACAAATAGTTGGTGACCTCATAGGTTTACTCGAAAAGACCAGTTGTATAAACATTATTAGATGAGTTGAATTTATAAAGCATAAATTCTGTGTATGTATTACATAAACCATCGTGCAACCGAAGCTTAATATATATGCATCCCGCCGTTAACCGATTAAGACTAACCCGAATGGGGACATGACTCCCGATAGATCTATCCACAGTATATTTGCGCTTGCAAATAGATGCAATTAACGGTTCATGATTTGAGGGCTAATGGATCCACATGCGTAATACATATAAGAAATAGACAGTTTTGATGTCCATATGAAAACAGTGCATGTATTTCAACCTCAATAGATAGTGAACATAGGGGCTATGAAGACTCACCGCATGTTGATGGCAAACTGATCGTAAAAACGACGATTTACGTTGTTGATGAGTGATGACACCAGACGCGTTAAAACGAGTCCAAAATGATATATGGGATTTAATAACTCCCATATATGATAATATGTATGTATAAATGTTGTTATATTTTAAATCACCCAACATTACAAGTTTATAATTAAAACCCACTTAAAACGTCAAGTTTATATATACATATATATATATATATATATATATATATATATATATATATATATATATATATATATATATATATATATATATATATATAATTTTCCAGCTTTTCAAAGGTTATTCGACCTACTTTGAGGCTGTTTTTGACCAAGCTCCAAAACGATTTACGCTTTGGTTTTCTTAGACATTAAACTAATATATAAAAAGAATTTTTAAAGTCAAGAACGGCTATTTTTCGAGGTGTTTAGGTTAGGGAAAAAGCTCGTTAAAAATCCTATGTTGGCCATTTTTTAGCTGTCAAACTTTCGGGTTCCCAAATAATATCTGGGGGTTCTAAACTCCATAATAAATTATGAAAACTTCCAGATTTTTAGTTAAGACATAGATCTAACTTTTGAGACAAGAATCAACTCAATTTGTTAAGTTATGAATTAGTTATGATTTTTCAAAGTTGATGCAACATTTCTGTCGAAATTCCGTATTTCATAAACTTGAAATAACTTGTGATTCGTATTGTTTATTCAAAGACTACTTGTATAAAAGTTATAAAACACATTTATATGACTTATTTTCATAATATTTGCACTTACATGATGTGTTTATATATTTATAAACACATTTGAAGAAAACAACTTTAAAACAAAAACTAGTGATTTATAAACTTGAGTTTTTATTAAACTTGTTGTTGTTGGTGATTATATATATTATGCAAGACTTATATAAACATAAATATAAGATGTAATAGTTTAGTATTTACTTACTTTGATGTTTTATATGATTTCAAATGAGAATAAGTTGAAACTCTTGCAAAAGTTGCACCAAGAACACTTCAAAATATGAAGAACACTTGAAATAATTCAAGAACACCAAAAATTGCAGATTTTTGGCTTTGAAAGGCCCTTTGGCCGGTTTTTGAAGACAGAAAAGATGGTTTTTGGTGTGATTAAAATGGATGGAAATGTTCTCTATTTATAGGGAAAATTGGATCTTGAAAACATGGTGAAATGATGAAGAATAGTGTAAATCTTGGATGAATTGAAATAAAGAGGATTTGATGGTGAAATGTTGAGTAAAAAAAATATTTCAAGTCCTTTTAGTACCCTCCTAGGGCCGGCCTATGTGAGGTTTTTTGGTGTATTTTCATATTTTTTTTGTATAAAAGTATTTAGAAATGTGTTCTTGTATTTCCCTTTTCTTGTAAATTCATAAATACTTTTGGATGCATTGTTTTAATGAATTGTTTTAGTCTTGCATAATTAATGTTAAGTAAGTGTATTAGTGTATGATTAGTGTCACTAATCATAGTTTAATTATATACTTAATTGAATTAATCCATCATATCGCATATCGATCAGATTAATTGATTTGCCGATTCATCGCACCAATGAAATTGATTCAAATTGAGTTGAACTTCCTTATGAACATTGTTAATCACCTTGCTTAATTGCTAATGACCACTAATTTGGTTATAAATTTCTAATAAACACTGATTAGGTCATAGTTGCTAACCTGTTTTAATGCCAGATGTTACACAAAAGTTTGTTTATTAAACCTGAAATTCGGGTCCTCAAAAACAGAACAAAAATTCGCACTAATTGAGGCCGACTCGCCGAGTCGAGGTCCGAGATTTGGATCCACGTTCGAATTCTCTTATACCCGAGATACACATATAGATATGACCCGAAATTCTTGTCTCATCTAAGATTCGGGTCTCATCCAAAGTCCGGCCCAATCCGAAATTCGGGTGCCATCCGAGTTCGGGTCCCAACACTTAGCAATTTTTAAGATTTGTTCTTGGTGTTTTTGGCGACTCAACGAGTCACCCCGTGCGATTTGCCGAGTCGACATGCAGGTCAGCATGTCGCAACTACGGGTTTTCAACCAAAAATTCACCAAAACACAATTTTAATCACACGCAATCTATAATAATGTTATATAAACATGTATGGGGTGTTTCTACATCATTTTCCCCATCATAAACACTTAGATTCATCAAGATTCGACCAGAATAATGATATTATCTAAAGAACACATCAAAAGTTAAAAAATTTCAGATTTCTTATCCTTTTGGACGATTTAACCAATGATTTTTGTTTCTGAAGCTTCTGGGAACTTCAATTGATGTTTTCCAACTTGAATAGCATACATGCAACGATATTTCATTAGATTTTTAAATCCGAATTTTCATTTAAACTCTCAAAATAAAACCCAAACTTAGGAATTACTTTCTTACCTTTTAATCCACTTGATTCTTGTTAAATATCTGATTAACCCATGAATTTTCTTCAAGAATTTCGTTTTCCAGTAGAATTTTCAGTGAGAAAAGCTTGTCTGTGTGTTTTGAAGGTGAAGTTGGGATGAACCAAATGAAAATGAAAGACACAAAGTTCTTTTTATTCATAACTTTTGGTAAATTACATAAGTGGCCCCTACACTTATCTGATTTCATCAAATAAAGGTTTGACCATTATTTTATCATCACTAACACTTATATTTCATCATACTTAATTAATAATTAGAAATTCTAAAATTTTCTTAATTTACTTATCATTATGAACCAACTTTTTAAATTTCTGAATATAATATTTTTCATACATAATCCAATTGGATTATATTTAATACAAAGTTTAAACTAACTATCCTCGATTACAAAACTTTAAATCTTAGGATGTTATAGTTTTCGCTATTGAGAAATCTCTGAAAGCTATTATTGAAAGAGATGATCATTTAGAAGGGAGATTATTCATCAGAAGATCAAGCTTATTTTGAAGAAACCAGACATGATCACAAAGAGGGAGATTGTGAGGGTTAATTAATTGTAATCAAGTCTGGGGGTTTCTTTGCATTTATTTAATAGTTCATAGGTTATTTAGTGCGGGCTTTAATAGTTAAACCCACGGGCTTACGCCTCATCATGTTTATTATTTAAAGGTTTAATTATGGTTTTATAGAAAACATACAAGCGAATATAGAAGGTGTTAGAAGTGTGTGTAGTCGTCGGTCTTCGAGAGAAAATAACCTTTGTTCTTCGTATTCTGCGTTCAAAGTTTATAATATCTGGTTATTGGTATTATTCTCGTTCGTAATCTTTATAATAGATGTAGATCTGCTATCCATATCCGAAAGGATTATAATAGGCACTCCGTGTCCGGAGACGACTTCCTTGAGGTACGTTTGGACTAGCTTATTCATCCTATAGTTCTCCTTGATTGGTAGGAATGCGCGGATTTTGTTAGGCGGTCGACTAATACTCAAGTGGTTTCTATTGTTGGTCTTAACTTTTGAGAATGTTAGGAATTTGTTGACATATGTGGCAATGTCATCCTTCATGATAGGCCACCCGTATAGCTCTTTAAGGTCATGATACATTTTATCGGATCTGATGTGAATGTCATATCTTGATTTGTGTCTGTCTTCTGTAACCAGTTTTCTTACTCTATCAAAAACAGGGTAACCAGACCCTATTCATGATGTATCGATTTTCATTAACCCTTATCCCAAACTATTTATCCATCCGAGCAGGGCTTCATTTTTTTTTTTTCATATTTTCCTCCTTAACAACTGCTACTGGTGCACCATGAACTAAGGAATGAAGGTTTGGTTGAATGATTATAACTAGGGCTGGTGCTCCTAACGGCTTAACTTGTTCCTTTCGGCTCTGAGCGTCTGTAACCACATTAGTTTTCCTTAGGTGATAACGAATTTCACAGTTGCAATTACTTATTAGCTCTATCAACGATGTTACCTCATATTTGACACTTTCTAGTTCAAGATGTATTGGAGGCTCTTATGGTCTGTGAGTGTAGTACACTTCTTACCGTACAAGTAATGTCTTCAAGTGTTAAGGATAAAGACTACTGCTCTATGATGTAGATCATGTGTTGTGTAATTCACCTAGTGAACCTTAAGGTTTCATAAAGTATAAGCTATGACCCTATCTTTCTATATCAACCCATTGTGCGAAACGTCACAGTAATCTACAAATTTCTTGCATCTCTCGGGTAGGGAAAAAATAAGCGCGCTGCACAGTTTGTGCTTTAATAACTGGAATAATGTCTCCTGATCCTCGCCCCAATCATACTTAATGTCTTTTCGGCTAAGTTTTGTTACAGCTCTGGTGATCTTTGAAAAATTTTTGATAATTGCTTATAATAAGTGGCAAGTCTTAAGGACTGTCGTATCTCTATGGGGGTTCTAAGAGTTGACCAATTCCTGATAGCCTCGATATTTGCAGGGCCGGCTTGGATTCCTTTACTATTAAATGTAACCTATCTTAGCCAAAAGTCAAACTTACAAAGCTTGGCATATAGTTGTTCTTTCTTCAACAACTCTAGAATCAGTCTTAAATGTTTGTTCATGCTCCTCCTTGTTTTATGAGTAGATTGAGATGTCATTCATGAATACAATCACGAATTTGTCTAGATAAGGTTGCACACCCGATTTATGAGGTCCATGAATACCGTTGGGGCACTGGTTAATTCAAACGACCCTAATATGAATTTATGATGACCGTAACGGAATCTGAAGGCTATCTTTGGAATATCTTTCTTGCGAACTCTAACCTGATGATAACCAGACCTTAGGTCAACCTTCGAATAGAAGCTTAATTCTTGGAGTTTGGTCGGACAAGTCATTGGTCCTTGTGAGCGGGTATCGGTTAGTTTATTTAGCTCTCGGTAATTGATGCACATTCTGAAGATTCCATTCTTCTTCTTTATGAACAAAACTGGAGCTCCTCCAAAGCGAGGAACTCGGTTTTATAAACCTTTTATCTAAGAGCTCCTACAATTGGTTGGACGATTCTTACAATATTGTTGGGGCTAATGGACATGGTGCTCGAGCCACTGGTTCTGTAGGTCCCAAAAGGTTTCCCAAGTGTATAGTTCTAAGATGTAGAGGGGGGGGGGGGGGGTGAATACAGCTATTTAAAAACTTAACAATCTTTTTTCTCAATGTTTGTGTATATTATTAACAAGTGTTAATTACAAACAAGCTTGAATGCGGAAAGGTTCAAGCTGCGATGATAGATACAACAGTTGGTTAACTAATCTAAGACTAACGCAGACTAGATACAATGAATACACTCACTTAGAAGCACTCACTGTTTTTACAAGACTTAGATGGACAGCTTAAGCACAAAACAACTTAGACACACTCTACTGTTTTATATAAGCAAACTTGCATGATTGGAATAACACACTTCAATGCACGTTCTGATTTCACACTTCTTGATATCTAACAATCCTTAGAAGCTTCCTTTTATACTCAAAAGGAGAATCTCAGTGAAGCTTCTTCATTGGACAGATGAGATAGTGGAAAGTCTTTCAAAAAAGACAAAACACCTTTCTGCACGTACTGAAAGGAGAATATTTGTCTTCACATGGCAGAATCATTGTCTTTTCCTTTTTGTCACTGTTGCATATGGCTTTAAACAAAAGAGGAATGTCAACTTTGCATCTTTCTTCTTTTGCTAATGCCATTTTGATATAAGAAAAGGTCTGTCACCCTTTTCTGATATCCGTTTGTCTTCATGTAACAGAACAGCGTGGGCAGGCTGTGCAGTTTTGTTTTCCACTTTGTCTTCAACTTGTAAACTGATCTTGTAGTCAAAAACAATACATGAGGACTTGGAAACATATTCCATAAAGTGTTTAACCTGTTCACAAAGAACAGGTTCTGTTCACAAAGAACAGAACACTTGTAAACTGTCCAAGCTGCTCAACAGAACAGAGCAGCGTAGATAGTTTATGTCCAGCCTGTTCAGCAGACAGAATAGCTTGGACAAACTGCCTTTGTTGCAACGAATGCAACATTGTAAACAGCTTTGGGCTGATATTGCAAATCACATTTCAGGTTTCAATAAGGCATAAACAGGCCTTAAATTATACCTTCAAGTGCATCAACAGGTTTGATTGAAAAATCTATCCCTTAGATGTAGAGCTGCTTTGACTGAGGCCTTTTTGTGCCTAAAAATCTCCCTATATTTTCAATAATCAGTCTGAGCTGATTTAATCAATAATCACTATACATATTACAATACATTTGGCTGAAATGAAATTACAACACTTAAGTAAAGTAAATGATAAGTTTATATATACTGATTTTGATTACATAAACAACACATTTTTTTACAGAAGTACCACTAATGTACTAATGTATATTACAACTAATGTAAAGAAGAAAAGTTACAACAGATGTAACAAAGTACAACTAATGCACAAAAGAGTTCAACACTTTGGATTGTTGGTGTTGGGAGCAGATAATGGCAAGCCTGCCCAATAGATGGACAGCTTCCATTCTTCACCTACCCAGATTAGTGGACTTTACTGCAGTGATGGCAGTCCTCCTTTAAACATCTTTTCAAGTTCATCCCTTGTTTCCTCCAGATCTTTAATTTCAACTCTGAGAATCATAAACTTGGGATCTTGAAGTTCACCTCTTTCATAAAATCCATTGAGCTGGTCCCAGACGGCTGCTCTCCACTTGCTGGATTGCCTGAATGAAGTTGCAAGTCTGAAGGCTGCAAGCTGTCTCAGATCCACCTTGTATAGATCTGATGCTCTCTGAAAGCACTTCTTCTGTGTTAGTGGATCCAAAAAAAATACCCCCAACTCAGGTTCTTCAATTATTTTTCCTTCTTCAAACTCTACTCCACTGGGCAGGCTGTAGTCAACTCCTTTGATTTCAACAGCATATTCACCTTGTTCAATCAAGATGAGGAGTTCCTCCAGCTCAGAATCCTTTTTTGTCCTCCTGGCCTTTATCTTAGGGTAAGTCACAGAGACACCCTCACTTAATTCTTTTGAGATCAGGCCAAGATCTTTCACTCTCTCCATCAACTTCTTAACATATGCCCTGATAGTCTTAGCCGTTTCTGACTTAGACTGGCTCAGGGCAACTGCCAGCTCAACCCATTCCATGTACCCCATTTGGGCAACATCAATGTAGTCATAAGATTCCAGTTCAGGGCCAGTAGCACCCATTCTGGTTATTTGCAACTTCCATTGTTTGCATTTTCTTGAGATAGGGACATCTTTGACAATAGACTCCTTGGCAAGTCTTCAATCAGCAACATCATGAAACTTTCTCCTTGGCAAGTCTTCAATCATTGGTTTGGTCACAGAGACCAGAGCACCCTTTTCCTGTACACTTTCCTTCTCACCAGCTGATTCTCTAGCAGCTTCAAGCAGTTTTCTCTGTACATCCAAATAAGGCATTTCGGTTTTGTTTGCCTCTTTGAATGCAAGAGATATGGTACTTGAGCTGTTCATCTCTGAGCTCATAGTATTTTTCAATTGGAACGCACATTTCTTTAGCCCTGGCTTTGTCAAATTTTAGCTCTGCTGCTTTCTGGCGGTCAGGAATAATCACTGCCTTTTCTTTTCCTTTAGCTGTTGTAGTAGTAACAGCTTCAGGAATGTCTTCCTCTTCTTCTTCTTCCTCCGGAATGAGATGCCTCCTTCTGCTGCTTGGCCTGTCCTCAGGAATGAATTCCTCCCCCTTAGACTGTGCAGGGTTTGGAGATTCACCCTGAGTAGGCTGAGCTGCTTCAGGTTGATAAGAGGCACCCTCAGCTGGACCAGTACCTGTTCCAGATGCACCTGCTGTTTGACCAGTAGATGCTGATTTCTCCTTAGGAGAAGAAGTTTTCTCCCCTTTAGACTTAGTCTTAGAGGCAAACAACTTCTCCCCCTTTGAAGGAGATGGACCAGCACCTTTAACAACTGGTCTGCCTAAAGAAACAAATTCAGTGGCAGGCTTGACAGCAGTTTTGGCAGTAGGTTTGGGACCAACCAGGCTATGCACTAAGAAAGCCAGGTTGTCCTTCACCTCTGCAAGTTGGGAAAGACAGGTTTGAATAGAAGAGGATTGGAAATCAGCAAGAGAGGTCAGCTTAAGAATATTTTCTCTATCATAAGCTATGAATAGTATACTTTGAAGCTGTGCAAGGTGTAACTCAAGAGAGTCCTACACATCAGCAAGGTTTGCTGACACAGAGTTTGATAGAGAGACGATGAGAGTGTTTAGGCTAGCCAGTGTATAAGGAAGCGTAGAGTTGCAAGTAGTGAGGAGAGTGGACATCTGTTCGAATATAGCTGTCATAGAGGACACAAAGTCCTGTTGGTGTGAAAGAATGGAGGAGAGGGAAGTGGAGACATTTTGCAGATGTGCAGTGAGTGCAAGCAGCTGTGAGGAGGTGTCAGTTTGAGGAGTGGATGGAAAGGAATTCTTGAACACATCAAAGAATCCTTTAAGCCGTTCAGACACAGAGTCTGAAATGAGAGAGGGTAGAGAAGACATGGAAGTTTCTAAAGAGCCTATTTTGTTGGTCAGCAATGAAAGCTGATCTTTCAATGGCAGATCATTAGGGGACGGAGGTGTATGGGTAGACTTTTTGGACTTAGTAGATGGTGATGATGAGGATGAGGCTGGTGTATGGGGATGTGATGGAGAAGGAGAGGGTATTTTTAAAAGAAGCTCCAAAGCCTGGGCAAAAGTAATGTGGCCTAGCTTGGAGGGGTCGATAGGTCCCTCAGCAGTGGCAGTAGCTGCATCATCAGGAGAGGGGGTAGAGTGTGGGAGCCTTTCAGATGCTGCTTGTGTTGCAACACCTTCATTAAGGCCAGTGGTGGTTCCCTCTATAGCACCTTGGTTTAAAGGTACCTCATCATGGGGGAGATGGGATGTGCATTTCAACATCAGCAGTGGTGAAACCTGCTGATGGAGTTTGCATAGTAGGAGCAGCCTCACCAAAGGGATGTTCTGTTCCCTGTGGTTCATCAGCTTGGATAGTTGGTCCTTCAGCAGCTGTTTGGTGTAGAACAGCTGCATCATGAGGAACAGAAATTTGAGGCTGAGCTATCGGTTGGTCTAATCCAGCAGTGTGGGCACCTCGTGCAGACTCAGGGTGTAGAGAAGTATGAAGTGGGGACTGTGTGGACTCAGTATGGAGTGGAGAGAACTCTTGTCTTTCAATATTCTCAGCCTGTTGGGAGGCTGGAATAGTTGATGTGGCTGTCTACATATGTACAACTGGTTCCTGTTGGGAGGAACCAGAGGGTCTAGGCTGACTTGGGGTAGACTCAGTTTGGAGTGAAGCAGGCTCCAATTGTGCTGAACCTTCTCCCAAAATAGGAGAGGCAGCAGGGTGTTTTGGCTGTTGGTTTCTTTTTGGCAAGGGATTTTCTTTGGTATGGTCTGAGAGAGGAGGTGGGTGATTGGGGAGAGGTGAGAGGTTCAGATTGGATAGGTTTGGAGACTGGGTCAGAAACAGGTGGGTTGGTCTGTTCCATACTCTCAGGTGCCACAGAGGCACCAGCCACAGAGGCTTCAGGTTCAACAAATGAACCAGGGTGAGAAGCCTGCTCCCCCTCAGCCACGGAGGCTGAGGGTGCAGTCTTAGACTTAGCTGTTTTGGCCTTCTTGTGGACAGGCCCAGCTTCAGTCGTTTCCAGGGTCCGTTTAACAAACTTGACCTTGGCTTTGGATTTTCTTTTGGGAGCAGCTTCTGGATCCACCCTCACCGTAGAGAGTTCTTCCACCAATCCTAGCAAAGGCTCATTCGGGAGAACCAGATTGTAGATAGAGGAGGCGCATTCGGGAGAACCGGATTGTAGAAAACTCTATTTCCTATAACAGGAAAAACAGCAGTACGAAGTAAAGGCTGAGTGTTATACAGATGCTCACCACAAACATGCTTGAAAATGAGGCTCAGAAATCTGGGATAACAAACAGCAGCTGGACGTGTCTCCTTCTGCACCAGATTCTCAAATTCATGAAAAACCATCTGGCCATGTTGAATGTAGTCCCATCCACAAGCTGGAGGACTATAGGAATCTCATCATGGCTTAGTTGGTCAAAAGAACTAACCTTACTGCTGAAGCACATGACAACTGAGGCAAACAGAAAATTGTAGGTAGGAGACAAATCCCTCCTGAACAGCGTAGCTCCAACTTTTGGTTCTGCTACACCACAGAAGTGCAGCAGATTCTTCATCTGTTCATCTTCGGCCTGAGGCTGATCATATGTTTCAGCCACAGGGAGACGAAGAGCTTCCCTGATCAGACGAGTGGTGATTGCAATGGTCTGAGTCCCAATGAGTATGGTGCCCTTGATGACTTTGGTATTTGGGTTGTAGGAACAGGTGTACCAGAACTCATATATCATCTCCTGGTACCGGACACCAGGAGAGGCAGACATGGCATAGTTCAACGGATGAACTTTCAGAAACTCCAACATTTCATTGTAGCCTTTCCCCACATAGTTTTTGGGGATGGTTAGGTTTGCAAGGTAGTTGGTAGGTTTCAGGGTTAGCATTGTGGTGACTGAAGCATGTTTTTGAACATCAGCATCAACAAACACTGGTAGAAAGGGGTTGTTACGGTGAGCCATTTGGGAAGTAGTGAGAGTACTAGAAGCACAGGACACTTAGTCAAAGGTTTAGGGTTCTTAGGAAGTTATGGAAGTAGTGAGGAAGACGAAGATGAAACAGTAGGAGGTATTTATAGGATTTGAATGTGAGCAGGTATGAGAGAGAAACATTTGTGCGGTTGATTTGAAATGATTGTTAACGGAAAACAGAACGGTTGTCCATGTCAGACCGTTTGTTAGACCACTTGAGCCCTTTTATTCACTAACACACATAAACACACATTATCCACAGTAATTAAGTTAAATAAAAACAAAAATTAAGTAACTTAATTGTGAAGAAAGGTAATTAAAACTGATGGTCTAAGCTAATGGTCAAACCTGTGATGAGCAGGGTCATCACAAGCTGTTCACTCTTCAAGCTGTTCCTTCAACCTGTTCAGCTATGTAAGAACAGGTTGTGTTCAATAGCTGATCAGGTTGCAAGACAATGTCATACATGACAGATTGAAAGAGTGAGAAGGGTGGAGGTTTGTTTATCAGATCAGGCTTGACATATAAACTGTTATTGTCAAACCTGGTATACGCTCAAGCTGTTCAAGTTTTACAGAAAACGGCTAAGTATAGAACAAGTATAGCCTGTTCTGTCTAAGCTGTTCTGCGAAACTTGAGCAGTGTGAGACATATAGTGTCTTAGACTATTTTGGACACTTAGTCACTTTTGGTTAACATGCCCAGCTTACTAACCAGATAGTTAAATCTGTTTTCATCAAGAGGTTTAGTGAAAAATGTCTGCAAGCTGTTCATCTGTTGAAATAAAACTTACCTCCACATTACCTTTCTGAATGTGATTCGTGATGAAGTGATGTCTGACCTCTATATACTTTGTTTTGGAGTGAAACACTGGATTATTGGAGATAGCTATGGCACTTGTATTATCACACAGAATAGGAGTTTTCCTATATACAAGTCCTCAGTCTTCAAGCTGATGCTGCATACACAAAATAAGCCCACAGCAGCTTCCAGCAGCAACGTACTCAGCTTCAGCAGTAGAAGTAGAAACCGAGTTCTGCTTCTTGCTACACCAACTTATCAACTTACCACCAAGGAGTTTACATCCACCTGTTGTGCTTTTCGTATCTAGCCTGCAGCCTGCAGAATCGGAATCTGAATAACCTGTTAGTTCAAGGCTTGAGTCTTTGGGATACCAAAGACCCAAACCTGGTGTACCCTTAAGGTATCTGAAGATTCTTTTCACAGCAGCTAGATGTGATTCTTTTGGATCAGCTTGGAACCTAGAACACAAACAAGTAGCAAACATAATATCAGGTCTACTAGCAGTAAAATACAGCAAGCTCCCAATCATGCCTCTGTAAGCTGTTATTGAAACAACTTTGCCACTGGCATCTGCATCCAATTTTACATTGGTTGCCGTTGGGATTTTAATAGGAGAACATTGATCAAATTTAAACGTTTTCAATAGATCTAAAGTATACTTTCTTTGATTTATAAAAATTCCATTTGAGGTTTGTTTAACCTGTAATCCTAAAAAGAAAGTAAGTTCTCCCATCATACTCATTTCATATTTGGATTTCATGAGTAATGAAAAATTCTTGCATAATTGCACATTAGT
The DNA here is from genome assembly GCA_020465985.1 of Centrapalus pauciflorus. Taxonomy (NCBI): domain Eukaryota; kingdom Viridiplantae; phylum Streptophyta; class Magnoliopsida; order Asterales; family Asteraceae; genus Centrapalus; species Centrapalus pauciflorus. The sequence continues at coordinate 137,421 of JAANYP010005979.1, forward strand.
AGAATCAAATATTATGTCATCCACATAAATTTGAATAAGCATAATGTCATACTTTACCTTCTTTATGAACAGTGTGGTATCCACTTTACCTCTGGAATACCCATTGCTCATAAGGAAATCAGTAAGAGTGTCATACTAGGCTCTAGGGGCTTGTTTTAGACGATAGAGAGCTTTGTCCAACTTATAGACAAAACCTGGATGATGTTCATTTTTAAAACCTGGAGGCTGCTTGACATAAACTTCCTCCTGCAGCTTCCCATTCAAAAATGCACTCTTCACATCCATTTGAAATACCTTCATGCTATTATGAGCAGCGTAGGCTAGAAACAAACGAATTGCTTCTAGCCTGGCCACACGAGCAAATGTTTCATCATAGTCAATGCCTTCCTCCTGCCTGTAGCCATGAGCAACGAATCTTGCCTTATTTCTAATGACCTGACCTTGCTCATCCATCTTGTTCCAGTAAACCCATTTGGTGCCAATTATAGTTTTACCTTTAGGAGCAGGGACCAGCTTCCAAACCTTGTTTCTCTCAAATTGATTGAGTTCCTCTTGCATGGCACTGATCCGATTGGCATCTTTAAGTGTTTCATCCACCTTATTTGGCTCCATTAGGGACACAAAGCTAGAGAACATACAAAAGTTCCCTAAGCTGTCCCATCTTGTTTGTACCCCTTTGTTGATGTCACCAATTATTTGATCATTGGGGTGACACCTGATCGACTAGGATCATTTTTCAAAGAGGATTCTCCTGAGTTATTTACATCTTCAACCGGTCCTATTGAACAGCTCTCAAGATTTTTAGACACACTGATATCTTGAGCCTGTTCACTTGTTGAGCATGACTCTCCATTGTTGAACAAATCAGCAGAGGATCCAGGAAAATCAACATTGATTGGTTCAGGACATGAAGTTGTAATTAAGTCAGTACACTTTTTCACACAGGGTGTATCAACATAATCGTCATCATGCCCATCATGATTAGCAGGTTCCACTCTGGATGCAGTGGAAGCTTTTGAGTCCTTCTCTTCAATGTTAGAATGCATGAGATCATCAAAGCTAAATTCTCTTGAAACTGATTCAGGAACAGCTTTGTTAGAGGCACTCCTGGACTCTTCAAAGGTGACATTGATAGATTCATCTATCACCTTTCTCTTGTTGTTGTACACTCTGTAGGCTTTGGAGATAGCAGAGTAGTCAACAAAGACACCTTCATCAGCTTTGGGTTCAAACTTTTCCAGTTGGTCCCTTTGATTCAGAATGAAGCAGGGACATCCAAACACATGGAAGTAGCTAATATTTGGCCTCCTCCCTTTGAGCAGCTCATAGGGAGTCTTGTTGAACCTTTTCACCACTAAGGATCTGTTTTGGGTGAAGCAGGCAGTGTTAACAGCTTCAGCCCAGAATGATGAAGGTAAACCAAATGCACATAGCATGGTTCTAGCAGCTTCAATAAGGGTTCCGTTTCTTCTTTCAGCAACTTCATTTTGTTGTGGAGTTCTTACTTCTGAAAAGTTTTGTGAGATCCCTTTTTTTCACAGAAACCTCAAGAGTACTATTTCTGAACTCAGTACCATGATCACTTCTAAGCTGCTTCACTTGAGCAGAGTTCAACATTTCCATCTTTTGACAAATCCAATGATCTCTCTAGCAGCCTCTCCTTTGCTCTTCAAGAAGATTACCCATGTAAACCTGGAGAACTCATCAACCATTACTAGAGTATATCTTCTTCCTCCTAGACTTGGGACGTTGACTGGTCCAAACAAGTCCATGTGGATTAAGAAGAGAGGAGTATCAATAGAAAAATTATGCTTGGATTTAACAGATGTTTTTCTCTGCTTTCCTTTCACACAAGCTATGCAGAGTCTATCCTTAACAAAGGTCATAGAAGGCAAACCTGTTACCAACTCTTTCTTACAGAGTTTGTTGATATTCTTGAAGTTCAGGTGTGACAGCCTTTTGTGCCATAACCAGTTTAGGTCTGCATTGGTTCTTGTGAGAAAGCAGGTTTCAGTTGTGGGTTCAACAGATTTCATGTCCACACCATAGACATCTTTCTTCCGTTGAGTAAACAACACAACTTTGCCTTGGGGATCCTATATATAACCCAGGTGCTCATCAAGTTAACCTTGTAGCCAGCATCACACTGTTGACTTATGCTAACAAGGTTATATTTTAGCCCAACCACATAGGCTACTCTTTCGAACACTGCAGCACCAGCTTTAAGAGTTCCATATCACTCAGTGGATCCCTGCACGTTGTCACCAAAGGTGACTTTTGGCCCTTTTTCAGGCCTGAGATCACTCAGCAGGTCCTTGCAACCTGTCATGTGTCCTGAGCAGCCACTGTCCAAGTACCAAACCTGGGACGGTTGTTTGTCCTGTAGAGTGTCATAGGAAAACATTAGTTACTTTTAGGGGAACTGATCATACTGATGAGTTCTCCTACTTCATCAACATTTGTTGATGGGCTAGTAATATCCACACTAATAATTCCTATTTGAATGGTATCAGTTTGGATACCACCCTTATTGACTAAGTTACTTCCAACACTGCTTGTTTTGGCAATGATAGAACTAACCGAGTCAACAGGCCTCATGTCCTCAGTTTCAGGACAGTCTTTGGCCATGTGTGTCTTTTTCCCACATTTATATCATTTTCTCTTTTTAGCCTTTTTGGAAGAAGAACTTTCAGAAACGCATTCTGAATTATTTCTATTGATTTTATCAGCAGGTTTAGCAAACTTATTACTGTTTTTTGATGAATCAACAGCTTGGGTGGAAGGCACAATAGCAACAGCTTTGCCTGTTTCTTCTTTCCTCTTTTTGGGAGGACAGATGTCAAAAACAGGAAGCTTGATTGGTTTTTTACCTTCCACCGGTTTGGGAAACTTATTCCCAGATTTCTCAGGCTGAGCAATGGCTTTGCCTTTGCCCTTACTGAGATGTGATTGATGCTGCCTATCAACATAATCACTGTTTCTGGTTTTGAAAGACCTAGGCGGCGTTTGCTTCGCAGAATGTTTATTCCTGGAAAGGAATCTATCAAGGAATGGAATTCTGGAAGGAATGGAATATGTCGGAATAGTATTGGAGGCCGGTGAAAATGAAGTCTAGAGTTTGGTTCTAGAACTGTTAAAATCTTTAGAATGGAATTTAAATTCCATGTCACTAACCCAAGGAAAATAAATTCCTTCAAAAGTGGTGTTTTTTTTATAAAAAGGAATCTGCATTCCATTCCTTTTTACTGCCAAACAGCACATCGGAATGGAATTTTCATTCCAATTCCATCAAATTCCATCAGATTATGCGAACCAAACGCCCCCTTATTTTCATTTATAACTAGTTTTCCACTATGATTTGAAAACTTTTTTGAAACCACAGCAGATTTGCTTTCACCATGAGACTCACCCTTGTTGAAAGCAGGCTGCTTACCATTTGAAAACTTATTTTCAAAACGTTTAGCATCAAAGGATTAACATGTCTCTTACCATCAGCTTTGGACCCAGAGCCTGTTTCGTCAACAGGTTTAGTGTCCACTGCTGCAGTTTGGGCATGTTTTCCTTTCTTTTGCTTGTGTGAATCAGCATAGCACTTAGCATGCTGATTTGATGGAGAACACATTCCATCATCAGCCTTTGGGCGTTTTTCACCCAAGCTGTCAGTATTTTGAGGCCTGACAAACCTGTTTGTTGAGACCAGCTTTCCATTAACTTTCTGGATGAAAGTACTTGGAAGCTCACCAAGAGTGGATAAGTCATCTTTCTGATTATTAATCTCAACAATAGAAGTTGCTTGGTCAAGATCCCTTCCAAGATAGGCTTGGATTTGTGCAGGGATCTGCTGACTGATGCAATGGCTGACTTTTTGTGCATATTGGCACCAAGAGTCAACTATCTTTTGAAGCTTTGCATGTTTTACATCTGTTTCTCTCTTTTCTTCCAGTAAAATGGAGTTGATGTGTTTTAATTCATCAAGCTCAGTTTCCAACCTATGGAAACTGTTCAGTTTACTGGATTTTATTTCAAGATCAGTTTTAAGCTTAGAGATTTCAGATAGTAAAACATCATGCTTCTCAACAGCAGCATTTAAATCAACCAGCAAATATTCAAACATTTTTTCTTTTTCATCAGAATTGTAAGCCATAAAATTTTTTACCTTGTACATCGTTGTAGGGTTCCTGTTCTCTAAGCTGCTTAAGGTTTCAGCTTCAGCCAAGTCCTGTTTGAAGTTGCTACTTGATCGGACGCCAGTGTTGGCCATCACACAGTTGTTGTCTTCTTCATCTGAGGATGAATCAGACTCCTCCCAGTCACATGTCTCTGCCATCAGTCCCTTTTGTTTGTTGGAAGCCACTGAGTTTTCCAACTTTTTCAGCTTAGCCATGGCCATAAGGTACTTAACCCTATCGCCATCGTCCCTGTTAGTCTTGTATGGTTTGGAAGACTCTCCAACAGCTTTTGACACACAGTCAGCAGCTATATGGCCAGTTTTCCCACATTTGAAGCACTCAGCCTTTGATTTATCAAATGCCTTCTTTTTGTTAGCATTTGAGTTCCCCTGCAGCATATTTCTTCCAAACGTTTTTTGTTTAACCTTTTGGCAAGCATTGCAATCATTTGCTCATCATCAAGTTCAGCAAAATGTGCACTGTCTTCCTCATCAGACATTTCCTCTCTTTCATCATTAGCCTGTTGATCAGGTTATGTGAACACATCACATACCTGCCCAACAAGTTGTCACACGCTGGCCACTATGGCAGCACCTCTCTTGGACATTTCCAAGGCATTTCTCTTCTGTTGCCTTGACTACTCATCATTTAGTAAAGATCCATATAAGTTTACAAGATCCATACCTTTGATGGTACCTGAATTTCTCAAGATGGTAGAAAAGTAGTTCCGCTCTTCAGGCAAGATGTCCAAGAACTTGTTCACCAGAGTCAGGCAGTCCTTTGTGATCCCAACAGCTTTGAGATCATTAACAAGAGCAGTGAACCTGGTGTAGGTTTCTGTGAGTGTCTCCTTTGGTTTTTCAAAGAAGAGTTCATACTGTCTAACAGGATTGTTAATCCTGTTATCCACTGTGATTGTGGGTCCATCATAGACGGTATACAAAGTATCCCACATCTCTTTTGCTGTCTTTATCTTCTCATCCTGTTTGAACACATCATCAGGAAGAGAGATAACCAGGTTATTCCTTGCTTTTGCATCCAGAGCAACCAGTCTTTTGTCTTCATCTGACCATTGAGCTTTGGCCTACTCAAAGGTTTTGATTTCATGGGCAGCTCCTTCAACAGCAGGAGTTATGGTAGTAACAGAGGTTGGCACATATGGACCTTCCATTACAATCTCTGGTAGTTGTACATCTAGATTCTCTAAATAGAGCATCATTCTATACTTCCAGCCAGAGAAGTTTTGATGATTGAACTTCGGGGGTTTGGCCATTGACCCATTGTCATAGTAGGATGAGGAATTTGCAGCACTGTTGTCCATGGGAAAAAAGGGAGAATAAGAGATCTAGAGTTGACACACACTCTATATGCTCTGATACTAGTTGTAGATCCCAAAAGGTTTCCCAATGGTGTAGTTCTAAGCTGTAGAGGAGCAGAAAGAAGTTTAACTCACCCATTGCACTCATTTCGAACTTTGACTTCATCACCTTCTCAAAGTCTTTGCACATCTGCTCGTTTGATGATCCACAGTCTTTGCACTTCCCCTTTTCGCTTCACGAACAGCGTACTGTCTATTCTCCCTCTTTCAAACCCGTTTTCTAAAAGATGGTTGGATAGAGTCTCGTACCACGCCCTCGGTGCTTGATGCAATCCATACAAAGCCTTATCTAATCGATATACTCTGTCTGGATATTTCGGATCTGTAAACCCGGGCGGCTGTTCCACATATACCAGTTCCTTCACTTTCCCATAAAGGAAAGCACTCTTAACATCTAGCTGATAAACCTTAAATCCCTTGAAGGAAGCAAAAGCCAGAAACAAACGGATTGCTTCAAGCCTTGCCACTGGCGCGAACACTTCATTGTAATCGATTCCTTCCTCTTGGTTGAAACCCTTTACCACCAGTCTTGCTTTGTTGCGAGTGACTATACCCCGATCATATCTTTTGCACTTAAAAACCCATTTGGTTCCTATTGTTATTTCTCCTCGAGGTAACGGAAGTAACTCCCACACTTCTAGTTTCCTAAACTGTGACAGTTTTTCCTGCATCGCTTCAACCCAAGAGTTGTCTTTTAGTGCCATTTGCACGTTTTTCGGCTCTACTTGCGAGATAAAGCATGAATAAAGGCAGGTATGAAAGGCCTCAGAGTCATTTATCATCGACAACACCACTGTGTTGTTATTTAAACTACTCCTAGTCCTTACACCAGTATTAGGACTTCCTATGATGCTTTCAATTGGATGATTCTTGTTGATCCTAGATGTCTCTATTTCGTCAACTCTCAGATTATCTCCCAAATTTGATCCTATCTCTCCTAACGGGGGAACGAATTCAGACTCCACATTTTCTTCCTCGTGGACACTGTCTTTAGAGGCTGAATTTGTTGTCTGATTTTCATTTGTAGGCACTTCAGAATCATTTTCTTCTGGAGATCTTTCTTCAGTTGATGTAGGCTCGGATGTTGATTGAAAAGTGGTCCTCGGAAAACTATGACCCTCGTCATTCAGGTTTAATGACGACATGTCCTTTTCGATTGTACCTGCATTTTCATCCAAAGGAATGTTAAATGACTCAAACAATTTGTCATAATCAAATATCCATTCCGGACCAGTTTAGGGTTCATGTGTATAACTTGTGACATCTATGTTATACACAATCTCTACTGTACCATTAGATTTGTTAAAAGCCCGTTTGTTTGGTGAGTTCGGCACATAACCTAGGAAGTATCCTTCGTCAGCCTTTTCACCAAACTTAGGTTGATGTTTTGTTTTCATTAAAGTACATGGTACCCCAAAAGGTTCGAAGCCAGTTAAATTAGGTGGCCTTTTATTCAAAACTTCATAACAGGTTTTGTTCAATGATTTGACAGTAAGGACCCGGTTTAAAACATGGCACGCGGTATTCACTGCCTCCCCCCAAAACATGGTAGGAAGCTTTGAATCCGATAACATGGTCCTTGCTGCCTCAATCAGTGTCCTGTTTTTCCGTTCGGCCACCCCATTTTGTTGTGGCTCATAAGGTGCACTAAATTGATGCACTATGCCCTTTGATAGACAATATACACCAATTACTGTGTTTTTAAACTCGGTTCCGTTATCACTTCGAATGCATTTAACCCTCGTTCCGTAAGAATTCTCCAATTGGTCTAAGAACCCGATGAGCTTTGCAGTCGTCTCGTCCTTTGTACCTAAAAAGAAAACCCAAGAAAAACGTGAGTAATCATCAGTAATAACTAAACAGTACCATCTACCACCTATACTCCTTTTGTTGATTGGTCCGAAGAGGTACATATGCAACAGATCGAATGTGGCAGCGATGGAGTTTTGAGTCTTGGACTTGTGTGCCTTCTTGTGTTGTTTTCCTTTCTTGCACGGTAGACACTTATCCTCGAACTGAAAACTCTTCATAGGAACACCTTGCACCAATCCATTTTTCGTAATGTAGTTCATCTTTTTCAGGTGCAAGTGTGCCATGCGTCTGTGCCATAAAACCGACTCAGTCTCTGATGCTTTAGATAATAGACAAATTGATCCTACTGAAGATTCCGGCTTGTTCATGTCGAGCATGTACAGATCATTCTTCCTTGGAGCCCTCATCAGTATCCACTCTTCAGGTACTTTGAACCCCGGTTTTAGCACTAATGCCTCAGTATCATTGAAAAGTACTGAGTTCTTCTTATCACAGAGTTGAGATACACTAATGAGATTGTGAACCAGTTTATCAACGTGATAAACTTGATCCAATTTGAAAGTCCCATTAGTGACCACTCCAGTACCAGTGATATTCCCTCCTTTATTGCCAGCGAATGATACAAAACCCTTATTCCCTCCTTTGAAGTCTGCGAGTAGACTTCTTTCCCCTGTCATGTGCCTGGAGCAACCACTGTCGACGAACCATTTGTTGTTTGGACCTGTAGTTATCTCCTGCACATGAAAGAAAATAGGTTAGTTATCACGGGGAACCCAAGCCATAACTGACTTGGTAATACCATTCTCGTCCACATACTTAAACTCTTTCAAATACCCATCTCTCCTTTCAGGTGACTTTGGTCTTTGAATTGGAGTCTGTTGTGGTGCAGAGTGATTTAAGTTCACTCGGGGCCTATATGTAGGCATTTGCTGTGGAGCTCTTGAATAATATTGATTATAATGCATTTCTGACTGATATCCCTGAGCTCTACCTGGTGTTTGATGTCTTACAGGAGTGTGTGACATAACCGGAGTGTAAGCTCTGCTAGGTGTAGTACTCTTATAATTCTGTTGTGGTCCTGACCTAGATTGATTAACGACTCTATTTGGTGAATTAGTCCTAATCACTTATTTTGGTCGACCTGACACAGGCATTTGTTTCACAGCAGATTTTGGTGCAGCTTGCACAGTTTTCTTGGTATTCTGAGAACTACTAGTGCTTGCAACACTATAAGAAGGCTTAAGTTGTTCCGGCTTTCCAGACTTAGGTGTATTATCTACTTTCCTATGCGGACAGCTAGACACAACATGCCCCCTTTCGTGACATCTAAAGCAAGACATTTTGTCAATTGACTTTTTATGAGTGCCCTTAGACTTATGTGTGTCACTAGTGTCTGGTTCTTTTGTTTCAACTATAGCGACTGGTTCATCCTCCTGATCATTAAAGTCAATTCTGTGTTGTCCTACAGGTTTATCACTAGAAGATGGCACAAATTTAACTTTCTTAATCTTGATAGTATTTTCAGTCACCTTAGTTTCATTTTCTTTTGTAATCTCAGACACTGGTTCCGGTATTTCCTCAGATTCAACTGATTTCTCAGTTTTCTCCTGAGGTTAAGGTACATAGTTATCGTTGAAAGGTGGAGGACTCTCATGATATCCTAGACCTACACGCTTCTTAGACTGACGCTGTGCATCTAAGATCTTCCCTAGGTTTAGTGATGAGTTCCTGAACTTTTCAAGTTTACTATTTACCTCAGCTACCATTACCTTAGATTCGGCTAGCTCTACGTCTTTGGATTTTAGCTCCTTGGTTAATGCCTCAACATGTTCATACATTAGTTCTAACCTAACACTCTGTTCGCCCAGTTTGTCCTTTAGAACTACAACATCCTGTGCATCAGCCTTAAGCTTATCCCTAAGATCTTGCTTTATGTCTACTAGGCTAGCATTATCGTATTTTAACGATTCATTTTGAGCATATATGGTTTGATGTGATTCTAGTACTAAATTTAACCTATCGTTAGATATAGCACATAAAACACATAAATAATGGAAAAGAGAAAAGTTTAGAGTTACCTTTGCATGATCTGATCCCACGTTGGCCATCTGTGCGGCAGACTCCAGAATTGTCTGATCAGCTGACCTTTCTACCACATCGGACTGCTTTCATTCTGACTGCTGTCCCCTGTGATTTCCTCTGCCCCATCACTTCCAGTCTCAGTCACTTCAGCCATAAAGGCTCTAGCATTCGATTTTGGATGTGTACTCCAGTCATAAGTTCCATCTAGCTGTCTGTTTGATGTAACATTGGATAACAGACCAGCTATATTCGCTTGACTGGTTGAACTACTCGGTTGAATATCGCCCTTGCGATTGATTCTGATACTGTCCCTGGTAGTTCTCTACTTTGGTCTCTGACACTCCCTAGCGAAGTGCCGTAACCCCTGACAGTTGTAACACTTAACCTTGGACTTACCAAATCCTATCTTATTGTTACTAACGTTCAGATTCCTTCCCGTTCTTTTGATGAACCTTTTGACTCTCTGAGTTACCATGGCCAATTGCCATTGCAGATCCATCTCTTCCAGATCATCAGGATCTACCTGATCGTAATCCTCATCCCAAAGTGCAGGATCGTTAATTTTGCCCTGAACGCAATTGCCGTAAGCGGCCACAGAGGAAGCCAACAGATTCAGATGGTCTTCCGCAGATTTTGCGCTCATAGGCATCTTTGAATACCCATGAGATGTAGATGCCAGGGTAGCCTGATACTGCTTTTCTTCTGGTCGAGAAAACCCTAAGAAAGCTCTACTCATTGAGTCTTCTGTTTCAGCCGGTGACGATGTTTCTCCCGAGAAGAACGCTGTAGCGGTCTTCAATTCAGTTGCCACTGAAGGTTTTGATTTCCTAAAGTACATAGTCGGATCTTGAACTTGGTCATAATCTGTTTCCTTCTTCAGCAGCTTAAAGTGATATGCCCGCAGCGTTCCAATAACCTTATCTAGAGTCAGAGTATAGAATCTTGTTAATCTTTGTTAAGGCCACATACATCTCCCATTTGGCCGGTAAAACATACAGAATCTTGTTAATCTTTTCCGTATCACTATACTCCACGTCGTGGCTATCTAACTCAGTTAGCAAATGATAGAATCGTGTAATAGTCTCTTCAAGCTTTTCGTTCTTCACGGATTTGAAGATCGCGAACTGCTGCTTGAGCATTTCCATTCGATTCTTTGTTACCCTCGGGTTACCATCAAAACGTTTCTCTAATGCATCCCACAACTCTTTTGCTGTCTTCTGATTACGGAAGGTGTGTAAGATTTCCTACGGTAACGCCATTCGAATGATAGCTATTGCACGATTCTCAACTTCATACACCTTTTTATCGTCATCCTTCATTTTTGAATAAGGCACAACCTTTTGTCGTCCTTCAACTTCAGCTGTAGGTGGAATGTGCCCTTCATCGATACAAAGTCACATGCGCATATCATTAAACCTCGTGAAGTCGGCAAACCTATCCTTCCACCAGTAATAGTCCTCAATTTTCATTAACTTCGGTGGTGAATTCGCCTTGCCAACCTCATGATCCATCTCCATAAACCTCTGCAGACTTGACATTGTTTCAAATATATTTGATTTCAAACTTAATTAATTTAATTTGAAATTAATTTAAATTAATTCTTTCGAATTTGAGCAAATTCGAATGTAATTCAATTTAAACCTATTTGGGATTAAATTTGAATTAAGTTTGAAATCCAGCTAAACTCGAAATTAATGACAAAGTCGAAAGTCCACTAATCTCGAACCCCAACTAAAGTCGAAAGTCCACTAAACTCGAAATTCACTATTTCGACTTTAGTGTAAAGTCGAAACCCTAAGCAAATTCGAACTGGCCAAATTCGAGACAAACTTTAAGGAAACTCGAAAGGAGCGTATTTTGGTCAAACTCGAAATTCTTGTAGACCCTAATAACCCCTTACTAAACTCGAGCGCCGCAAATTCGAAAAACGGCTAATACTTCGAGTTTTTCAAGTTTTTCAGATTAAGTCAATATTTTTACAAGTAAAAATACTGATTTTGGTCAAAAACTTGAACTACAACAAAGTATTTCCCGAAATCTGATTTGTTAAGCTTGAAAAACCTCAAAAAGCGTGATATTAACCGTCCAAAACGTCAAGAAACCTAGGATGTATGCTTATGAACACGAAGAACACTAAGAACACCTCGTTGTCTCTGATACCACTTGAAAGGTCTTGAACTCACGGATCTATCTAGACGCGAGACACACCAACGAGTGCGGAATCCTCGTTAGCGGCTTGACGGTAAGATCACACGCACGGAACACGGAGACTACCACAACGTTATACGAAATGTGACACCCTTGCCACGATAACCACCATTTATAACTCACCCAGGATTAATCACTAAACATAAATTTCATAATGATCCGATAGCTTAATTAACAGTGCGGAAGCATTAAATACAAAATAAAATAAAATAATACAAATTTGTCATACACACTACGGTGCTACATAGGTTACACGTCTAAGTCTACAAACTCAAACTGTATTACATCATCCCCAAATTTATTACAACAGTAATTCCATAACCAAATACCAAGTTAAACCGTAGAAATCTTCAAATACTTCAACAAACGTCCTAGCTAAACGGTCCCGCAGCAGATTTCCTTTTTCCTGTAAAAATGCAACAACTAAAGGGGTAAGCGAATTGCTTAGTGAATACCAAATGATTTTTACACATTCTGCAAATCCTTATGATGCCCCTAAGGAGTAACCGCGGTACCGCATACCGTATACTCCACACGTACTCCAAGTACGCAAACCCGAGCCGCAGCTCCTTCGAGATGACGCTCGGCATAAGAAAAACCAACCATCTGAGGCAGACATAACATTGGGGATGACCTACTGCCTATCCTGACCACAGAGGTGTCAAACTCTTTGACATATCGCAGAGTAACATCAGAGTACAGATGCGACCCTCAGGTCCATCGACAGGATGCACAACAAATGAACGGACATGCAACAAGTATATATGTGCATCAACATATACGCAAGTTAGTAGAGTGCCAAACGAATGTGAAACAACATGCCTCAGCAGGCAATAGCAAACATAAAGCAGATGCAGACATGTTTAAAATCAAAGGTACTCACAGTGGGTGCGTTATTAATCTTTAAGCAATATTATTTCTCTTCGACTTTCAACCGGATCACAAAGTAACCCACTGTGGGTTAAACAACACCACAAGGGATCTGTTACATTTCCATAATAAAATCATATCATACACATGTTCCTCAACAAATGTACATAAAGTCGTTCAATTTAAAAGGGTTACAACATTCAGATCCGTCATCCGAAACTCACATTTAAATCTCATCACTCGAGGTGTTATTATTCCCAATTAACCCTCCTTTATTTACCTTAATATGTTACAAAAGTTATCTCTAAAGTATGTTTAATGGTCCATAAATTCGGGTCCTTAATAACCCATCCGAATTACACATGCACAACATAGAACTCGCCGAGTTCCCCATAGAACTCGCCGAGTTCATGACCGAATTTCGGACCCATCCGAAGTACATTGACCCATCCGAATTCGGGTCCATCCGAGTTCGGTTCTTTATTTGATTTCGGTCCCAACTAAGTTCGGATCATATCCGAATTCGGGTCCCAACCGAATTCGGATCCAACACTTATGAATTTTTTAAGATTTGTTCATATGTTCTTGAGAACTCGCCGAGTTCCCCCTGAACTCGCCGAGTTCACTTGCAGGTTTTGCTTTCGAAACTTACGGATTTTCACTAAAAATTTCCAAAAATAATTTATAGTGACATGCAATCCATACATTTGATATATTACTATATATTGTGTGTTTTTACATCATTTTCCACATCTAAAACATAGTAATTCATCCAGATTTGTCCAAAATATGGATATTTTCTCAAGAACACAATTATTTACAAAAACTTAGATTTCTCACCTTTTTGGTTGATTCAACGGTTGATTCTCGGCGAGTTCTCAAGAACATATGAACAAATCTTCAAAAATTCATAAGTGTTGGATCCGAATTCGGTTGGGACCCGAATTCGGATATGATCCGAACTTAGTTGGGACCGAAATCAAATAAAGAACCGAACTCGGATGGACCCGATTTCGGATGGGTCAATGTACTTCGGATGGGTCCGAAATTCGAGGCCCCCTCCTAAAGCCATGAGACTTGGTCAGAAAAACAAACGTTCTCATAGACTATATTGAGGAGTAAGGAAAGGGCTTCCATGACAATGAAGCCTTCTTGCGGGGGCTTGGGCTTGCTTTGATGATGGGTTTAAGTTTTTGGCCCTTCTGTGGGCTTTCATCGAACGTACCTACACAATGATTCTCTCCGAAAACACTCTCTGAATCCTGATAAACTCGAGATCGCCTTTGCTTAATTACTCTCCGGAATTCTGAAAAAGGCTCATAATTATTTGAGTTAATCCTTAAATATACTGACCATTTCGAGTTTGTCTTAGGACAAACTCGAACCAGGCCCAAGGCCCATTCGAATTTGTCCAGTTGACAAATTCAAGACTGCCTTATATGCAAATTCGAATTTACACCAAATTCGAATCTGCCTTATGTGATAAATTCGAATTTACTCTAAATTCGAATTTCACATGTCAAACTTCTATTTGAACTTATGTTTTAACTTATGTTTGAATTCATCTTTGAACTTTATGTTTGAAATTCTTGTAATACGTTATACCAAGTTCAAACATACAATCAATCAGTATCAAACACATATAAACACATATATCAAATACTAGTCAATATTCAATATCACATAAGTTGACTTACACAAAATGCCAACTATGCTTAGACTGCTATCGTCACACATGGAGTACCAACAATCTAACTTTTGAGACAAGAATCAACTCATTTTGTTAAGTTATGAATTAGTTATGATTTTTCAAAGTTGATGCAACATTTCTGCCGAAATTCCGTATTTCATAAACTTGAAATAACTTGTGATTCTTGTTGTTTATTCAAAAACTACTTGTATAAAAGTTATAAAACACATTTATATGACTTGTTTTCATAATATTTACACTTACACAATGTGTTTATGTATTAACACATTTGAAGAAATCAACTTAAAAACAAAAAGTAGTGATTTATAACTTGAGTTTTTATAAAACTTGTTGTTGTTGGTGATTATATATATTATGTAAGACTTATATAAACATAAATATAAGATGTAATAGTTTAGTATTAACTTACTTTGATGTTTTATAAGAATGCAAATGAGAAGAAGTTGAACCTCTTGCAAAAGTTACACCAAGAACACTTCAAAATATGAAGAAGACTTGAAATACTTCAAGAACACCAAAAATTGCAGATTTTTGGTTTTGAGACGGCCTTTGGCAGGTTTTTGAAGAGAGAAAAGATGGGTTTTGGTGTGATTAAAATGGATGGAAATGTTCTCTATTTATAGGGAAAATTAGATCCTGAAAAGATGGTGAAATGATGAAGAATAGTGTAAATCTTGGATGAATTGAAATAAAGAGGATTTGATGGTGAAATGTTGAGTAAAAAAAAATATTGCAAGTCCTTTTAGTACCCTCCTAGGGCCGGCCTATGTGAGGTATTTTGGTATAATTTCATAGTTTTTTTTGTATAAAATTATTTAGAAATGTATTCTTGTATTGCCCTTTTCTTGTAAATTCATAAATACTTTTGGATGCATTGTTTTAATGAATTGTTTTAGTGTTGCATAATTATTGTTAAGTAAGTGTATTAGTGTATGATTAATGTCACTAATCATAGTTTAATTATATACTTAGTTGAATTAATCCATCATATCTCAAATCGATCGGATTAATTGATTTGCCGATTCATCGCACCGAAGAAATTGATTCAAATTGAGTTGAACTTCCTTATGAACATTGTTAATCACCTTGATTAATTGCTAATGACCACTGATTGGGTTATAAAATTCTAATGAACACTGATTAGGTCATACTTGCTAACCTGGTTTAACGTCGGATGTTACACAAAAGTTTTTTTATTAAACCTGAAATTCGGGTCCTCTAAAACAGAACTCTAAGGTCTTCACACTACGGATCTATCTAGACGCGACACACACCAACGAGTGCGGAATCCTCGTTAGCGGCTTGACGGTAAGATCACACGCACGGAACACGGAGACTACCACTGCGTTGTACGAACGACTACGAACGAACCTACGCGATGATTCTCTCCGAAAACACACAGATTGCTGATAAACTCGAGATCGCCTTCTGCTTAATTACTCACCGGAATTCGGAAAAAGTCTCCGAATGATTCGAGTTAATCTCTAATTATAGTGATCCATTCGAGTTTGTCATGGGACAAACTCGAACCAGGCCCAAGCCCAATTCGAATTTGTCCACATGACAAATTCGAATTTGACTTCTATGCTAAATTTGAATTCGCCCTAAATTCGAATTTCACATGTCAAACTTCTATTTGAGTATATGTTTTAACTTATGTTTGAATTAACCTTTGAACTTTATGTTTGAACTTCTTGTAATACATTACATCAAGTTCAAACATACAAAATCACATATATCAAACACTAGTTAATATTCAATACCTTGTAACGTCACTTAGACAAAATGCTAACACAACTTAGACTTCTATCGTCACACAGGGTGTACCAACACACTCCCCCTTGACGATAGCTTTTAACTATTTACATTTTGATTAGGTACTAGAACTATATAGACTGCTACCTGCCTATAGTCCTGCATCTATACAAACCTTTACTACCTTCTGGTACTTCCGGGCGTCAGACCTCCATCCTTCATGAAAGAAGATAGGTTGATCATTCAGCTTCTTCAGGTCGTCCTTTGATAGATTTATTAAGTGCAGTGGATCATACACTCTCAAAATTACTTTGTCATGTGTATCCTCCATTATAGCTTCAGCCGTTTCATTATCGACGTACCACCATTTCATGTTACTCAAAACATTCTGTGGCATCAATTTCATAGGCAACCTTTTCAAACACTTGACGGGTTTGTAAACCATTCTGGCCCAAGGCCTTCTCGTATGAGGATCTATCCTTGATTCATCCTCTATCCTTTTTCTTGATCTCGGCTTAAGTCTTTCAAACTTTCCAGATCAGCCCTCTTTTCTTATTATCTTGGCTATAACCTCAGCATACGGGTCCTCACCGATATTGATCAATTCTTTCCATGCTAACTCCTTCACTTCTACCTTCAGCAATGTATTAAATACTTTAAGCGTACGCCTCAGGTACTAGAGTCCATCTCTCCTCTTTAGAATGAATAGCTGCAGTTCTCTATCAAAGAACCAGCTGATAATACCTCCTGAGAGACTTTCTGCCCGTGGAATTCTCATCTTCTTCTTCATCTTTGGCTTTTCTTTCTTTTCTTCTTTCTTGAACCACAGATTCATCAAATCAGCCCTGGATGGCTCCTTTTCTGCTTCTTCAAGTTCAGAGTCTTCGACCGAGGCTATTTTGATCTCATCTATATCAATCACATTGTGATTATCTCGCACATATAACTCCGTGATAGGCTCTGAATTGACAATCACTTCGTTGACATTATCGTCCTCGTCTTCTATCACTTCATCATCAGATCTACAATCAACTACATCCTCCGGTACGAATTCTCCATCCTCCAACTCCTCTATCTCTCCTTCAAAATCAAAATCCATTACTTCTTCGTCAATATCTCTCAAGGCGTCTATCATTTCGCTTTCATAAGTCTTTGAGGAACCAGCCTGACCTCCTTCAGCTCCACTTTGACTAGGCTCCCCCTGAGTTTCAGCATATAGAGCAGCAGGAAAATCTACTGGCTCATCCTCTTCAGGTGCATTGGGATCATTACCATCGTCATCATCTTCCCTTCTCAGCTCATCCAGATCCCTACAGCTTGTCTCCCCCTGAGCTTTTAGATTTTTCATTAACTGCTCAATAAGGGATCTCATCGTTCTGATTCCTGCTGACTGATCTGCTACAAATGTTTTCAGCTCGAGATTCTCTTGTTCAATGTTTCCTACAGTTTTCTTCAATTCAACATTTTCTTTCTCAACATTGACATTATACGCCTGAATCTCCCCGATAGCTTTGGTCAACTAAAAAATTTAGACTTGTTGGAAGTCAACCTTGCTTCTAAGCTCAGAATACCGTTGATTAGCTGTGAAAGTTGATGAAGTGGATGGAATTGATTGGATGGGAGTTGGAATGATTGGTGAGGGAATGGATGTTTGAACAGGTGGTGGTGGTGGCGGGATGGATGTTTGTGTTGATGGCTGAGTGGTAGGCATTTCTGGCTCAGAAGCAGAGGCTGATGAAGCTCCCTGCATAAAACAGTGCCTTTTAGCCCTATGCATAGGTATAAAAGGAGTAGGATCCTCAACTTCGAAGTCCGAGTCATCTGCATCTGAATCCCTCGATGCTCTTCTCCTTCTAGCTTCTTCATCAATCACCACTAACCTCGATCCATATGTGCCTATGTGAATAGACGGATCTTCTGTCACTGTGGTTGGCGCCTCAACCTCTACTTCTTCTGCTTCTTCCGACTCAGATTCTGAAGTTGTCATTGCTTGATTTGCTTCCTCTGGCATGTATTCATCTATCTGTCGGTAGATTTCATCGTCATCTGCTGGAGGTTCCAGAATATTTCCAATAAGCTCAGACGTAATTTCCTCATTGGCATGCGGCCCCTGGGCCCATATTTCTTCCAAAGTTTCGACCCTGGGATCAGAGACGGGTGCTGCACTTGACGGGCCAGCCTCTTCTGGCTCTTGCACGCTTCTCACAGAAGGCCTAGAAGCCTGAGTTTGACGAGCTGATCGTCGGTGCCTCCTCCTTCGTTGCTGAGGCCTCGGCTGTTGCGGTTGCTGTTGTTGTTGTTGCGGCTGCTGTGGAATTTGAAGTTCCCATGCCCAGTTGGCACCTTCGGGGACTTCAAAATCCGGATTAATGACTGCACCGAAAAGTGGTGCCTCTACCGGCCTAGCTAATGCACCTCTGTGTGCTTGGCAATCTGCAAATATCCTTTTATCAATGACAGCAACACTTTGAAGATCGTTAAGCTGCGACAAGTTCGGCAGGAAATGTCTTATCAACATCATTACAAATCTCGGATGTAACAAAAATCTTTCTCGTGCCGAAGCTGTTATCTGATGAACAAACTCTGTAAAGAACATCTCTGAATAGCTAAATCTCTGATTCTAGACCAGCACGATAATCCCCGACTGATTTTTTGAAACGATATAATCGAACCCTGCTTTCTTTGGAGCAAACCACACCATAAAGACGTGTGCTAAATATCTCCACTGCCCGATCAGACCACTCTTCATAATTGAGGACATAGCCACATCCAGGCTATATCCCATTCTGATAAACGCAGCTTGCCTGATTGCTAACGGAAAGTCAATCGGTCCATTTTCTTGCTCTGGAGAGCCTAACTGCAATACTCTACGTAAAACGTCAGCTGAAAACACGAGAGGGTGTCCAGCAATCCTCGTCCTCAATACTGTTGGAGTAACAATACAGCCGAATTGTAAATGATCCCAAAATTCACGCACGTATGGTAGTACAATCTGAACATTATGAGACAGGGCATACGAAACCCTCGAAGCACCCAAAAATCACCATTTGGCGGAATGCCTGAGCTTCAGGCAACTCTCGGTCAGGAGAAATGACCATATTATGCTTTTGAACAAAAATTATATCAGCCATATCTGCACAATAAACAACTAAAATATTAGAATTATTAAAATAAACATAAACTTGTTTAAATTCAAATTTGTTTTATTTTGGAATTGTGTAAGTACAAAATCCAACACATATGAATTTCTACAAGTTTGATTTACATTTTATGCAAATAATTCGAATATAATGGTAAAGTCGAAACACAAATTCGAAACTATCCTCATTTCGACTTTAATGACTTCTTCGAGTTTAGTGACAAACTCGAAGCCACGATCAAAGTCGAGACCATGATCAAATTCGAAAGTGTCGGTTTGTGTGACAACAACAATCCAAGATTTCAACCTTTTTAGACTTAGAAAATTACATCCATTAGTCCTAATAGGTTCTAATCAAAGATATTTGTAATCAATTTGATGTTTCACCGGTTCAAAGTTTGTTATTTTGAAATACAAACTTCACACCATTAAAACCTCAAAATCCGTTAATTTTGGCTCAAATGGAGTCTAAAACCACCTAAATCTTGTACAATAATGTTGATTATACCTAGATTTGTTAGTAGTCTCGAACACAAATAGACAAAAACTCGACAAATAGAAGAAAACTCAAATACGGCAAACTCGAAGGTTAAACTCGAAATCGCTCACAATAAACTCGAAGACTCAAATTCGAAGGTAGGTGATAATGACTTGTCACTGTTGACCTATATATACCAACCACCTTCGAGTTTGTCATCTACTTCGAATTTACTGCCAAACTCGAAGTCCCTGCCAATATCGAATATATATATTCGATTTTGGCTTAAACTCGAATTTAACTTAAAAATTATTAAAATTTTGAAACTCTTTAAATTAAATTCAACTTTTTCAACTTTTCCAACTTTTTCGTGTACCGGAATAAACTATGCCAAATCATTTACCCTAAGCACATGATTTTCACGCAACGTTTATTTTATTCAACTAGGAATGCACCCTCGGTAATTTTGACCTTTTTCCTAAGTAAAATTAAAATAATGTAAAACTTAAAAATTAAAAATTAAAAAAATAAAATAGAATAAAATAAATTAAAGGTAAAGTTGTGAACAAAAATTAAACTTAGACTAATCTACATTATTTCAAAATTTACAATTTATACTAAACACTTAACAGAATATTTTGACGAGTATAGTCAAAGATAGGTTCAATCAGATAGCGGTGTCAAATACGTACTTTCAGTATTCAAACTTTCACACTTAGGAGTTTTTGATTCCTTTGATTGTTTGTCGTGACATACATTTCTAGCCGATTGTTGGTATTATTTTCCCTTTAAACATGTTACACTTCGGAATATCCCTTGGCCTTTTTATTTATCAAGACATTACCTTACGTGACTCATACACAGACATACTATTATGATCAAGGCAAACACACAATGATTATAACTTTTTGGTATTGCAAACTTTCTTTAAAAGGCAAACATCGGACACAGGTCTGTATATTTACATACAACAAAGTGTCTTAGTTTGTCTTAAGGTTTATTTTTAAAGCTAGCAAGACAGCGGTGACAGGTCTGTACCGACGTACAACAAAGCGACTTATCTTGCTAACTCGAGTCAAACCAGGGGCAACAGGTCTGTACTTACGTACAACAGAGTTACTTGTTTTGACTCTTAACTCAGTATGGTTTTTCTATTTTTTTTAATTTCTTTAAGATGTATCTGATGTTGCTATACATCTCCAGAAAGTTTGCATACCTCATTTAGAATCAAAGTCTGTATGTCTTTAACATAAAAATTAAGACCAATTGGTCATACATCTAAGTTAGTGACACGTCTGACTTTTTCTTGAATATTTTATTAGCCTTGAGATTCCCTATATGTATTATGCCTACTAACATATCAAACTAGATAAAGTATAACACTTAGGATTTTAGGTGCATTATGTGTGAAAGCTAAAACACTTAGAGCTTGTATTAACTGTGCTAATTTCCGTCACTTTGAGCCTATGCATCTAAGACTTAACTCCTTTTCTGATATTCTTTTTTTTTAACTTTTTATGGTTTTCTCTCTTTTTTCTTTTGTTTTTCATAAGTAAAAGTAAGAAAATAAAATAACCTACTAACTTTCTATAAAAGGAAACTATTCTAAGTTACTAAACTTGCTATAAAAAGAATGAAAAGCTACTACTATAAAAAGAAATAAAACTCTACTAAGGTCAACTCACTCTGGATTACGCATTCCGTTTAGCTGAATCAAATACTCAAAACGTGACTTAACAAAAGCTTTGGTAAATAAATCTGCATTATTATCATCCGTTGCTACTTTTACCAGCTTGATTAAGTTCTTTTCAGTACAATCACGAAATGATGTCATATGTCTATGTGCTTAGTTTTATTATGTTTAACTGGATTATTAGTTATAGAATTGTTGACTGGTTATCTATCCTAATAGGAGTATGAGTATAAGTCAAACCGTAATCCCGCAATTGTTGTTGTATCCACAGAATCTGTGAGCAGCAATTACCAGCAGCAACATATTCGGTCTCGCACGTTGACACGGCTACCGAAGTCTGTTTCTTGCATTGCCAGGAAACGAGTCTTCGTCCTAGGAACTGACAACCTCCAGTTGTTGACTTGCGCGTCAAGCTGCATCCTCCGTAGTCAGAATCAGTGAACGCCTCCAATTCCAGATCGCCCTCCGCGTGATACCAAAGTCCCAGCTTCGGTTTCGACTTGAGGTATCGTAGAATTCGCTTCACCGCTTTCATGTGTATCTCTTTCGGATTAGCTTGAAACCTAGCACAAATACAAACAGCAAAATTATATCAGGTCTTGGAGCAGTTAAATACATAAGTGACCCAATCATGGACCGATATAACGTCGGATCCCCATCGGTATCACTTTTAGTACTCGGTCCGAGATTGTGATTCACTTGAATCGGCGTGCTGAAGTGAGCCGTCAGTTTTGTCCCTTCCATCCCGAAGCGCTCTAATATGTCGTAGACATACTTCGTCTGATGGATACACATCCCCTCCTACCCCTGTTCGACTTGCAAACCCAGAAAGAAATTTAACTCACCCATTGCACTCATCTCGAATTTTGACTTCATTACCTTCTCAAAATCTTTGCACATCTGCTCGTCTGATGATCCAAAGATGATATCATCGACGTACACTTGTACCAAGATGAAATGTTCCCCTTTTCACTTCACAAAAAGTGTACTATCTATTCTCCCTCTCTCAAACCCATTGTCTAAAAGATGCTTGGATAGAGTCTCGTACCACGCCCTCGGTGCTTGATGCAATCCATATAAAGCCTTATCTAGTCGATACACTCTGTCTGGATATTTCGGATCTGTAAACCGGGGCGGCTGTTCCACATACACCAGTTCCTTCACTTTCCCATAAAGGAAAGCACTCTTAACATCTAGCTGATAAGCCTTAAAACCCTTGAAGGAAGCAAAAGCCAGAAACAAACGGATTGCTTCAAACCTTGCCACTGGCGCGAACACTTCATTGTGTTGGTACACCCTATGTGACGATAGCAGTCTAAAGTGTGTTAGCATTTTGTATTAGTCATGTTACAAGGTTTTGAATATTAACTAGTGTTTGACATATGTGATTGTATGTGTTTGATATTTATTGTTTGTATATTTGAACTTGGTGTAACGTATTACAAGAAGCTCAAACATAAAGTCCAAAGATTAATTCACACATAAGTTAAAACATATAATCGAATAGAAGTTGTCATGTGAAATTCGAATTTAGCATAGATTCGAATTTAATATAGAAGGTAAATTCGAATTTGTCATGAGGACAAATTCGAATGGGCCTTGGGCCTGGATTCGAGTTTGTCCCATGACAAACTCGAATGGGTCACTATAATTAGGGATTAACTCGAATAATTAGTAGACTTTTGCAGAATTCGTGTGAGCAATTAGCCAAAGGCGATCTCGAGTTTATCATCTGATATTGTTTTTGTCCGGAGAAAATCATCGCGTAGGTTCGTTCGTAGTCGATCGTACAACGTTGTGGTAGTCTCCGTGTTCCGTGTGAGTGATATATCCGTCAAGCCGCTAACGAGGATTCCGCACTCGTTGGTGTGTGTCGCGTCTAGATAGATCTGTTAGTTCAAGACCTTACAAGTGGTATCAGAGCCTACGGGGTGTTCTTAGTGTTCTTCGTGTTCATAAAGATACATCCTAGGTTTCTTGACGCTTTTGGACGGTTAATCTCACGTATTATTCACTTTTTCGAGCCTATCAAATTTGGATTCCGGGAAATACTTTTTTGTAGTTCACGTCTTTGATAAAAATCAATATTTTTACTTGTAAAAATATTGACTTAATCTGAAAAACGTGAAAAACTCGAGGTATTAGTTTGTTTCTCGAATTTGCGGCGCTCGACTTTGTTAAGAAGAAATTAGGGTTTTGCTAATTTTCGAGTTTGACCAAAATACGCTCCTTTCGAAATTCCTAAAAGTGGTTTCGAATTTGGCCATTTCGACTTTACTTTGGATTTCGACTTTGCACTAAAGTCGAATAGGGGACATTCGAGTTTAATTGGGTTTCGAATTTGAGGAGGTTTCGAATTTAAGTGGACTTTCGACTTTAGAGACCTTCGAATTTGTCAATTAATTTCGAACTTAATTGGATTTAAGAACTTAACTCGAATTTAATCCCAAATAGGTTTAAATTTAATTAGATTCGAATTTACCTAAATTCGAAAGAATTAATTTAAATTAATTTCGAATTAAATTAATTAATTTTAAATTCAATTATCTTCGAAACAATGACAAGTCTACAACGATTTTTGGAGATGGATCACGAGGTCGGAAAAGCGAATACTCCGCCAAAGTTGATGAAACTTGAAGATTAATACTGGTGGAAGGATTGGTTTGCCGACTTCGCGCGATTTAATGATATGACAAATGGTTGTTCCTTATTCTAAAATGAAGGATGATGATAAAAAGTTGTTTGAAGCAGAGAACCGTGCATACGCTATCATTAGAATGGCGTTACCTCAGGACATACTACACACCTTCCGTAATCAGAAGACAGCAAAAGAGCTGTGGGAGGCATTGGAAAAACGGTGTGAGGGTAACCTGAGGGTTAGAAGGAAACGGATGGAAATGCTCAAGCAGCAGTTTGCAATCTTTAAAGCATTGAAGGGATGAAAAGCTGGATGACAGTATCACGCTTTTCTATCATCTGCTCACTGAGTTAGACAGTCATGACATTGAGTATAGTGACACTAAGAAGAATAATAAGCTTCTGGATGCTTTACCGGCCAAATGGGCGATGTATGTGGCCTTAATTAAGCATGATGAGGACAAATACTATACTCTGACTCTAGAGAATGTGGTGGGAACGCTGAGGGCATATAATTTTAAGTTACTGAAGCAAGCAACGGATTATGATCAAGTTCAAGATCCAGCAATGTATTTCGGAAAATCAAAACCTTCCGTGGCAGCTGAAATGAAGACAGCTAAAGCCTTCTTCTCGGGAGAAACGTCGTCACCAGCTGAGCCAGAAGACTCACAGATTAAGGCTTTCTTAGGGTTTACTAGACCAGAAGAACAGCAGCATCAGGCTACTCCGGCATCTACATCTCAGGGATACTCTAAGATGCCAATGAGCGCAAAATCGGCTGAAGACCATCTGAATCTGTTGGCCTCATTCGTGGCCGCTTACGACAATTGCGTTCAGGGCAAAATCAACGATCCTGCACTTTGGGATGAGGATTACGATCAGGTAGACCCTGATGATCTTGAAGAGATGGATCTACAATGGCAACTGGCCATGGTAACTCATAGAGTTAAGAGGTTCATCAAAAGGACGGGAAGAAATCTGAATATGAGTAACAATAGGATTGGTTTCGATAAGTCCAAGGTTAAATGCTACAACTATCAAGGGTTAGGACACTTCGCTAGAGATTGTCAGAGACCGAAGGTAGAAACTCACTAGGGATAGTATCAAAATCAACAGGGACCGTATCAGAATCAATCGCAAGGGTGATATCTTCCGAGTACTTCATCCGGTCAGGCGAATATAGCTGGGTTGTTATCTAATGTCACATCCGACAGACAGCTAGACGACACTTATGACTGGAGTACACATCCAGAGTCTAACGCTAGAGCCTTTATGGCTGAAGTGACTGAGACTGGAGGTGAAGGGGCAGAGGAAATCACAGGGGACAGCAGTAAGAATGAAAGCAGTCCGATGTGGGTAGAGAAGTCAGATGATCAGACAATTCTGGAGTTTGCCGCTCAGATGGCCAACGTAGAATCTAATCATACCAAGGTAAGTCTGAACCTTTCTCTTTTTCATGAGTTGTGTGTTTTATGTGCTACATCTAACGATAGGTTAATCTAGTACTAGAATCACATCAAACCATATCTGCTCAAAATGAAACGTTAAAATCATATAATGCTAGCCTCTTAGATATAAAGGAAGACCTTAGAAATAAGCTTAAGGCAGATGCACAAGATGTCATAGTTCTAAAAGATAAGTTCGGTGAGCAGTGTGTTAGATTAGAACTGATGTATGAACATGTTGAGGCACTGACCAAAGAACTTAAGACCAAAGACATAGAGCTAGCTGAGTCTAAGGTAAAGGTAGCTGAGGCAAATAGTAAACATGAAAAGTTTAGGAACTCATCACTTAACCTAGGGAAAATTTTAGATGCACAGCGTCAATCTAAAAAGCTTGTAGGTCTAGGATATCATGAGAGTCCTCCACATTTCAATGACAACTATGTACCTCAACCTCAGGAGAAAACTGAGAAATCAGTTGACTTAGAGGAAATACCAGAACCAGTGTCTGAACCTATAAAGGAAAATGCAACTAAGGCGACTGAAACTAATATCAAGATTAAGAAAGTTAAATTTGTGTCATCCTCTAGTGCTAAACCTGTAGGAAAACACAAAATTGACTTTAATGATCAGGATGATGAACCAGTCGCTATAGATGAACCAAAAGAGCCAGACACTAGTGAGACACCTAAGTCAAAGGGCACACACAAAAAGTCAATTGATAATATGTCTTGCTTTAGATGTCACGAAAGGGGGCACGTTGCTTCTAGCTGTCCGCATAGGAAAGTAGACAATACACCTAAAACAGGGAAGCCAGAACAAGTTAAGCGTTCTACAGGTGTTGCAAGCACTAGTAGTTCTCAGAATACCGAGAAAACTGTGCAAGCTACACCAAAATCTGCTGTGAAACAAACATCGGTGAAAGTCGGACCAAAAGAAGTTATTAGGACTAATTCACCAAATCGGGTCATTAATCAATCTAGGTCTGGACCAAAACAACAATATAGGAGTACTACACCTAGCAGAGCTTACACTTCGGTTAGGTCACACACTCCTGTTAGACATCAAACACCGGGTAGAGCTCAGGGATATCAACCTGCAATGACTTATAATCGTAATTATTCAAGAGCTCCACAGCAAATGCCTACACAAAGGCAAAGAGTCAACTTAAATCACTCGACACCACAACAGACTCCAGTTCAATGACCCAAGTCACCTGAAAGGAGAGATGGGTATTTGAAAGAGTTCAAGTATGTGGACGAGAATGGTATTACCAAGTCAGTTATGGCTTGGGTTCCCCGTGATAACTAACCTATTTTCTTTCATGTGCAGGAGATAACCACAGGTCTAAACAACAAATGGTCTGTCGATAGTGGGTGCTCCAGGCACATGACAGGGGAAAGGAGTCTACTTACAGACTTCAAGGGAGGGAATCGGGGCTTTGTATCATTCGCTGGAAATAAAGGAGGAAACATTACTGGTACTGGAGTGGTCACTAATGGGACGATCAAATTGGATCAGGTTTATCACGTTGATAAACTGGTCCATAATCTCATTAGTGTATCTCAAATCTGTGATAAAAAGAATTCAGTGCTGGTCACTGATACTAAGGCGTTTGTGCTAAAACCGGGGTTCAAAATTCCTGAAGAGTGGATACTGATGAGGGCTCCAAGGAAGAATGATCTGTACATGCTCGACATGAACAAGCCAGAATCTTCAATGGGTCCAATTTGTCTGCTATCTAAAGCTTCATAGAGAGAATTGGGTTTATGGCACAGACGCATGGCACAGTTGCAGCTGAGGAAAATGAACTACATTACGAAAAATGGACTGGTGCAAGGTGTTCCGATGAAGAGTTTTCAGTTCGAAGATAAGTGTCTGCTGTGCAAGAAAGGAAAACAACACAAGACGGCACACAAGTCCAAGACTCAGAACTCAATCGCTGCCACATTCGATTTGTTGCATATGGACCTCCTCGGACCAATCAACAAAAGGAGTATAGGTGGTAGCTGGTACTGTTTAGTTATTACTGACGATTACTCACGTTTTTCTTGGGTTTTCTTATTAGGTACAAAGGACGAGACGACTTCCAAGCTCATCGGGTTCTTAGACCAAGTGGAGAATTCCTATGGAACAAGGGTTAAACGACTTTGTAGTGATATTGGAACAGAGTTTAAAAACACTGTAATTGGTGTATATTGCCTATCAAAAGGCATAGTGCATCAATTTAGTGCACCTTATGAGCCACAACAAAATGGGGTGTCCGAACGGAAAAACAGGACATTGATTGAGGCAGCAAGGACCATGTTATCGGATTCAAAGCTTCCTACCATGTTTTGGGGGGAGGCAGTGAATACCGCATGCCATATTTTAAACCAACTCCTTACTGTCAAATCTTTGAACAAAACCTGTTATGAAGTTTTGAATAAACGGAAACCTAATTTAACTGGCTTCGAACCTTTTGGGGTACCATGTACTTTATTGAGAACAAAACATCAACCTAAGTTTGGTGAAAAGGCTGACGAAGGATACTTCCTAGGTTATGTGTCGAACTCACCAAACAAACGGGTTTTTAACAAATCTAATGGTACAATAGAGATTGTGTATAACATTGAAGTCACAAGTTATACACATGAACCCCAAACAGGTCCGGAATGGATATTTGACTATGACAAACTGTTTGAGTCATTTAACATTCCTTTGGATGAAAATGCAGTACTATCGGAGAGGACATGGCGTCGTTGAATCTGAATGACGAGGGTCATAGCTTTCCGAGGACCACTTTTCAATCAACTTCTGAGCCTACTTCAACTGAAGATCGATCTCCAGAAGTCACTGATTCTGAAGCACCTACAAACGAAAATCAGACGACAAATTCCAACTCTGAGGAAACTGTCCACGAGGAAGAAAATGTGGAGTCTGAGGTCGTTCCCCCGTTAGGTGAAATAGGATCAAATTTAGGAGATAATCTGGGAGTTGACGAGATAGAGACTTCTAGGATCAACAAGAACCATCCTATAGAAAGCGTCATAGGAAATCCTAATGTGGGTGTCAGGACTAGGAGTAGTTTAAATAACAACACTGTGTTGTTGTCGATGATAAATGACTTTGAGGCCTTTCATACCTGCCTCTATTCTTGTTTCATCTCGCAAGTAGAGCCGAAAAACGTGCAAATGACACTAAAAGATAAATCTTGGGTTGAAGCGATGCAGGAAGAACTGTCACAATTTAGGAAACTAGAAGTGTGGGAGTTAGTTCCATTACCTCGAGGGGAAATAGCAATAGGAACCAAATGGGTTTTTAAGCGCAAAAGAGACGATCGGGGTATAGTCACTAGCAACAAAGCAAGATTCGTTGTAAAGGGTTTCAACCATGAGGAAGGAATCGATTACAATGAGGTGTTCGCGCCAGTAGCAAGGTTGGAAGCAATTCGTTTGTTTCTTGCTTTTGCTTCCTTCAAGGGCTTTAAGGTTTATCAGCTAGACGTTAAGAGTGCTTTCCTTTATGGGAAAGTGAAGGAACTGGTGTATGTGGAACAGCCACCCGGGTTTAGAGATCCGAAATATCCAGACAGAGTATATCGATTAGATAAGGCTCTGTATGGATTGCATCAAGCACCAAGGGCGTGGTACGAGACTCTATCCAACCATCTGTTAGAAAATGGGTTTGAGAGAGGTAGGATAGACAGTACGCTGTTCGTGAAGCGAAAAGGAGAACACTTCATCTTGGTACAAGTGTACGTCGATGATATCATCTTTAGATCATCAGACGAGCAAATGTGCAAGGATTTTGAAAAGGTGATAAAGTCAAAATTCGAGATGAGTGCAATGGGTGAGTTGAATTTCTTCCTGGGTTTATTGACCAAAAGAAGGAGGGAATGTTTATCCATCAGACGAAGTATGTCTACAACATATTAGAGCGCTTCGGGATGGAAGGGACAAAACTGAGCGCTCATTTCAGCACGCCGATTCAAGTGAATCACAATCTCGGACCGGGTACTGAAAGTGATACCGATGTGGATCCGACGTTATATCGGGCCATGATTGGGTCACTTATGTGTTTAACTGCTTCAAGACCTGATATTATGTGTGC
The DNA here is from genome assembly GCA_020465985.1 of Centrapalus pauciflorus. Classification (NCBI taxonomy): domain Eukaryota; kingdom Viridiplantae; phylum Streptophyta; class Magnoliopsida; order Asterales; family Asteraceae; genus Centrapalus; species Centrapalus pauciflorus. The sequence continues at coordinate 166,887 of JAANYP010005979.1, forward strand.
TGTTTGTATTTGTGCAAGGTTAAAAGCTAATCTGAAAGAGATGCACATGAAAGCTGTGAAGCGGATTCTTCGATACCTCAAGTCGAAACCGAAGCTGGGACTTTGGTATCATGCGGAGGGCGATCTGGAATTGATAGCGTTCACGGATTCAGACTACGGTGGATGCAGCTTGACGCGCAAGTCAACAACTGGAGGTTGTCAGTTCCTAGGAGGGAGACTCATTTCCTGGCAATGCAAGAAATAGACTTCGGTAGCCGTGTCAACGTGCGAGGCCGAATACGTTGCTGCTGGTAGTTGCTGTTCACAGGTTCTGTGGATACAACAACAATTGCGGGATTACGGTTTGACTTATACTCATACTCCTATTAGGATAGATAACCATTCAACAATTGCTATAACTAATAATCCAGTTAAACATAATAAAACCAAGCACATAGACATAAGACATCATTTTGTACGTGATTGTGCTGAAAAGAACTTAAGCAAGCTGGTAAAAGTGGCAACAGATGATAATAATGCAGATTTATTTACCAAAGCTTTTGAGTCACGTTTTGAGTATTTGATTCAACTAAACGGAATGTGTAATCCAGAATGAGTTGACCTTAGTAGAGTTTTATTTCCTTTTATAGCAGTAGTATTTCTTTCTTTTTATAGTAAGTTTAGTAGCTTAGGATAGTTTCCTTTTATAGTAAGTTAATAGGTTATTTTATTTTCTTACACTTATTCATGAAAAACAAAAGAAAAAAGAGAGAAAAACATAAAAAGTTCAAAAAAAAAGAGAATATCAGAAAAAGAGTTAAGTCTTAGATGCATATGTTCAAAGTGACGAAAATTAGCACAGTCTTTACAAGCACTAACTGTTTAGCTTTCTCATATAATGCACCTAAAAATTCTAAGTGTAATACATTATCTACTATGATGTGTTGGTAGGCATAATACATATAGGGAGTCTCAAGGCTAATAAAATATTCAAGAAAAACACAATCGTGTCGCTAACTTAGATGTATGACCAAATGGTCTTAATTTTTATGTTAGAGACATACAGACTTTGATTCTAAATGAGGTATGCAAACTTTCTGGGGATGTATAGCAACATCAAATACATCTTAAAATGAAAAGAATAGAAAAATCATACTCGGTTGAGAGTCAAAACAAGTAACTCTGTTGTACGTAAGTACATACCTGTTGCCTCTGTTTTGATTCGAGTTAGCAAGATAAGTCGCTTTGTTGTACGTCGGTACAGACCTGTCACCGCTGTCTTGCTAGCTTTAAAAATAAACCTTAAGACAAACTAAGACACTTTGTTGTATGTAAATACAGACCTGTGTCCGACGTTTGCCTTTTAATGAAAGTTTGCAATACCAAAAAGTTATAATCATTGTGTGTATGCCTTGATCATAAAAGTATGTCTAAGTATGAGTCACGTAAGGTAATTTCTTGATAAATAAAAAGGCCAAGGGATATTCCGTAGTGTAACATGTTTAAAGGGAAAATAATACCAACAATCGGCTAGAAATGTATGTCACGACAAACAATCAAAGGAATAAAAAATTCCTAAATGTGAAAGTTTAAGTACTGAAAGTGCGTATTTGACGCCGCTATCTGATTGGACCTTTCTTTGACTATACTCGTCAAAAATACCCTGTTAAGTGTTTAGTATAGGTTGTAAACTTTAAATAATGTAATTTAGTCTAAGTTTAATTTTTGTTCACAATTTTTACTTTAATTTATCTTAGTTTATTTTAACTTTTAAAAGTTTATTTTTATTTTTATTTTTTACTTTTACTTAGGAAAAAGGTCAAAATTACTGAGGGTGCATTCCTAGTTGAATAAAATAAACATTGCGTGAAAATCTTGTGCTTAGGGTAAAAGATTTGGCATAGTTTATTTCGTTACATGAAAAGTTTGAAAAAGTTGAATTTAATTCAAAGGTTTTCGAAATTTTTAAATTTATGTTCGAGTTTAACCAAAATCGAATATATATTTGAATTTGGCAGACTCTTCGAATTTGCTGTTAAATTCGAAAGATGTGACAAACTCGAAAGTGGTTGATATAAATAGGTCAACAGTGACAAGTCATTATCACCTACATTCGATTTTGTGTCTTCGAGTTTATTGTGAGCGACTTCGATTTTGTTCCTTCGACTTTGTCGTTTTTTCGAGTTTCATACTATTTGTCGACTTTTGTCCATTTGTGTTCGAGACTACAAACAAATCTAGGTATAATCAACAGTGTTGTACAAGATTTAGGTGGTTTTAGACTCCATTTGAGCCAAAATTAACGGATTTTGAAGTTTTAAAGGTGGAAAGTTTGTATTTCAAAATAACAAACTTTGAACCGGTGAAACATCAAATTGACCGCAAATATCTTTGATTAGAACCTATTAGGACAAATGAAGGTAATTTTCTAAGTCTAAAATGGTTAAAATCTTGGATTTCTGTTGTTATCCGTACCGACACCTTCGAATTTGTTCTTAAATTCAAATTTGATATAGGCTTCGAGTTTGTCACTAAACTCGAAGATGCCATTAAACTCGAATTGAGGATAGTTTCGAATGTGTCTTCGACTTTATTATTATATTCAAATTATTTGCTTAAAATTTAAATCAAACTTGTAGAAATTCATAGATGTTACATTTTGTACTTATACAAGTTCAAAATAGAACAAATCTGAATTTAAACAAGTTTATGTCTATTTAATAATTCTAATATCTTATATGCTTTATTGTGCAGACATGGCAGATAGAATTTTCGTTTCTAAGCATAATATGGTCATCTCTCCGAACCATGCGATTCCAGAGGCCCAAGCCTACCGCCAGATGGTGGATTTTTTGGTGGGATCAAGGATTTCATATGCGCTGTCACATAATATTCAGATAGTCATCCCATACGTTCGTCAGTTTTGGAATCATCTACAAGTTGACTGTACTGTTACTCCAACAGTATTAAGGACGAGGGTCGCTGGACACCCTCTAGTGTTTTCAGCCGACATGTTACGGCAAGTACTGCAGTTAGGCTCTCAAGAGCAAGAGGATGGGCCGATTGACTTCCCGTTATCAATCAGGCAAGCGGCTTTTATCAGAATGGGATATAGCCTGGACGTGGCTAAGTCCTCTTTCATGAAGAGTGGCCTGATAGGACAATGGCGATATCTAGCACTCGTTTTTATGGTGTGTTTTGCCGCCAAGAAAGCAGGATTTGATTACATTGTGTCAAAGATTCAGTCAGGGATGATAGCATTGGTTTACAATCAACGATTTAGCTTCTCAGAGATGTTCTTTATAGAGTTTGTTTAACAAATAACAGCTCCTGACCGAGAAAGATTTCTGCTATATCCGCGATTCGTAATGATGTTGATTAGACATTTTCTACCGAACCTGCCACAGCTAAATGAAATTCAAAGTGTTGTGGTGATTGATAAACGCATCTTTGCAGATTGTCAAGCTCATCGAGGAAGATTAGCGAGGCTAGTGGAGGCACCACTGTTTGGGGCAGTAGTCAATCCAGATTTCCAAGTTGGGGAAGGTGCCAACTGGGCAGGGGATTTACAGGTTCCACAGCAACCGCAGCAACAGCAACCGCCACAACCGAGGCCTCAGCAACACAGGAGAAGGCAAAGACCATCTGCGAGACAAATTTGGGCTGATAGGCCTTCCACAAGCCAAGTGCAAGAGCCGGAAGAGGCTGGTCCTTCAAATGCACCACCTATATCTGATCTGAGGCTTCAAACGTTTGAAGAGATTTGGGCATCTGGTCCGAATGCAAATGAGCAAATTACTGCTGAGCTTGTTGGAGAACTTCTGGAACCACCAGAAGGGGAAGAATATTTGTTTAGGCAGATAGATGAATATGTGCATGTTGTACAAGAGAATGAATCAGACTCCGAATCAGAAGCAATGGAAGAAACTGAGGTTGAGAAGGAGCCAGAGGATCCTTCTATCCTAATTCGCACATATGGATCCCGAGTGATGGTGATTAATCAAGAGACAGAGAAAAGAAGAGCTTCACGGGAGTCAGATGACTCAGATTTTGAAGATGAGGAAATTACTCCTTTGATAACGAGGCAGAGAGCAAAGAGACATCGCTTCATGTTGGGAGCTTCATCAGCCTCTGCTCCCGAGCCAGAAATACCTTCTGCCCAATCATCAGAACCCATTCCACCACCACCACCTGTTCAAACATCCGTTCCTCCACCAATCATCCCCACTCCCATCCAATCCATACCATCCACATCATCAACCTTCATGGACAATCAAAGGTTTTCTGAGCTGAGGAGCAAGGTTGACTTCCAGCAAGTCCAAATCTTTCAATTGACAAAAGCTGTTGGTGAGATACAGACTCATAACGCAAATATTGACAAAGAAAATGCTGAGTTAAAGAAATCTGTTGGAAAGATGGAGGAAGAAAATCTTGAGCTAAAATCCTTTGTGGCTAATCAAGCTGCCGAAATCCGATCAATGAGGTCCCTTATCGAGCAGTTATTGAAAAATCCAAAGGCTCGGAGGGAGACGAGTTGTAGAGATCCGGAGGAGCAGCAAGGAGGAGATGATGAAGGTGATGATCCCAATGCACAGAAAGACAATGAGCCAGTAGACTTTCCTGATGCTCTATATACCGAACTTCAGGGGCAGCCTAGTCAAGGTGAAGCTGAAAGAGGAGAAGCAAGTTCCTCAAAAGTTATAGAGAGCGATATGAGCGAAATCATTGAAGCTCTGATGGATATCGAGGAAGAGCCGTTAGATTTTGATTTTGATTTTGAGGATGAAGTTGAAGACCTGGAAGAAGGGGAGTTCGTGCCTGAAGACATAACAGACTGGAAATCTGATGATGAGGTCTATATTGATGAAGAAGATGAGGCGAATGAGATCATCGTTCAACAAAATCCGCTCACAGATACATATGTGTCGGAAGGAAATAATATGATTGACATAGAAGCGGTCAAAGCTGCTTTAAATGTTGAATCATCATCTGAAGAGCCTGCCAGAGAGCTTACAAATGAAGAAAAGAGAAAGCTGTGGTTCAGGGCAGAGAATAAGGAGTTAGAGATGAGTTCCTAAACTTTTCAAGTTTACTATTGGCCTCAGCTAACTTCACCTAATACTCGGCTAGCTCTACGTCTTTGGATTTTAGCTCCTTGGTTAATGCCTCAACATGTTCATACATTAGTTCTAACCTAACACACTGTTCGCTCAGTTTGTCCTTTAGAACTATAACATCTTGTGCATCAGCCTTTAACTTATCCCTATGATCTTGTTTTATATCCATTAGGCTAGCATTATCTGATTTTAACGTTTCATTTTGAGCAGATATGGTTTGATGTGATTGTAGTACTAAATTTAACCTATCGTTAGATGTAGCACATAATGCACATAAATCATGGAAAAGAGAAAAGTTTAGAGATACCTTGGCATGATCTGATTCTACGTTGGCCATCTTCGCGGCAAACTCAAGAATTGTCTGATCAGCTGACTTTTCTACCCACATCGGACTGCTTTCACTCTTACTGCTGTCCCTTGTGGTTTCCTCTGCCCCTTCACTTCCAGTCTCAGTCACTTCAGCCATAAAGGCTCTAGCATTCGATTCCGGATGTGAACTCCAGTCATAAGTTCCATCTAGCTGTCTGTCTGAAGTGACATTTGATAATAGACCAGCTATATTCGCTTGACTGGTAGAACTACTCGGCAGATATCGCCCTTGTGATTGGTGCTGATACTGTCCCTGTTGATTCTGATAATGTCCCTGGTAGTTCTCTACTTTCGGTCTCTGACACTCTCTAGCGAAGTGTCCTAACCCTTGACAGTTGTAACATTTAACCTTGGATTTATCGAATCCAATCTTATTCTTACTAACATTCAGATTTCGTCTCGTTCTTTTGATGAACCTCTTAACTCTCTGAGTTACCATGACCAGTTGCCATTGCAGATCCATCTCTTCAAGATCATCAGGGTCTACTTGATCGTAATCCTCATCCCAAAGTGCAGGATCGTTTATTTTGCCCTGAACGCAATTGCCATACGCGGCCACGAATGAAGCCAACAGGTTCAGATGTCTTCAGCCGATTTTGCGCTCATAGGCATCTTTGAATATCCTTGAGATGTAGATGCCGGAGTAGCCTGATGTTGCTTTTCTTCTGGTCTAGCTAACCCTAAGAAAGCTCTATTCATGGAGTCTTCTGTTTCAGCCGGTGACGATGTTTCTCCCGAGAAGAATGCTGTAGCGGTCTTCAATTCAGCTGCCACTGAAGGTTTTGTTTTCCCAATGTACATGGCCGGATCTTGAACATGATCATAATCCGTTTCCTTCTTTAACAGCTCAAAGTGATATGCCCTCAGCGTTCCCACAACATTCTCTAAAGTCAGAGTATAGTATTTGTCTTCATCATGTTTTATTAAGGCCACATACATCTCCCATTTGGCCGGTAAAGCATCCAGAAGTTTGTTATTCTTCTCAGTTTCACTATACTCCACGTCATGGCTGTCTACCTCAGTTAGCAGATGATAGGATCGTGTGATAGTCTCATCCAGCTTTTCATTCTTCAATGCTTTGAAGATAGCAAACTGCTGCTTGAGCATCTCCATTTGATTTTTTCTGACCCTCGGGTTACCCTCACACCGTTTCTCTAACGCATCCCATAGCTCTTTTGATGTCTTCTGATTATGGAGGTATGTAGTATTTCCTGAGGTAACGCCATCCGAATGACAGAGAATGCACAGTTTTCAGCCTCATAAACTTTCTTATCTTCATCTTTCATCTTTGAATATGATAAGACTCTTTGACGACCTTCAACCTCTGCAGTAGGTGGAATGTATCCCTCGTCGATACAGATCCACATTCTCAAATCATCAAATCTTGCGAAGTCAGCAAATCTATCCTTCCACCAGTAATAATCCTCAATTTTCATTAACTTCGGTGGTGAGTTCGCCTTGCCAACCTCATGATCCATCTTCATAAACCTCTGCAGACTTGACATTGTTTCAAAGATATTTGAATTCAAACTTATATAATTTAATTCGAGACTAATTTAAATTAATTCTTTCAAATTTAGGTAAATTCGAATCTAATTAAATTTAAATCTGTTTGGGATTAAATTTGAATTAAGTTATTAAATCCAGCTAAATTCGAAATTAATGACAAATTCGAAGGTTCACTAATCTCGAAACCCAAACTAAATTCGAAGGTTCACTTAAACTCGAAGGTCCTTTTAAACTCGAAGGTCCTCTTAAACTCGAAATCACTGATTCGACTTTAGTGTAAAGTCGAAGATCCAAGCAAATTCGAAATGGCCAATTTCGAATCAAACTTTAAACAATCTCGAAAGGAGCGTATAGGCAGTCAAACTCGAAAATGAGCAAACCCTAACTTCCCCTTAACAAATTCGAGCGCCGCAAATTCAAAAAACGGCTAAGACTTCGAGTTTTTCAAGTTTTTCATATTAAATCAATATTTTTAAAAGTAAGAATACTGATTTTGGTCAAAAACTTGAACTACAACAAAGTATTTTCCGAAATCTAATTTGATAAGCTCGAAAAACCTTCAAAAATTGTGATAATAACCGTCCAAAAACGTCAAGAAACCTAGGATGTATGCTTATGAGCACGAAGAACACTAAGAACACTTCGTAAGCTCTGATACCACTTGTAAGGTCTTCACACTACGGATCTATCTAGATGCGACATACACCAACGAGTGCGGAATCCTCGTTAGCGGCTTGACGGTAAGATCACACGCACGGAACACGGAGACTACCACTGCGTTGTACGAACGACTACGAACGAACCTCCGCCATGATTCTCTCCGAAAACACACAGATTGCTGATAAACTCGAGATCGCCTTCTGCTTAATTACTCACCAGAATTCTGCAAAAGTCTCCTAATCATTCGAGTTAATCTTTAATTATAGTGATCCATTTGAGTTTGTCATGGGACAAACTCAAACCAGGCGTAAGGCCCATTCGAATTTGTCGACATGACAAATTCGAATTTGACTTCTATGCTAAATTCGAATTCACCCTAAATTCGAATTTCACACGTCAAACTTCTATTTGAGTATATGTTTAACTTATGTTTGAATTAATCTTTGAACGTTATGTTTGAACTTCTTGTAATACATTACATCAAGTTCAAACATACAATCAATAAATATCAAACACACAAAATCACATATATCAAACCCTAGTTAATATTAATACCTGGTAACATCACTTAGACAAAATGCTAACACAACTTAGACTGCTATCGTCACACAGGGTGTACCAACAAGAACCGAAATTCGCACTAATTGAGGCCGACTCGCCGAGTCGACCCATCCGACTCGCTGAGTCGAGGTCTGAGATTCGGATTCACGTCCGAATTCGCTTATACCCGAGATACACATATATATGACCCGAAATTCTTGTCTCATCTAAGATTCGGGTCTCATCCAAAGTACGACCCAATCTGAAATTCGGGTACCATTCGAGTTCGGGTCCCAACACTTATCAATTTTTACGGTTTATTCTTGGTGTTTTTGGCTACTCGCCAAGTCACCCCGTGCGATTTGCCGAGTCGACATGCAGGTCAGCATGTCGCAACTACGGGTTTTCAACCAAAAATTCACCTAAACACATTTTTAATCACATGCAATTTATAATAATGTTATATAAACATATATGGGGTGTTTCTACATCATTTTCCCCATCATAAACACTTAGATTCATCCAGATTTGACCAAAATAATGATATTATCTCAAGAACACAACAAAAGTTACAAAATTTCAGATTTATTATCTTTTTGGATGATTTAACCAACGATTTTTGTTTCTGATGCTTCTTGGAACTTCAATTGATGTTTTTCAACTTAAATAACATACATGCAACGACATTTCATTAGATTTTTAAATCCGTATTTGCCATTTAAACTCTCAAAATAAAACCCAAACTTAGGAATTACTTTCTTAGCTTTTAATCCACTTGATTCTTGTTAAATATCTGATTAACCAATGAATTTTCTTCAAGAATTTTGTTTTCCAACAGAATTTTCAGTTGGAAAAGCTTGTGTGTGTGTTTTGAAGGTGAAGTTAGGATGAACCAAATGAAAATGAAAGACACGAATGTCTTTTTATTCATAACTTTTGGTAAATTACATAAGTGGCCGCTACACTTATCTGATTTCATCAAATAAAGCTTTGACCTTTATTTTATCATCACTAACACTTATATTTCATCATACTTACTTAATAACTAGAAATTCTAAAATTTTATTAATTTACTTATAATAGCAACCAACTTTTTAAATTTCTGAATATAATATTTTAATACATAATCCAACTGGATTATATTTAATACAAAGTTTAAACTAATTATCCTCTACTACAAAACTTTAAATCTTAGGATGTTACAGTTTTCGCTATTGAGAAATCTCTGAAATCTGTTATTGAAAGAGATGATCATTTAGAAGGGAGATTATTCATCAGAAGATCAAGCTTATTTTGATGGAACCAGACATGATCACAATGGGGGAGATTGTGAGGGTTAATTAATTATAATCAAGTCTGGGGGTTTCTTTGCAATTATTTAAGAGTTCATAGGTTATTTAGTATGGGCTTTAATAGTTTAACCCACGGGCTTACGCCTCATCAGGTTTATTATTTAAAAGATTAATTATGGTTTTATAGAAAACATACAAGCGAATATTGAAGGTGTTAGAAGTGTGTGTAGCCGTCGGTCTTTGAGAGAAAATAACCTTTGTTCTTCGTGTTCTGCGTTCAAGGTTTATAATATCCAGCTATTGGTATTATTCTCGTTCGTAATCTTTATTATATATTGTTTATTGCTTATTTGCTTGATTAATTCGGGACCCACAAAGAATATCAACAAACTCTGTAAGAAAGAGTTAGTAACAGGTTTATGCTTAGCTTGTGAGAAGGGTAGGCAGAGAAAAACATCTTTTATGTCTAAACATAATTTCTTTATTGATACACCTTGCTTATTAATCCAAGGACTTGTTTGGACATGTTAATGTCTCAAGTCTAGGAGTTAGAAAATACACCTTACTAATGGTTGATGAGTTCTCCAGGTATACATGGGTGATCTTCTTAAGGACCGAAGGAGAGGCTGCAAGAAATATTATTGGATTTATTGAAAAGATGTAAGTTCCAAACTCTGCTCAAGTAAAACAGCTTAGAATTGATCATGGTACTGAATTCAAAAATAGTACTCTTGAGGACTTCTGTGAAGAAAGAGGGATTTCTAAAAAAATTTCAACTTAAGAACTCCTAAACAAAATGGAGTTGCTAAAAGGAGAAATTGGACTCTATCAGAAGCTTCTAGAAAAATGTTGTGTGCATCAAGTCTCCCTTCATCATTTTGGGCTGAAGCTGTCAACACTGCTTGCTTCACTGAAAACAGATCCTTAGTGGTGAAAAGGTTCCATAAAACTCCTTATGAGTTACCCAAAGCGAGAAAGTCAAATATAAGCTATTTCTATGTGCTTGGATGCTCTTGTTTCAATCTGAATCAAAGGGATCAGCTGGCTAAATTTGAACCCAAAGCTGATGAAGGAGTGTTTTTTTGGATACTCAGCTGATTCAAAAACTTACAGAATATATAACAACATGACAAAGGTGGTAGATGAATCCATCAATATCAGCTTTGAAGAGTCTATAAATTCTTCACTCAAAGCTGATCCTGAGTCAGTTTCAGGAGACTTTAGCTTTGACGATCTTATGTATTCCAATGCTGAAGAAATGGACTCTAAATCTTCCACATCATCCAGAGTGGAACCTGTTAAACATAATGGACATGATGATGACTATATTGGTTAACCCTGTGTGAATAAGTACACTAATATAGTTGATGTATCATGTCCAGAACCAATAAATGTTGATTTCCCTTAATCCTCTGTTGATGTGTTCAACGACAATGATTCTTCCTCAACAGATGAACAAACTCAAGATATCAGTGTGTCTGATAATCGTTAAAGCTGTTCTACAAGACCTATTGTGAATGAAACTGATGTTCAAGAAACAGTGAAATCATCATTGAAACATGATTCTAAGTGGATCAGGTTTCACCCAGATCAAATATTTGGTCACATCAATAAAGGTGTGCAGACAAGATGGGACAGTCTTGGAAACTTTTGTATGTTCTCAAGTTTTGTGTCCTCCATGGAGCCAAAGAAAGTTGATGATGCACTGAAAGATGCCAATTGGATCACAGCGATGCAGGAGGAACTCAATCAGTTTGAGAGAAACACAGTATGGAAGCTCGTCCACATGCCTAAAGGAAAACCAATAATTGGAACAAAGTATGGAAGATGGTTGCTCAAGAGTATAGACAAGAAGAAGGTATTGACTATGATAAAACATTTGCTCCTGTGGCCAGGCTAGAAGCAATTTCGGGCATATGCTACTCACAAAAACTTGAAGGTATTCCACATTGACGTAAATAGTGAATTTTTGAATGGTAAGATGCTAGAAGAGGTATATGTTAAGCAGCCTCCAGGTTTTTAAAATGAACAACATTCAGGTTTTGTTTATAGGTTGGAAAAAGCACTCTATGCACTAAAACAAGCCCCAAGAGCATGCTATGACAAACTTACTGATTTCCTTATGAGGAATGAATATTCCGGAGGTAAAGTGGATACCACATTGTTCATAAAGAAAGTGAAGTCTGATATTATGCTTGTTCAAATCTATGTGGATGACATTATATTTGGTTCTACTAATGAACATCTATGCAAGAATTTCTCACTGCTCATGAAATCTAAGTATGAAATGAGCATAATGGGTGAACTAACTTTCTTTCTAGGATTACAGGTTAAACAAACCTCAAATGGAACTTTTATAAATCAAACAATGTAGACATTAGATCTCTTGAAAAAGTTCAAAATTTGATCAATGTTCTTCCATCAAAACCCCAATGGCAACCAATGTTAAAATGGATGCCTATGGCAAACCTGTTTCTGTAACAGCTTACAGAGGTACGATTGGGAGCTTGCTATATCTAACTGCTAATAGACCAAATATAATGTTTGCTAACTGTTTATGTGCTAGGTTTCAAGATGATCCAAAAGAATCACATATAGTGGCTGTAAAAAGAATTTTCAGATACCTAAAGCGTACACCAGGTTTGGGTCTTTAGTTTCCCAAAGACTCCAACAACCCTCTTTTCCACTAAGAAAACCAAGCATATAGAGGTCAGACATCACTTTATAAGGGATCACATTCAGAAAGCTAATATTTAGGTAACTTTCGTTCCACACAACTTGCAGAAATTTTCACAAAACCCCTTGAAGAAAATAGGTTTAATTCCCTTGTGTGCAAGCTAGGAATGTTAAATAAAAGTGACTAAGTGTCATTGATGTTCAAAGCATACTTAAAGCCAAACTGTCAAAATCTCAAACAACAGCTTTGACAAAACATGTTTCACCAGTTTTGTACTTAACCAGCTCTTTATGATTTGGATAGGTTTGACAAGTAACAGGTTTGACAGAATAACAAGTCTTTCAAACCTGCTCTGTTGTCTAAACCTGAAACCTGCTCACTCTGTATTCTGTTGTACAATGCAAGCCTTGTAATATGTTTAGTTATTGAATAGATTTTAAATTCAAACCTGCTCTTAAATGAATGCATAGGTTTTATAAACAGGTTACAGACTGACACATCCGCCTTTTTTTAGCAACATAAGATAGACTCCGGGATCAACAAGCAACCCAATAATTAAAATATGATTAAAGTTAAAAGCATACAATAAGTTTAGAGTACATCAACTACTAAAGCATGATGGGAGTTATTAGACTACAGTGTCATACACTAACTATTACAACATCATTGTTTGTTACAAGCATCAAATCCCAGCCCCAAAGCTACATAATCTGTAGTTACCACGAAGCTTCTAAGGTCACGAGGAATTAAGTGAAAGCTTAAGAAGAAGACCCAACTACTTCTTTTTCTTTGCCTGCAAACATTGAGAGTCAACGGGTAAACTATGGCTTAGTAAGATGACAGATTACATATTAAACATATATTTCTTTAAAACTATTATGAGTACGGGCAGTGCAAGCCCCTTAACAAGTGTTCATTATGTAGTACAAGCACGGATTGGCAGTTCAAATATGCTGATCGGGGATGTGCTTAAGCTGGCTGGAAAGAGTGTACGGGGTGATCAATCACCGACAATAGCCTGCTGTCAACCCTAGCTCAGGTTACATCAGATTAAGAAATGTAATCATGTCAAACATGATTTCAATGATGCATTTTCAAATGAACGATGGCTACATGTTTGTCACATGTCAAGAACGAGTGTGCATCAATACAATGAATTATATGAGAGTGTCAAACGATGTATTTTGGACAACAAGAACATGCCATTGGGATATGAATGCAAAGATAATAAATTCTTGAATACTAATCTATCACTCACAGTGATTAACTTAGCAAGGATGCCCTGGGTCTTACACAGTAAAAGAAGGCTTTAAATCAATGTGTGTTACTCAACACCATAATGATCCTGTTAAGTCAGTGTAATAGTAAATCAATATCAGTATAGTTCTTAAAATTTAATCTTGAAATTTAATTTGAAATGATCTGAAATTTGGATCCCACACGAATTTCGGATATACCCGAAATTCGTATGATCCGAGATTCCATTTCTGGCACTTCTTTTGTAATTCCTATCCAAAATTCGGATGATATATGATCCGGAATTCGGATGACCTGATATCCGAAATTTGTGTCTATACTTATGATTTTTCAAGATTTTTCCATCTGAAATTCATATGGTCTGCAACTCGGATATGATACGAAATTCGAATGGATCCGGAATATGTTCATCAGAACCGAGTTCATACTTAGACATTCTCTATCATTTTCCAGCTTTCGTTTAATCCTTTTTTACTTATTCAATAGTTGAAATTTGTTAATACAAGCTTATCTATGCTACTTTTAACACTATTTACATAAAACATAATATAAAATATACAAAATCAGCCCCTTTTTATGACTGCTTGTTCATTCTCGTCGAACACACACACTAAAATACATAGTGATTCTCAAATTCTTACTTAGAGAGTGAATCAGAAGCCGAAATTTGGTATACACCTTCATTAACACTCAATTTTAACATATCGATAAAACTAAACAACATCCACAACTGAAATCTATGATTCGGTTTTCATAAAAACCGAACACTAAACCTTCAAAATTCATAATTTTAAGTAAATCTATCCTCAAACGTTGATTGTAGTGGTTATAGTCCCTTATTTGCAACTTGAATCCAACTTTTTAACCTTTAATTCAACGTTTTGATGTTCTTGATTTGTTGAAATCGTTGGTTTTTAGAGAAATACGAGTGGAGAGAGAAAGAGAGAGTAAACGGTTCGTTCACTTAACTGGTTTCTTTATTTGTTATTTTGCCTTAATTACATAATACACCCTTTACTTTGTATTTTTCTTATTACACCCTTTTTTTATTCATGTCGGTTTCTCATTGTTATGCTTACTTGAAAAACAACAATGATGATTTCTCATCATCATTATCATTTTTAAATATATGAAATGAAATTTATTTAATCCACAACAATCCATCAAAACTCATTTAAGTCTTAAGTACTCATTTTTTACAAAAATTTTGAAATTAGGAATTTTACAGCATGGGCTCCACCACTCTTATACTTCGTCCGCGAAGTCATGCTACTCTAAACAAACTTGGGTATTTTGTCTTCATCTCCTCTTCAGACTCCCAAGTGTGGTTAGCTCCCCTGTGATGCTTCCAGTTTACTAATACCATCTTGATTTCTTTGTTTCGAAGCTTGTTGACCTTAGTTTCCAATATGCATTCTGGCTCATCAAAGAATCTTAACCATTCATCAACTTTTATTTCAGAGTGGTCAGTCCATGGTTCCCTCTCGGGCAGCAGACTTTTCCTTAAATAGCCCACATGGAAAAGTAGGTGAACTCCTGATAATTCCTCTAGCAAGTCCAAATGATAAGACTGATTCCCAACTTTCTCAAGTATACAAAAGGAACCTACAAATCGAGGAGATAGCTTTTCTCTCTTTACAAATCTGGTGACTCCTTTCGTTGGGGACACCTTCAAATAAACCCAATCGTCCTTTTGAAACTCTATAGCTTTGTGACGACGATCATGATAGTTCTTTTGTCGATCCTGTGCCGTTTTCAAGTATTTCCTAATCAATTGAATCTTCTCATTGGTCTCTTGTAGTAAGGCTGGCCCGGCAAATAGGAGTTTCTCCTGTTTCCCTCCAACAGGTTGGAGTCCTACACTTCCTCCCACATAAGAACTCAAATGGTGCCATCTTTATTGTGGAATTGTAACTGTTTTTATATGAAAATTCAGCTAAGGGAAAGTGATCGTCCCAGTTACCTCCCAGATCCATGACACAAGCTCTCAACATATCTTCTAGCGTCAAGATTGTTCTTTCGCTTTGCCCGTCAGATTGAGGTCTATAATCAGTACTCATGGCTATACGAGTACCAAGACCATTTTGAAAAGCAGCCTAGAAATTTGAAATGAATCTACTGTCTCGGTTAGAAACAATAGACTTGGGCACACCATGCCTTGTGACAATTTTGTTTAAGTAGATTTGGGCCTACCGATCCAAGGAGTAGGTTTCTCTGATGGGTATGAAGTGTGCAGTTTTGGTTAAATGATTAACAATGACCCAAATGGAATCATGTTGACGACGAGTTTTGGGCAGCTTAGTAATGAAGTCCATAGTAATATGGTCCCACTTTCATTCTAGAATAGGCAGAGGTTGCATACTATCATAGGGTTATTGGTGTTTAGCTTTTCAACCCTGGCCACTAGAAATCAGCCTTCAAGTCGTTGTACATTTTCGTGCTTCCATGTGAATTGAAAATTTTGATTAATGCGCTTCTTCTAAGATTTCTATACGCACGCCGCTGTACTTAGGAACCCATATCCTTCCATATACACCCTTTAGCCCGGTTCCATCATCTTGCATTAACGATAGCTGAGTCCTGACGTTTTCATCTTTAACATTCACCTCCTTTAGAGCATGCAGTTAAGCAACCCTTACATCATCAATGAGAGTTGACGTAAGCATTATAGAAGTTAAGGCGTAACAATAGGTTTTGTAATAAGCTTTCCTACTCAGGGCATCTGCAACCACATTTGCCTATCCTGGGTGGTACAAAATTTCACAGTCATAGTCCTTAATCAGCTCCATGGACCTCTCTTGCCTCATATTCAAGTCCTTCTAACTGAATATATACTTCAAGCTCTTATTGTCAGTGTAGAGCTGAGAATTTGTCCCGTATAGGGAATGTCTAGCGTGAATGTCACAGCAGTTAATTCCAAATCGTGAGTAGAGTAGTCATTCTCATGTGGTTTGAGTTGTTTAGAGGCATATGCTATGACATTTCCCTGTTGCATCAATACTGCTCCTAATCCCATGCATGATGCATCAGTGTAGACTATAAAGTCCTCGTTTCCCTCATGCAGGGCCAAAAATGGAGCTTCAATTAGTAATTTCTTCAACCTTTCAAAAGTTATTTCATGTTCCATTTCCCAAATGAAAGTTGGATTTTTGCGAGTGAGCTTGGTAAGCGGAATGACTATCTTGGAGAAATATTTAATGAATCAGCGGTAATACAAAGCCAATCCCAAGAAGCTGCGGATCTCTGAGGCCTTTCGTGGAGATTCCCAGTTCTGGATGGCTTCGATCTTTGCCGGATTAACAGTATTACCACCACCAGATATCACGTGCCCCAAGAATTGGATCTGATTTATACGTTGAGGAGGAGTGTTAGTACATCCTGTGTGACGATAGCAGTCTAAGTTTAGATAGCATTTTGTGTAAGTCATTTTACTTGATATTGGAAATTAACAAGTGTTTGATATATATATTTGATTATGTATGTTTGATATTGATTGATTGTATGTTTGAACTTAGGGTAACGTATTACAATAAGTTCAAACATAAAACTCAAAGACAAATTCAAACATAAGATAAAACATAAGTTCAATCATAAGTTTGAAAGAGAATGTTCGAGTTTAGGCTAAGTTCGAATTTGTCTAGGAGGACATGTTTGAATAGGCCTTGGGCCAAGTTCGAACTTGTCCTAGACAAAGTCGAACCTGTCAGTATAATTAAGGGTTAATTCGATTAATTATTAGACTTTTGCAGAATTTGTCAGAGGAATAGCAAGAGGCGAACTCGAACTTGATTGCAATCAGTGAGTTTCGTTCGGAGAGAATCATCGTGTTGGGGCGTTCTAGTTGTTCGTCTATCACCGTTGTAGTCTCCGTGTTTCGGTGTGCGTGGTCTTACCGTCAAGCCGGTAACGAGGATTTCGCACTCGTTGGAAGGAGTCGCGTCAAGATAGATCTGTAGTCAGCAGACCTTACAAGTGGTATCAGAGACATTGGGTGTTCGTGGTGTTTTTCGTGTTCACTAGAAACATATGTGGTTTCTTGACGTTTTGGACGGTTACATCACACTTTTGGATGGATTTTCGAGTTTATCAAGTATGATATCGGAAAATATTTTGCATTAGTTCAAGTTTTTGATCGAAATCAATATTTTTACTCTTAAAAACATTGGTTTAATCTGAAACCTTGAAAAAATTCGAAGTATTAGCCGTTTTTCGAACTTGCGGCGCTCGAACATCAAGGGGGTATTAGGGTTTACTCAAATTTCGAGTTTGTCAGCAAAATACGCTCCTTTCGAAATTCCTTAGGGTTTGATTCGAGTTTAGCCAATTCGAATTTGCTCAGTTTCGAGTTTCCATCAAATTCGAATTTAGGGATTTCGAATTTAGTCTAACCTTCGAATTTGTCATTTAATTCGATTTTAGTTGGACGTCAAACTTATTTTCGAATTTAATTCCAAACAGCTTTAAATTAATTAAATTCGAATATAACTCAGGTTTGAAAGAGTTAATTTAAATTAATTTCGAATTAAATTAATTAAGTTTGAATTCAAAAATTTTTGAAACAATGACAAGTCTACAAAGGTTTATTGAGATGGACAACAAGGTCGGAAAAGCAAATTCTCCACCAAAGTTGATGAAATTGGAGGATTATTATTGGTGGAAGGATAGGTTCGCCAACTTCGCTAGATTTAATGACATGCGGATGTGGATATCTATTGATGAGGGATATGTTCCTCCTACTACAGAGGTTGAAGGTCGTCAACGTGTCTTGTCATATCAGAAGATGAAAGATGATGATAAGAAGCTTTATGAGGCCGAGAACCGAGCATTCTCGATCATTAGAATGGCTTTACCTCAGGAGATCCTACATACATTTCGCAATCAACGCACAGCAAAAGAATTGTGGGATACTTTGGAGAAAAGGTGTGAGGGAAATCCTAGGGTTAGAAAATGGAAATGCTCAAACAGTAGTTCACGATTTCAAAGTTTTGAAGAACGAAAAGCTAGATGAGACAATTACCAGACTCTATCATTTATTAACAGAGTTAGACAACCACGACGTCAAGTACAGTGAGTCAGAGAAGATTGTCAAAATTCTAGATGCTTTACCAGCCAAATGGGAAATGTATGTGGCGCTGATAAAACATGATGAAGACAAGTTCTATACTCTAACTCTAGAAAATGTCATAGGAACGCTGAGGGCCTATAACTTTGAATTGCTGAAGAAGGAACGAGATTATGACCAGGTACAGGATCCGGATATGTACTTTGGAAAGTCCAAACCTTCAGGGGCAAGTGACATGAAGACGGCTACAGCATTCTTTTCAGGAGAAACATCGACTCCGGTTGAAGCAGAAGACTCAGTGAGCAAGGCTTTCTTAGGGTTTTCTAGACCAGAAGAAAAGCAAACTCAGTCTACCTCTACATCTCAAGGGTATTCAAAGATGCCGATGAGCACAAAATCAGCTGAAGACCATCTAAATCTGTTGGCTTCATTTGTGGCCGCCTATGGCAATTGCGTTCAACAGAAAATCAACGATCCTGCGCTATGGGATGAGGATTATGATGAGGTGGACCCTGATGACTTGGAGGAGATGGATCTGCAATGGCAACTGGCCATGGTAAGTCAGCGAGTTAAAAGATTCATCAAGAGGACGGGCAGAAATCTCAATGTCAGTAACAATAAGATTGGGTTTGATAAATCCAATGTTAAATGTTACAACTGCCAAGGGCTAGGACATTTCGCTAGAGAGTGTGAAAGACCTAATGTCAAGAACTACCAGAACCAGTACCAGAATCAATCTCAAGGGAGGTATCAGCAAGCTAGTTCAAGCAGTCAGGTAAATATAGCTAGCTGGTCTGTTATCCAACGTCACATCTGACAGACAGCTCGATGGAACATATGACTGGAGTACACATCCAGAGTCCAACGCTAGAGCCTTTATGGCTGAAGTCACAGAGACTGGAAGTGTCGGAGCAAAGGAAGAAACAAGGGACATCAATCAGAATGATAGCAGTCCTACGTTGGTAGAAAAGTCAGAAGATCAGACGATTCTGGAGTTCGCCGCACAGATGGCCAACGTGGAATCAGATCACGCCAAGGTAATTATGAACTTCTCTATATTCCGTGATATATGTGCTTTGTGTGCTACGTCTAATGATAGATTAAACTTAGTGCTAGAATCACATCAAAATAAAACTGCTCAGAATGAATCCTTAAAATCAGACAACGCTAGCCTATTAGATATAAAGGAAGACCTTAGGAATAAGCTTAAGGCTGATGCACAAGATGTCATAGTTCTGAAAGACAAGCTGAGTGAGCAGTGTGTTAGAATAGAACTGATGTATGAACATGTTGAGGCATTAACCAAAGACCTTAAGATCAAAGAGGTAGAGCTAGCTGAATCTAAGGTTAAGGTAGCCGAGGTGAATAGTAAACTGGAAAAGTTTAGGAACTCATCACTCAACCTATGGAAGATCTTAGATGCACAACGTCAGTCTAAGAAACCTGTAGGTCTAGGATATAATGAGAGTCCTCCACCTTTCAATGATAACTATGTACCTCGGCCTCATGAGAAAACTGAAAACCAGTTGAATCAGAGGTAGCACCTGAACCTATGTCTGAACCGGTTAAGGATAAGGAAACTAAGGTGACTAGTAATAATGTCAAGATTAAAAAGGTCAAATTTGTGCCATCCTCTAGTGATAAGCGTGTAGGACAAGCCAAAAATGACTTTAATGATCAAGAGGAGGAACCAGTCACTATAGTTGAGACGAAAGAACAAGACACTAGTGAGACAGCTAAGTCAAAGGGCACACATAAAAAGTCGATTGACAAAATGTCTTGCTTTAGATGTCATGAAAAGGGACATGTTGCTTCTAGTTGTCCACATAGTAAGGTAGACTCTACACCTAAAACTGGGAAGCTGGAACAACAAAAACCTTCTACAAGTGTTACAAGCACAAGTAGTTGTCATAACACTGAGAAAACTATGCAAGCCACACCAAAATCTGTAGTGAGACAAACACCTGTGTCAGGTCGAACCAAAGAAGTGATTAGGACTAATTTACCAAATAGAGTCACTAATCAGTCTAGGTCAGGACCGCAACAAAATTATAGGAGTACTACACGTAGCAGAGCTTACACTCCGGTTAGGTCACACACTCCTGTATGACATCAAACACCAGGTAGAGCTCAGGGATATCAATCGGAAATGCTTATAATCGAAATTATTCAAGATCTCCACAGCAAATGCCTACACAAAGGCCGAGAGTGAACTTAAATTATTCTGCACCACAACAGGTTGTAAATCAAAAACCCAAGTCACCTGAAAGGAGAGATGGGTATTTGAAAGAGTTCAAGTATGTGGACGAGGATGGTATTACCAAGTTAGTCATGGCTTGGGTTCCCCGTGATAACTAACCTCTTTTGTTTCATGTGCAGGAGATAACTACAGGTCTAAATAACAAGTGGTTCGTCGACAGTGGTTGCTCTAGGCACATGACAGGGGAAAGAAGTCTACTCGCAGACTTCAAGGGATGGAATAGGGGATTTGTATCATTCGCTGGAAATAAAGGAGGAAATATCACCGGTACTGGAGTGGTCACTAATGGGACTATCAAACTGGATCATGTTTATCACGTTGATAAACTGGTTCACAATCTCATTAGTGTATCTCAAATCTGTGATAAGAAGAACTCAATACTTTTCACTGATACTGAGGCGTTAGTGCTGAAACTGGGATTCAAAGTACCTGAAGAGTGGATACTGATGAGGGCACCAAGGAAGAATGACATATACATGCTAGACATGAACAAGCCGGAATCTTCGATTGGACCAATTTGTCTACTATCTAAAGCTTCAGAGACGGAATCAATTCTATGGCACAGACGCATGACACACTTGCACCTAAAAAAATGAATTACATTACGAAAAATGGATTGGTGCAAGGTGTTCCAATGAAGAGTTTTAAGTTTGAGGACAAGTGTCTACCATGCAAGAAAGGAAAACAACATAAGAAGCCACACAAGTCCAAGACTCAGAACTCTATAGCTGCCATGTTCGATTTGTTGCATATTGACCTGTTCGGACCAATCAACAAAAGGAGTATAGGGGGTAGTTGGTATTGTTTGGTTATCACTGATGATTACACACGATTTTCATGGGTTTTCTTTTTAGGTACAAAGGACGAGACAGCTGCCAAGCTAATCGGGTTCTTAGACGAAGTGGAAAACTCTTACGGATCGCGGGTAAAACATATCAGGATTGATAACGGAACGGAATTCAAAAACACGATTATTGGTGTATATTACCTATCAAAGGGCATAGTGCATCAATTTAGTACACCATATGAGCCACAACAAAATGGGGTGGCCGAACGGAATAACAGGACTTTGATTGAGGCAGCAAGGACCATGCTCTCGGATTCAAAGCTTCCTACCATGTTTTGGGGGGAAGCTGTGAATACCGCGTGTCATGTTTTAAACAGGGTCCTTACTGTCAAATCATTGAATAAAACCTGTTATGAAGTTTTGAATAAACGGCCACCAAATTTAACTGGCTTCGAACCATTTGGGGTACCATGTACGTTAATGAACACAAAACATCAACCTAAGTTTGGTGAAAAGGCTGACGAAGGATACTTCCTAGTTTATGTGTCGAATTCACCAAATAAAAGGGTTTTTAACAAATCAAATGGTACAGTAGAGATTGTGTATAACATTGATGTTACAAGTTATACACATGAACCCCAAACTGGTCCGGAATGGATTTTTGATTATGACAAATTGTTTGAATCATTTAACATTCCTTTGGATGGAAATTCAGGTACAATCGAACAGGACTTGTCGTCATTAAATCTGAATGACGAGGGTCAAAGTTATCCAAGGACGACCTTTGCATCAACATCTGAGCCTACAACAACTGAAGATAGATCTCCAGCAGATAATATTTCTGAAATTCCTACAAACGAAAATCAGACAACAAGTTCTAACTCTGAAGACAGTGTACATGAAGAAGAAAATGTTGAGTCTGAGGTCGTTCCCACGTTAGGAGAGATGGGATCAAATTTGGGAGATAATCTTAGGGTTGACGAGATAGAAACATCAAGAATTAATAAGGATCATCCAGTTGAGAGTATCATAGGAAATCCTAATGCTGGTGTGAGGACTAGGAGTAGTTTGAATAACAACACTGTGCTGTTGTCGATGGTCAATGACTCCGAGGCTTTTCATACTTGCCTCTACTCATGTTTCATCTCGTAAGAAGAGCCGAAGAATGTGCAAATGGCACTAAAAGACAACTCTTGGGTTGAAGCGATGCAGGAAGAACTATCACAGTTTAGGAAACTTGAAGTGTGGGAGTTAGTTCCGTTACCTCGAGGAGAAATTGAAATAGGAACCAAGTGGGATTTTAAGTGCAAGAGGGATGATTGGGGTACAGTGACTCGCAACAAGGCAAGGCTTGTGGTAAAGGGTTTCAACCAAGAGGAAGGAATCGATTACAATGAAGTGTTCGCGCCAGTAGCAAGGCTTGAAGCAATCAGTTTGTTTCTAGCTTTTGCTTCCTTTAAAGGCTTTAAGGTTTATCAACTTGACGTAAAGAGTGCTTTTCTTTATGGGAAAGTGAAGGAACTGGTATATGTGGAACAGCCGCCCGGGTTTACAGATCCGAAGTATCCAGACAGAGTGTATCAGTTAGATAAGGCTCTGTATGGACGACATCAAGCACCAAGGGCATGGTACGAGACACTATCTAATCATCTGTTAGACAGCGGGTTTGAAAGAGGGAGAATAGATAGTACGCTGTTTGTGAAAAGAAAAGGTGAACATTTCATCTTGGTACAAGTGTACGTCGATGATATCATTTTCGGGTCATCAAACGAGCAGATGTGCAAAGATTTTGAAAAGGTGATGAAGTCTTAGTTTGAGATGAGTGCTATGGGTGAGTTAAACATCTTTCTGGGTTTGCAAGTCGAACAGAGGAAGGAGGGCATGTTTATCCATCTGACGTAGTATGTCTATGACATTCTAGAGCGCTTCAGGATGGAAGGAACCAAGCTGACAACTCACTTCAGCACGCCAATTCAAGTGAATCATAATCTCAGACCGGGTACAGAAAGTGATACCGATGTGGATCCGACGTTATATCGGGCCATGATTGGATCACTCATGTATTTAACTGCTTCTAGACCTGACATAATGTTTGCTGTGTGTATTTGTGCTAGGTTTCAAGCTAATACAAAAGAGATGCACATGAAAGCTGTGAAGCGGATTCTAAGATACCTCAAGTTGAACCGAAGCTGGGACTTTGGTATCACGCGGACGGTGATCTGGAATTGGAGGCATTCACGGATTCAGACTATGGAGGATGCAGCTTGAATCGCAAGTCAACAATTGGAGGCATAAACGGAATGCGTAATCCAGAGTAACTTGACCTTAGTAGAATTTATTTCCTTTTATAGCATCAATTTTTTCGTTCTTTTTATAGTAAGTTTAGTAGCCTAGTAGAATTTCTTTCCTTATATAGTAAGTTAGTAGGTTCAGAAAATGAGTTCAGTCTTAGATACATAGGTTCAAAGTGACGAAAATTAGCACAGTCAATACAATCTCTAAGTGTTAAGCTTTCACACATAATGCACCTAAAACGCTAAGTGAGATTCATTAATCCTGTTTGATGTGTTGGTAGTCATAATACACAAAGGGAGTGTCAAGGCTAATAAAATATTCAAGAAAAAGTCAGATGTGTCACTAACTAAGATGTATGACCAAATGGTCTTAATTTTTATGTTAGAGACATACAGACATTGATTCTAAATGAGGTATGCAAATTTTTTGGAGGATGTATAGCAACATCAGATACATCTTAAAGAAAAGAAAAGAATAGAAAAATCATGATACTGAATTGAGAGTCAAAACAAGTAACTCTGTTGTACGTAAGTACAGACCTATTGCCTCTGGTTTGACTCGAGTTAGCAAGATAAGTCGCTTTGTTGTACGTCGGTATAGACCTGTCACCGCTGTCTTGCTAGCTTTAAATTAAAGTTTAAGACAAACTAAGACACTCTGTTGTATGTAAATACAGAACCGTGTCCAACGCTTGCCTTTTAAAGAAAATTTGCAATACCGAAAAGTTATAATCATTGTGTGTATGCCTTGATCATAAAAGTATGTCTAAGTATGAATAACGTAAGGTAATTTCTTGATAAATAAAAAGGCCAAGGGATATTCCAAAGTGTAAAATGTTTAAAGGGAAAATAGTACCAATAGTCTCCTAGAAATGTGTGTAAACAATCAAAGGAATCAAAAATTCCTAAATGTGAAAGTAAGATACTGAAAGTGTGTATTTGACACCGCGATCTGATTGAACCTTTCTTTGACTTTCTCGCCAAAAATATTCTGTTAGTGTAGGATGTAAATTTAAAAGTATTTTTGAGTAGTTTAAGTTTAAATGTTGTTCAAAATTTTATTTTATTTTATTTTACTTTATTTTATTGTATTTTATTTTATTTAAGAAAAAGGTCAAAGTTACTAAGGATGCATTTTTAATTGAATAAACAAACGTTGCGTGAAAATCTTGTGCTTAGTGTAAAAATTTTGCATAGTTTGTTCCGTTACACGAAAATGTTGAAAAATATGAAAAAGTTGGCATAGTTGAATAAGTTGAATTTTATTCAAAGATTTTCAAAATTTTCAATTAAATTCGAATTTAAGACAAAGTCGAATTAACATTCGAAACTGTCAGTAAAGTCGAATTTAAAGACAAGTTCGAACATGGTTAGTATATAAAGGTCAACAGTGACTCATAAACGTTTCCTAAATTCGATTTTGTTGATTCGAACTTACCTGCCTGCGATTTCGAACTTGTGTTCGACTTTACCGTTTCAATTCTTTAACTATTTCTTGAAGTTTTGTTCACGTGTGTTCGATTCTACCACCAAATCTAGGTACAAACATTGGTATTATACAAGATTTAGGTAGTTTAGGACTCAATTTTAGCAAAAATTGACTAATTTTGAAGTTTTAAGGGTTTTAAACTTTGTGATTTAAAATCACAAGTTTTAACCAGTAAAACCTCAAATAAGTTACATATATCTTCGATTAGAACATAATAGGACTAGTGAATACTATTTTTTAAGTCCAATATGGTTTAAATCATGGATTTGTGTTCGAAAGTGACCGAATTTGAATTTGTTCATCATCTTCGAATTTGTCAGGAAAGTCGAATGTGTGAACAAACTCGAATGCAGACAAATTCGAACATGTCATTTGAGTTTATTATTAAAATCGAAATGTTTGCATAATTTTAAATTCAAGTTTCATTTTTGTTTTTCACTTCTAATATATGTTACTGTTTAATGTGCAGATATGGGTGAAAGAGCCTTCTTTCAAAAGCATAATATGGTCATATCGCCAGATCGGGAGCTTCCTGAAGCTCAGAAGTTTAGACCCATGGTGGATTTCTTGGCACATTCCAGGGTGTCATATGCTCTTTCACATAATGTACAGATCATATTGCCATATGTTAGGCAATTTTTGGATCATTTGCAAGTCGACTGTACTGTGACACCTACAGTATTAATGACAAGAATGGATGGGCATCCTATTGTGTTTTCGGCGGATATGCTGCGTAGAATTTTGCAGCTCGGGACAGTAGAACAGGAAGCTGGGCCAATCGATTTCCAATTGGAAATAAGGCAAGCAACCTTTTTACGAATGGGTTATGGACGGGATATAGCTAAAGCTGCTTATATGAAGAGCGGTCTGATAGGCCAATGGAGGTACCTAGCGCACGTCATTATGGTGTGCTTTGCACCTAAAAAGGCCGGTTTTGATTATATAGTATCCAAAATGCAGTCGGCGATGATTGCAATGGTGTATAACAAGAATTTCAGCTACTCCGAAATGTTCTTTGCGGAGTTTGTTCATCAAATAACTGCTCCAGCGCGCGAGAGATTGCTGATGTATCCGCGCTTTGTCATGATGTTAATCTGCCATTTTTTGCCAAATCTGCCACAGTTGTCGGATATTCAGAGTGTGGATGTTATTCATAAGCGCATTTTTGCTGATTGTCAATCACATAACCCTCGTAGGGCTGAGGTGATTAGACCACTGTATGCACCTCTTTTTGGTGCAATGGTAAATCCAGAGAATGTGGCCCCGTAGGGTGAAAACTGGGCTGGAGAAGGGCCGCAGCCGCAGCAAGTACAGCCACAGCAGCAACAACCTCAGCAACACCAACGACTTCCAGCACAACAAAGAAGGAGGCCAAGAGCTCAAGATAGACAAACTCAGGCATCAGGGCCTTCGTCAAGCAGAGCCCAATCATCATCAGCAGCAGGACCATCATTGGATGCTGCGGGCCTTTCAAGCGCGGAGCCAGAGGTTGATCCTCGTGTAGAAACTTTAGAAGAAATCTGGGCTCAGGGGATTAATGCGGACGTAAGTCTAACTAAACAACTGGTTCAGGATGTTCTGGATCCACCAACTGATCTTCATGATGATGATATTTTAGAGACGTGGATGAGTATCAGCCTGAAGTAGAGGGTCAAGCAGTGACCACCTCAGAATCTGAGGAAGCTGAAGGGATGGAAGTTGAAGAGGTTGTCGTTGAATCTGTTGACCGCTCTGTATGTATTGGGCAATACGGTTCAAGAAAGTGGTCAGTCTCGGAGAATAGGAAAGAAAAAGGGTAGCTAGAGATTCAGATGACGACGATTCTGATTTTGAAGCTGAAGACTCTACCCCTCTAGTGCCAAGACAAAGGGCAAAAAGGCACAGGTTCATGCAGGGAGCTTCATCTGCTTCTGCTTCAAAGCCTGAGATTCCTGCTTTTCAACCATCCATTCAACCATCTGTTCAACCATCAATCACGCCATATCCAATAACATCCATTCCATCCACATCGTCCTCATTCACAGATAACCAGCGATTCTCAGAGCTAAGAAGCAAGGTAGATTTGCAGACAGTCCAAATTGTCACACCCTGCTACCCCGGTTGGCAGCGAGGCGTGACGAGTGCGGAAGCGTAACCATAATCATAATGAACGACCACTATATGGACGTTTTTAAAATACATCGTTAAAGCTTTAAAGCATAGTAATGTTTTACATAGTCTGATATGAGAAATGAAGTTCACACAAATACAGAGATTTAATTACATAATTAAAATATCCAAAATAATGCAGCTAAATCTCCGTTAAATTGAATATGCATGCGACTCCATGGATGCGGAAGCTTGATAGTAAAATACGTCCGAGGCATACTTGCCTTAATTTCCTGATAATACACGCTAAAATACGTCAACAAAAATAGTTGGTGAGCTCATAGGTTTACACGTAAATCTGACTAGTATGGACAATAATAATAGAGGTTGAATTTATAAAATCATAAATTCCTTGTTATGTATTACATATAAACCATCATGCAACCGAAGCTTAATTTAAAATGAGTTTGCCCTGTGCATTATTCCCATACGTAATACCGTTTGTTGAATATATATGCACCCGCTGTTAGCCAATCCAACTAACCCGAGTGGGGGACATGACTCCCAATAGATCTATCCACAATATATTCGCGCTTACAATTAAATGCAATTAACGGTTCATGATATCAGAGCTAATGGAACCCAATGTGTAATACATAATAGAAATGAAAATATTTCCGTGTCCATATAAAAACGAAGCATGTATTTCATCCCCAAAACATAACAGTGTGAAAATAGGGGCTATGAGAACTCACCGGAATTACGATGGCAAAAATCTAACGTAAAAAGCTTTTAGCGTAAAGTGACGGACGATGCACCGAGCGAGATTAAACGGGT
Organism: Centrapalus pauciflorus; assembly: GCA_020465985.1. NCBI lineage: Eukaryota > Viridiplantae > Streptophyta > Magnoliopsida > Asterales > Asteraceae > Centrapalus > Centrapalus pauciflorus. The sequence continues at coordinate 195,104 of JAANYP010005979.1, forward strand.
CCTAAATGATAATAAGGACTTAAATCTCTAATATATAGTGATATATACATATTTATAGATTTTTATGTCTTAAATCACCCAACATTACAAGTTTATAAATAAAATTTGCTTAAAACGTCAAGTTTATATATATATAATTTTCCAGCTTTTTCGGAGGTTTTTCGGCCTAATTTGAGGCTGTTTCTGACCAAGCTCCAAAATGTTTTAGACTTTGGTTTTCTAGGACATTAAACTACTATATACAAAGGATTTTTAGAATCAAGAACGGCCATTTTTCGAGTTGTTTAGGTTGGTGAAAAAGCTCGTTAAAAATGCTATGTTGGCCATTTTTGAGCTGTCAAACTTTCGGTTTCCCAACTAATTTCTGGAGGTCTTAAACTTCAAAATAAATTATGAAAAATTACAGATCTAAAGTTAAGACATAGATCTAACTTTTGAGACAAGAATCAATTCATTTCGTTGAGTTATGAATTAGTTATGATTTTTCAAAGTCGATATAAATTTTCTGCCGAAAATCCGTAGTTTATAAACTTAAAACAACTTATGATTCTTGTTGTTTATTCAAAGACTACTTGTATAAAAGTTATATAACACATATATAACACATGTTTTCATAATATTAACATGTTTATAATGTGTTCATATATTCATATGCACATTTAAAGAAACAACTTAAAATAAAAACTAGAAACTTATAAACTTGAGTTTTTATGAAAACTTGTTGTTGTAGGTGATTATATATATTATGCAAGACTTATATAAACATAAATATAAGATGATATAAGCTAGTATTTACTTACTTTGATGTGTTAGAGGAATGAAAATGAATAGAAGTCTTGATCTTGAATTGAAAACACCAAGAATACTTGCATAAAATGATGAACACTTGCAAAGAAAAATCTTTGTACTGTGAGTGTGTATGGGGGCCGGATATAGGAGGAGAGAAAAGAGTGTTTTTGTGTGATAAAATGAAGAGGAAATGCTCTCTATTTATAGAGGAAAAGAAGATCTTTCAAAGTGGAGGTTGAGTGTAAGATCACCATCGAAAAGAAAGGGGAGTGGCATTGGAAGATTTGATGTTGAAAGGGTTACGGAGTTTGAGTAAAAAATTTATTTCTCATAGTCCTTGTGTCCTTCCTATGGGTGGCCGGCCTCTAGGCCATAATTATGTGTATTTTTCTTTTTTTTTTGTATAAATGTATTTAGAATGTATTCTTGTATTTCCCTTTTCTTGTAAATTCAAAAACACTTTTGAATGCATTGTTTTAATGAATTGTTTTAGTCTTGCATAATTAATGTTAAGTAATTGTATTAGTGTATGATTAGTGTCACTAATCATAATTTAATTATATACTTAGTTGAATTAATCCCTCATATCGCAAATTGATCGGATTAATTGATTTCCCGATTCATCGCACCGATGAATTTGATTCTAATTGAGTTGAATTTTCTAATAAACCTTGTTAATCACTTGATTAATTTCTAATGACCACTGATTAGGCTATAATTGACTATTAAATACATATTAGGTCATTGTTGCTAACCTGGTTTAGTGCCGGATGTTACAGTCTCCCCCTGTTAAGAGAATTTCGTCCCGAAATTAGCTCGTGTTCTCCACTGCTTGAGTATTTGAGAACAGGTGAGGGTATTTTTCCCGGAACTGATCTTCACGTTCCCACGTAAATTCAGGACCTCGCTTAGAGTTCCATCTGACTTTTATTATCGGGATCCGACTGTGCTTGAGTTTCTTGACTTCTTGGTCCATTATTTCTACAGGTTGCTCAATGAAGTTCAACTTATCGTCTAACTCCAGCTCGTCCATGGGTATAACGAGTGATTCATCAGCCAGACACTTCCTAAGATTGGACACGTGGAAGGTATTATGAACGTTACTAAGCTCTGGGGGCAGATCGAGTCGGTAAGCTACGAGGCCAATTCTTTTGGTGATCTTGAATGGTCCGATATAACGAGGATTGAGTTTTCCCCGTTTCCCGAAACGGATTATGCCTTTCCAAGGCGAGACCTTCAACATTACTTGATCTCCCTCTTGGAACTCCAAATCCTTCCGTCGAATGTCTGCATAACTTTTCTGTCGATCCCGCGCGATCTTTAATCGGTTACGAATCTGGGCTATCTTTTCTGTAGTCTCCTGGATGATTTCCGGTCCAGTAATCTGACTATCTCCTACTTCGGCCCAACAAAGAGGTGATCGACACTTTCGCCCGTAGAGTGCCTCGAATGGGGCGGTCTTAATGCTCGAGTGATAGCTGTTGTTGCCAAAATCGATGACACATGCCCTTAACATGTCTTCCAAAGTCTGAATCGTCCTTTCACTCTGACCATCCGGGTGATAGGCTATGCTCATATCTAAGCGTGTACCCAGTGCTTCTTGCAATGACTGCCAAAATCTTGATGTGAACCGGCTGTCCCTGTCTGATATAATTGATACAGGTACTCCATGTCTTGAGACGACTTCTTTAAGATAGATTCGTGTTAACTTATCCATCTTATCAGTCTCCTTGATTTGCAGGAAATGTGCGGCCTTGGTAAGTCGATCCACAATCACCCAAATAGTGTCATAACCTCCAGAAGTTTTTGGCAACTTGGTGATGAAATCCATGGTGATGTTTTCCCACTTCCACTGGGGTATTTCTGGTTGAACTGGCAATCCTGATGGGTTTTGGTGCTCAGCCTTAACCTTCAAACATGTTAAGCACTTGCTGACATAGGTAGCAATGTCAGCCTTCATGTTTGGCCACAAGTACATCCCTTTCAAGTCGTGATACATTTTATCTGACCCTGGATGGATAGCATATCTTGTCTTATGCCCTTCATCCATGACCAGCTTCCTTACTCCTCCGAGTTTTGGTAGCCAAAATCTGCCCATGAAGTATCGACATCCATCTGGCTTAATTTCAAACTGCTTATCCATACCTCTCAAGGCTTCATCCAGTAGATTACCCTCCTTGACTGCTTCTTCTTGTGCCTTGCGTACTTGAGAGTTTAGGTTTGACTGTATAGTCATGACCAAAGCTCGGACTCTCAAGGGTTTAACCCGTTCCTTTCGGCTCAGGGCATCGGGTACGACGTTTGCCTTCCCCGGATGATAACGAATTTCGCAGTCATAGTCGCTAAGTAGTTCAACCCAATGACGCTGTCTCATATTTAGCTCTTTCTGATTCAGAATATGCTGAAGGCTTTTATGGTCTGTGAACACCGTGCACTTAGTTCCATACAGGTAGTGCCTCCATATTTTGAGAGCAAACACCACTGCTCCAAGCTCTAAGTCGTGAGTCGTATAATTCACCTCGTGAATTTTGAGCTGTCGTGATGCGTAAGCAATGACTTTATCCCTTTGCATGAGCATACAACCTAATCCATTGTGTGAGGCATCACAATAGACCACGAAATTTTCGGTCCCTTCGGGTAAGGACAGAATTGGTGCACTACACAACCTTTGCTTTAACTGCTGAAACGCCTTTTCTTGCTCTTCACCCCAGATATACTTCACATCCTTCCGAGTCAATTCTGTTAAGGAACCTGCTATCTTTGAGAAGTTTTCGATAAATCGCCTATAATAACCGGCAAGTCCTAGAAATTGGCGGATTTCCGTGGGGGTTCTAGGAGTCGCCCAGTTCTTTATTGCCTCGATTTTTGATGGATCAACTTGGATTACCTGGCTGTTGATCACATGTCCAAGGAATTTAACTTCTCGCAACCAAAATTCACATTTTGAAAATTTGGCGTATAACTGTTCCTTCTCTAACAACTCCAAGATCAGCTTGAGATGTTGTTCATGCTCCTCCTTCTTTCTGGAATAGATGAGAATATCGTCTATGAATACTATTACAAATTTGTCTAGATATGGTTTACACACTCGATTCATGAGGTCCATGAATACAGCTGGTGCGTTGGTCCAACCGAATGGCATTACCTGGAATTCGTAATGTCCATATCGAGTTCTGAATGCTGTCTTGGGAATGTCTTCTTCCCGAACCTTTACTTGATGATAACCGGATCGCAGATCAATCTTAGAGTAGAAGCTAGATCCCTGTAGTTAGTCAAGCAGGTCATCAATTCTGGGGAGAGGGTAGCGGTTCTTTACCGTTAACTTGTTTAGCTCTCGGTAGTTTATGCACATTCTGAAGGATCCGTCTTTCTTTTTCACGAACAAGACCGGAGCTCCCCAAGGTGAGGAACTTGGTCGAATGAATCCTTTATCCATCAACTCTTGTAATTGATTGGATAGCTCTTGCATCTCAGAAGGAGCGAGTCTATATGGGGCTCTTGCGACCGGTGCAGCTCTCGGCACCAAATCGATTTGAAACTCTACTTGCCTAGATGGCGGAAGTCCAGGCAAATCTTCCGGGAAGACCTTCGAATAGTCACAAACCACTGGAATATCCTCGAGTCGCTTCTCCTCCGACTCTTTTTCTACAATTTGCACCAGTACTGCATGACAACCTTTCCTAAGGCACTTTAATGTTCTTAGGCCGGATATGACATTCAACTGTCGGTTCTTTCTTTCTCCTTGGACTGTTTGGAACTTCTTCTTGTGGAGTGGTATCCGTACCACTTTCTTACCACACAAAATCTCGGCATGATTGTGTGACAACCAATCCATACCAACTACTACATCAAAACTTCCGAGTTCTATAGGCATTAAGTCTATCTTAAAGGGATGATCTGCCAGCTTCAGTGTGCATTCCTTAATGATACTACTTGCCTCTATTATTTTACCGTCAGCCAGTTCTATAGAATAAGAGTTGTCTAAGGGAAAGGGTGTGGCATTCAATTGCTTACTAAACTTATCAGATATAAAGCTCCTATCAGCCCCAGTATCAAAGAGTACGTAAGCGTAAATGTCATTTAAAAGAAACATACCTGATACTACGTGGGGATCTTGACGAGCGTCACCTGCTCCTAACACAAAAGCTCTCCCCTGAGCTCCTCCACCATTCTTCAACTTCGGACACTCACTCTTGAAGTGCCCAGTAACTCCACATTCAAAGCAGCCTTTTTGATTTCCGCCATTGCCACCCGGGGTTCCAAACTTACAGTCTTTGGTCATATAGCCAACACGTTTGCATTTTCCACAAGTTGGGCAGGGACCCTTGTTGTGATGAAAGGTGCATTGGGTGCAGTAAGGATTGGTACCCGTGTAGCCTTTCCTCGATTCAGATCTTGCTACATAAGCCCTGATGGTCTCGGGCTTCTTGGATTGTGAACCTGTGTTCTTTCCAGACTTGTCTTCCCACTTTCTCTTGTTTTCCCCGGCTTTGGCTTCATTCCTCCGGGACACTTGATCCATCAGATTGCTGGCCATCCTGATGGCATCCTGTATGGTGGATGGGTTGGAGGCAGTGACATTACCTTGAATTTGAGGAGCGAGTCCCCAAATGTAACGTTCGATTTTCTTGTACTCCGGGGTCACCATCTGAGGGCATAGAGTACTCAGTTCATGAAATCGGTTGGTGTACCCCGCTACATCCGTTCCCTTCATCGACAGGTTCCAGAACTCCGATTCCATCTTCTGGAGTTCGTTTCTCGGACAGTACTCGTCTGTCATCATTTGCTTCAACGCGGACCATGTGAGCTGGTAGGCTTCATCAATACTTACAGACTGGACATAGGAATTCCACCATGTGAGGGCGCTATCTTGTAGAGTGTGAGTAGCGAACTTCACCTTATCTCCTTCAGCACATCCGCTGACACGAAAGACAGATTCTAACTTCTCAAACCACCGTATCAAGCCCACGGCTCCTTCGGTTCCGTTGAAGTACCGGGGTTTGAAACTTAAAAATCCTTTAATTCCACAACCTTTTGCGTGGATTTCAGTTCCTCCCGTGGTGCGGCTAGCACCACCATCTCCATTAGCTGAGCTATTCCTATTTGCCTCATACGTGGCTATAGCGGCAGCCACTCTTTGTGCGACTAGCTCTTCAATGTCAGCAGCGTTCATTGCTCGTTTCGGCGGCATTATCTTAAAATTTTAAGGAAAAAGCATAGTGTAAGAAGTTGAATCTTAAAGAGGTACATGTTCTTTAAAGCACAATACTATAATCATCAAACACAATTTCATAAATAACTTGCAATTTTTCATTAATCATTCGAAATTTTCTTACATTAGGGGCGGGTTATTACCCGAAAATTTTTGTCCTATGCTATTACATGATATTTTTCCTACTATTACAAAGATAAATAGAAGTGCACTAAGTGTGGGAGTGATCAGGGGTCTCTCCCTTTTCCATCGCGTTCAGGCGCTGAGTCAGCTCCTCGATCCGAGCTTGGCTTTCGGCTAGTTGCTGCCGAAGCTCATTCAGGCCATCCTGTTGGATGGTGAGAGCATGCTGGTTAGCCCAGTAGATGTTGGAGTTTTGTAACTCCTCCCGCTCTAAACGAGCGATCATCCCCCCGATATCTTGGTTAAGGGACCGAATCTGGTGATCATGCCTGGTAGACCGTGCTACCAATAGTGGTATGGTCTGATCGGCGGTTTCCTGAGTGAGTGGTGAGATAGATGCGGAGGATGGTCCTCCAATCTCAAAGTTGGGAGGAATTCCCTCCATCTGCCTCCATTCGCGGAGGGTCTCCGGTATCCAGCCCCATCACCGGGCGTCTACCCGTCGGTGTGGTGGTGGGGGATTGGGCTGGGGAGTCGGGACAGGAATAGACTCCCTTCTTGGTGGGTTCACTCGCTTTCGGGGTGTGTACAGCATTTTGGGGCCGTTAGGGTAAGGCCTATACGGCTTATTTGACGGCTCGGCTGGGTGGTATGGAACGCGAGCAGGGACCGTTGGGGGCAATGGATCTTCTTCCTCCATCGGCTCCTCTTCCGTCTCCTCCATTGGATCTTCCGAGGGGTCCTCTTCTTCCGATGTTTCTTCTTCGGGGAAAATCTCAGTGGCCGTGGGGCTCGCAGGAGTGTACTCCTCCTCTGAATCTGATAAGATGATGGTTTCCGGATGGGACATGATTTCTGCTATCAAGGTCCATGCATAGTCTTTTAGTTAGTTACAAGATATTTTAAAAATCAGTAAAACTTAAGTGCAGTTATAGTCTAGGGTACTAATGCAACCTAGTTCACTATAACTATGGCTCTGATACCAATCTGTCACACCCTGCTACCCCGGTTGGCAGCGAGGCGTGACGAGTGCGGAAGCGTAACCATAATCATAATGAACGACCACTATATGGACGTTTTTAAAATACATCGTTAAAGTTTTAAAGCATAGTAATGTTTTACATGAGAAATGAAGTTCGCACAAATACAGAGATTTAATTACATAATTAAAATATCCAAAATAATGCAGCTAAATCTCCGTTAAATTGAATATGCATGCGACTCCATGGATGCGGAAGCTTGAAAGTAAAATACGTCCGAGGCATACTTGCCTTAATTTCCAGAAAATACACGCTAAAATACGTCAACAAAAATTGTTGGTGAGCTCATAGGTTTACACGTAAATCTGACTTGTATGGACAATAATAATAGAGGTTGAATTTATAAAATCATAAATTCCTTGTTATGTATTACATATAAACCATCATGCAACCGAAACTTAATTTAAAATGAGTTTGCCCTGTGCAGTATTCCCATACGTAATACCGTTTGATGAATATATATGCACCCGCTGTTAGCCAATCCAACTAACCCGAGTGGGGAACATGACTCCCAATAGATCTATTCACAATATATTCGCGATTACAATTAAATGCAAGTAACGGTTCATGATATCAGAGCTAATGGAACCCAATGTGTAATACATAATAGAAATGAAAATATTTTCGTGTCCATATAAAAACGAAGCATGTATTTCATCCCCAAAACATAACAGTGTGAAAATAGGGGCTATGTGAACTCACCGGAATTGCGATGGCAAAAATCTAACGTAAAAAGCTTTTAGCGTAAAGTGACGGACGATGCACCGAGCGAGATTAAACGGGTCCTAAATGATAATAAGGACTTAATATCTCTAATATATAGTGACGTATACATATTTATAGATTTTTATGTCTTAAATCACCCAACATTACAAGTTTATAAATAAAATTCGCTTCAAACGTCAAGTTTATATATATATAATTTTCCAGCTTTTTCGGAGGTTTTTCGGCCTACTTTGAGGCTGTTTCTGACCAAGCTCCAAAATGTTTTAGACTTTGGTTTTCTAGGACATTAAACTACTATATACAAAGGATTTTTAGAATCAAGAACGGCCATTTTTTGAGTTGTTTAGGTTGGTGAAAAAGCTCGTTAAAAACGCTATGTTGGCCATTTTTGAGCTGTCAAACTTTCGGTTTCCCAACTAATTTCTGGAGGTCTTAAACTTCAAAATAAATTATGCAAAATTACAGATCTATAGTTAAGACATAGATCTAACTTTTGAGACAAGAATCAACTCATTTCGTTTGAGTTATGAATTAGTTATGATTTTTCAAAGTCGATATAAATTTTCTGCCGAAAATCCGTAGTTTATAAACTTAAAACAACTTATGATTCTTGTTGTTTATTCAAAGACTACTTGTATAAAAGTTATATAACACATATATAACACATGTTTTCATAATATTAACATGTTTATAATGTGTTCATATATTCATATGCACATTTAAAGAAACAACTTAAAATAAAAACTAGAAACTTATAAACTTGAGTTTTTATGAAAACTTGTTGTTGTAGGTGATTATATATATTATGCAAGACTTATATAAACATAAATATAAGATGATATAAGCTAGTATTTACTTACTTTGATGTGTTAGAGGAATGAAAATGAATAGAAGTCTTGATCTTGAATTGAAAACACAAAGAATACTTGCATAAAATGATGAACACTTGCAAAGAAAAATCTTTGTACTGTGAGTGTGTATGGGGGCCGGATATAGGAGGAGAGAAAAGAGAGTTTTTGTGTGATAAACTGAAGAGGAAATGCTCTCTATTTATAGAGGAAAAGAAGATCTTTCAAAGTGGAGGTTGAGTGTAAGATCACCATTGAAATGAAAGGGGAGTGGCATTGGAAGATTTGATGTTGAAAGGGTTACGGAGTTTGAGTAAAAAATTTATTTCTCATAGTCCTTGTGTCCTTCCTATGGGTGGCCGGCCTCTAGGCCATAATTATGTGTATTTTCCTTTTTTTTTGTATAAATGTATTTAGAATGTATTCTTGTATTTCCCTTTTCTTGTAAATTCAAAAATACTTTTGAATGCATTGTTTTAATGAATTGTTTTAGTCTTGCATAATTAATGTTAAGTAATTGTATTAGTGTATGATTAGTTTCACTAATCATAATTTAATTATATACTTAGTTGAATTAATCCCTCATATCGCAAATTGATCGGATTAATTGATTTCCCGATTCATCGCACCGATGAATTTGATTCTAATTGAGTTGAATTTTCTAATAAACCTTGTTAATCACTTGATTAATTTCTAATGACCACTGATTAGGCTATAATTGACTATTAAATACATATTAGGTCATTGTTGCTAACCTGGTTTAGTGCCGGATGTTACACAAATCTTCCAACTGACCAAAGCAGTTAATGAGCTACAAGCGTATAATGCAAAAATTGATAAGGAAAATATTGAATTGAAAACATTTGTCGCTGATCAAGCTGCTGAGCTCAAAACCATGAGGTCCCTCCTCGAGCAGCTAATGAAAAATCTTCAGGCTCAGGGGGAGACCAGCTGCAGAGAAAGTGAAGAGATTAGGAGAGAAGATGACGATGGCAATGATCCCGAAGCCAGAAAAGAAAGTGAGCCAGAAAATTTTCCATCTGCTCAGCATTCATCAGTTCAGGGGGAGCCTAGTCAATCTGGAGTCAGAGAAGGTGAAACTAGTTCTTCTAAGGTTGTAGAGAGTGAGATGATAGACACTCTCATAGATATAGAAGAAGAAGAAACACTTTTTGACTTTGATTTTGAAGAAGACGTAGGAGAATTGGAAGAAGGAGAGTTTGTTCCTGAAGAAGTAGTAGATTGGAAGTCCGATGATGAGGTCATAGAAGATGAAGACGATAATGTTGATGAAGTGATCGTTAATTCACAACCTATCACAGAACTATACGTGCAGAACGAGCACAATGTTATTGATGTCGACGAGATCAAGTTGGCCTCAGTAAAAGACTCAAAGCTGGAGGAAGCTGAGAATGAACCAACAAGAGCTAAGTTGCTAAATCTATGGTTCGAAAAGAAAGAGAAGAAAGGAGAGCCGAAGAGGAGGCAGAAGATGAAAGTGCCAGGATCTAAAAATCTCTATGGTGGAATTATAAGTTGGTTCTTCGACAGAGAACTGCAGCTATTCATTCTAAAGAGAAGAGATGGACTTAAATACCTAAGGCGAACACTTAAAGTGTTTAACACATTGCCGAAGGTAGAAGTAAAGGAATTGGCCTGGAAAGGATTGATCAATATTGGTGACGACCCTTATGCTGAAGTGATAGCAAAAATAATCAGAAAAGAGGGTCGGTCCGGAAAGTTCGAAAGGCTAAAGCCAAGATGAGGCAAGAGAGTAGAAGATGAGACAAGAATAGATCCACATACAGGAAGGCCATGGGCTAGAATGGTGTATAAGCCTGTCAAGTGTTTGAAGAAGGTGCCTATGAAGTCGATGCCCCAAGATGTTCTAAGTAACATGAAGTGGTGGTATGTAGATAACGATACTATTGACGCTGTGATGGAAGAAACAGAAGACAAAGTTATTTTGCGAGTGTATGATCCGTTGCATCTTATAAACGTATCCAAGGATGACCTAAAGAAGCTACACGATCAGCCTATCTTCTTTCACGAAGGATGGAGATCTGAAGCTAGGAAATTCCAAAAGATAGTTAGAGTATGTATCGATATAGGCTTATATGCAGGTAGTAGTTTATATGGTTCAAGTAGTTAGAAAAAATGTAAAAAATTAGAAGCTATCGTCAACAGGGAGTCTGTTAGTACATCCTGTGTGACGATAACAGTCTAAGTTTAGATAGCATTTTGTGTAAGTCATTTTACTTGATATTGGATATTAACAAGTTTTTGATATATATGTTTGATTATGTATGTTTGATAGTGATTGATTGTATGTTTGAACTTAGGGTAACGTATTACAATAAGTTCAAACATAAAACTCAAAGATAAATTCAAACATAAGATAAAACATAAGTTCAAACATAAGTTTGAAAGATAAGGTTTGAGTTTAGGCTAAGTTCGAATTTGTCTAGGAGGACAAGTTCGAATAAGCCTTGGGCGAAGTTCGAATTTGTCCTAGACAAAGTCGAACCTGTCAGTATAATTAAGGGTTAATTCGATTAACTATTAGACTTTTGTAGAATTTGTCAGAGGATTAGCAAGAGGCGATCTTGAACTTGATTGCAATCAGTGAGTTCCGTTCGGAGAGGATCATCGTGTTGGGGCGTTCTAGTTGTTCGTCTATCACCGTGGTGGTCTCCGTGTTTCGGTGTGCGTGGTCTTACCGTCAAGCCGCTAACGAGGTATCCGCACTCGTTGGAAGGAGTCGCGTCAAGATAGATCCGTAGTCAGCAGACCTTACAAGGAGAAAAGTTAACAAGAGTTTGCAAGTGAATATAGGACTCAAGGAATTGTTTCAAATGTTGAGACGTACCTGCCCCAACCAGAATTCACATTTTGAAAATTCAGCATCAAGTCGCTCTTTTCGCAGCAACTCTACCAAGTCTCTTAAATGCGTTGCATGATCTTCCTTGGTCTTCGAAAAAATAAGAATGTCATCGTTGAAAACAATGATAGATTTGTCAAGCATTGGCTGGCAAACCCTATTCACAAGATCCATGAAAGCAGTCGGCGCATTCGTAAGACCGAACGGCATCACCAGAAACTCATAGTGTCCGTAACGAGTTCTGAAAGTCGTCTTAGGAATATCATCATTATGAACTTTAAGTTGATAATATAAAATATACCAAATCAGCCCCTTTTTATGACTACTTGTTCATTCTGTTCGAACACACACACTAAAACAAATAGTGATTCTCCAACTTAGAGAGTGAATCGGAAGCTGAAATTTGGTATACACCTTCATAAACACTCGATTTTAACACATCCATAAAAATAAAAAAACATGCAACAACATCCACAACTGAAATCTATCATTCGGTTTTCATAAAAATCGAACACAAAACCTTCAAACTTCGTATTTTTAAGTAAATATTACCACAAATCGTTGATCGTAGTGGATATAGTCCCTTATTTGCAACTTGAATCAACTTTTTAACTTTTAATTCAACGTTTTTGATTTTCTTGATTTCTTGAAATCGTATGTTTTTAGAGAGAGAAAGAGAGAGACGAGTGGAGAGAGAGAGAGAGAGAGAGAGAGAGACGAGTGGAGAGAGAGAGAGAGAGAGAGAGAGAGAAAGAGAGTAAGTGAGTGAGTGGGTGAGTTTTCATAAAGTGAACGGTTTGTTCACTTAATTGGTTTCTTTATTTAATATTTTGCCTTAATTACACAATACACCCCTCAACTTTGTATTTTTCTTATTGCACCCATTTTTTTATTCTTGTCGGTTTCTCATTGTTATGCTTGCTCGAAAAACAACAATGATGATTTCTCATCATCATTGTTATTTTTTAATATATGAAATGAAATTTATTTAATCCACAACAATCCATCAAAACTCTTTTAAGTCTTAACGACTTATTTTTTACAAAAAATTGAAATTAGGGATGTTGCACAGATTGATCTGTTTTGGATGAAACCTTTCATCACAGGATTAAACAACAACTTTGAACATCCACTTTTAATTAACATTACTTCACATTTAAGTTATATAAATTATGTATTTATTTATCTTAATTACCTGCGGATAATGTGTGTTACGTGTTTAAGTGGAGAAGAGCGTCAAGTTGGTCTGACAAACGTGTTGACGTGGTAACCATTCTGTTCCCTTAGTCATCATATTTCAAATCAATCGCCCTTTTCTCTCTCCCACTATCTAACGTTCAAAGCCTATAAATACTCACTATCACTATTCCATGTTCTTCTTCCCTATTGCGACCCTATATATCCATACTCTCTAATAAACCCTAGATACCCTAAAAAAATTGTGTCTGTAACTTGTGCATTCTGATCTACTTCAACAATGGCCTCCAACACTCCCCTTGTACCTGCATTCTTGGGTGATGATGGTGTAAAACACCCATCTGTCACACCTATGCTAACCATCAAACCCAGAAAATATGTGGCAAACCTGACATTTCATGATAACTATGTTGGAAAACGCTATGAATTGATGGTCGAATTCCTGAAAGCTCACCCTCTGAACGATGCCATGACAGCCACTCCTGGTGTCATGTATCAAGAAATCGTATATGAGTTCTGGTACACTTGTTCTTATGATTCTGATACTAAGACCATTCGATGAACAATTCTCAATAAAACTCAAGTGGTTGAGATAACTGTTGCTCCTATTCAGGAGGTACTTCATCTTCCTGTAGTTGAGAAATATGATAAACCACAGCCTAAAAATCAACAAATGGCTAACCTGCTATGATGATGAGGTGTATCTGCAACAAGGGTGGGATCTACCTTGTTTAGGAAAGAGCTAGCACAAACTTACAGCTTTCTTTTTGGCTCTTTGGTGACGAGTATAAGCTGCAAGGTTGGTTCTTTTGACAAGCTTGCAGTTTGTGGATGGGAGTACACTATATGGCCAAATGGATCATTGGGAATCTGAGGGCCATTGTGGAACCCGACCAACGTACTCCATCTGTAAGGTACCCCAGATTCTTAAGTCTCATATGCAAGCATGTCTGTGCTGACAATCTGTACAACTCCCAACCATTCAAGAAGTTGATGGTGTTTCCTGTAGTTGGAAATAAAGTATTTCATGATCCGGTGTCTGCTGAAGATCCTCCTCTCTCAACTCCAATGAGAAGGCTTCTTGGTTTGGTGGAAGGACCTTCTACACAAGAGGTGGATCCAACAGCTGCTCCCACAACAGAATCCAAATCACTGACTAAAAAGACAAAACGTGCCATGAAGTCCGGTGAAACTGGGTCTGTCACCAAGAAAACCAGAAAAACGAAGTTTGCACCCTCAATCTCTGTGCCTAAGGGGGAACAGGCTGATCTCCCAGGTTCATCTGTTGAACCAGAACCCTTTGTGGCTGGTAGCTCTGTGCCATCTGACACCATGGAACAGGTTCCACCACCTATTTCTAGTCTAGTCTCCGCTTTAGTGCCAACACAACAACCTGCTCCTTCTCTCAACACCTATTCCTAGCTTCGGATGAAGTCCATAGCGAGAATGAAAACCATCTGCCTACCGACTCACGAAAACCCCTATGACCCCTCTCAACAGGAGTCAGTTGTAAAAGAATCAACCCCTGCTGCATCCTCTTCTCCTATTTTTGGAGAAGGTGCACCCTCTATGGAGCCTACTTCACTCCGCCTTGAGTCCACCCAGAACTAACCTGAGGTCTCTGGTTCCTCTCAACAGGAACCAGTTGTACACATGGAGGTTGTCACATCAACTATCCCTCCCTCTCAATAGGTTGAGGATTTTTGAAAGACAGGTGCCCTCTCCACTCCACACTGAGTCCACACTATCCCCCACTCATATATCTCCCTCACTACCTGAGTCTGCACAAGGATCCAAAATAGTTGGTTTAAACCCTTCAACTGATCAACCTTCATCTTCTGTTCCCCAAGATAAAGCTGATAAATCCTCATAAGCTGTTGAAGGACCAACATCCCAGCCATATGATCCTAAGGGTACAGAACAACACTCTGGTGAAGGCTTCCCCCATATGCAAATTCCATCACCAGTTTTCACTATTGATAATGTAGAAAAGCACACCACTTCACCCCATAAAGAGGTCCCTCAAAATCAAGGCACCACTGAGGGTACCACCCATGTCCTTGATGAAGGAGTCACAATCTCAACGCTTCTTGAAAGGCCAACAACTCCTATCACCTATCCTTATGATGCAGGTTTGTTTACTGTTGAAGGTGCCATTGATCCCTCTAAACTTTGTCACTTGTCCTTTGCACAGGCCATCAAACTCTTTCCACTGTGCCCTTACCATCACCAAGTGAACCTACCACTCTTCCATCTTCATCTTCATCTCCATCAACTCAATCAAAACAATCCACCCACACTCCCCCATCACCAAAAGAACTTTCCTTGAAGGAACAACTTACTGTGTTGTCCAACAAGGTCAGTTCTTTAGAAAATACCATGACCACCCTTCCTTCTACTATTGCAGACTCTGTGTCTGCACAGCTTGCAGGATTTCTTGATTGATTCAAAACATCATTTCCATCTCCCTCTCCACAAACTGACTATTCCTCTCAGCTGCTTACACTCGCTGCACAGCTGCAACAACTCTCTACTTCCCTTTCCTCTATCATGTCCAATCAACAAGACTCTGTGTCCAGCTTGGCAGCTGTTTCCCAACAATTTTCAACTATAGTTGAAACATGTTCTATCTCTTTGCCCTCAACTTTAGACTCTTTGAATTCCATAGTGGTATCTTTGTCCAACTCTGTGGTATCAGGCTTTGAAGATGGGCAAGAATCTATCAATAATACTCTTGCACAGCTTAAAACTCTAATATTCAATGACACTAATAGGGCTGTTATTTCTCTTCTTTCAGTCACTGCCACTTCTCAATCACCCTCCCTTGCAACATGCCTTACCCAGTTAGCTGAAGTTAAGGACACTTGGCTTTCTTAGTACAACGTCTGGTAGGTTCTAAACCTGTTACCAAAACTGATGCTAGAAAGCGTGTTGGATTTGTTCCTTTAGGTAGCACTGATGTTGAAGGCTTTGTGCCATCTCCTTCAAAGGGGGAGAAGAAATGTGCCTCAAAGAGTAAGTCTAAGAGGGAGAAATCTTCATCTCCCTCTAAGGAGAAGTCATCTTCAGTTGGCTAAGTAGCAGCTCATCTAAAAACTGTTGATGCTGCAGGTAGGTCTCCAAGCCCTACACCATATAAGGGGGAGGAACCTATTCTTGAGGACAGACCCAGCAAAAGAAGACAGCTTGTCCTAGAAGCATCAGAGGAAGAAATAGAAACTAAGATGGCCTTATCCATAGCAGCCAAAGGAAAAGGAAAAGCTGTTGTGGATACTCAGGCTGAAAGACTGCTTCAGCTTAAATATGATAAGGCTCAGGTAAAGGAAATGAAAATTCCACTTGAAATCTATTATAAGTGGAAACAAAAGCAGACTGAGCTGTTGGAGAGACAAAAAGAGGAAGCAGGCTCTGTGAAAGCTGCTCAAGTTTTGGCTGCCAAGGAGGCAAAGAAAGTTAAAATGTCATCCTTGGTACTTCAAAAGAAGTTGGAGGAGGCAATCAAAGGGTAAGACAGTGGGAAGGAAAGTGAGAAATATAAAATCTCTAAAGTCTCAGTGACTAAGGGAATATCTGTCTCTTCCACTCTTTCATCTGTTAGAACTCAATTTCACTTTGACAACCTGGCAAGAAAGAGTTTTTTGACGTTCCTAACAGAATAATTGCCAAGGAAACCATTGTCAAAGTTGTTCCCATAGTAAGGAAAAATCACCCCTGGAAGCTTCTAATCATAATACATGATGCTGATGGCCCTGAACTGGAAGCATATGAAGTAGCTCATGTGGCCAGACTGGGGTACAGGGAATGGGTTGAGCTTGCAGTTGCCCTGAGGATTTCAAAATCTGAAACTGCTATAACAATCAGGGCATTTGTAAAGAAGCTGATGGAAAAGGTGAAAGTGCTGGGCTTTATTCCAGAGGATACGATCAAAGGTACATCTAAGATGGAACCTAAGATCAAGCCCAGAAGACAAAAGAAGGATTCAGAGCTTGAGGAAATAATTAAGCTGATTGAACAACGTTTCTATGCCACTCGGATCAAAGGTATGGATGACAGCCTGCCTAAGGGTGTAGAACCTTTTGAAGGAAAATTTATTGAAGAGCCTGACGTTGGACTATTCTTGGTGGACCCACTGTCCAAGAAAATGTCTTTTCAAAGAGCCTCAGATCTTCCCAAAGCAGTTGTCAAACAAATCATTTCCTTCAGGTTCACGGATGCTTTTGCCGAACACACCAGATTGAGAGTGGCAATATGGAATCAGTTAGCAGTCTGTCATGAAAGAGGAGAGCTGGCCGACCAAGAATTTTTCTACCTCAGAGAGGAGGTGGAAGCTGTTGAAACCAGAAAAGAGATGGATGGCCGGTCTGGAACAAGAAAAGCTTTTCAAAGCTGCTGCTGATTTAGAAAAGAGGATTGAGAAGGAAAAAGGCCCATCTACAAGTGTTATGTAGATGAAGAATGGAAGTTGATCATCAGTTGCTCAGGCTTGCCATTATCTGCTACCAGCATCAACAGTCCAAAGTGTTGAAGTTCCATTGTACGAAAGTTATGATTTTTCATTGTACATTAGTTATACTCTTGCATTGTACATTAGTTGTACTTCTGTAAACATGTGTTGTTTAAGTCAGTTTCAGTATATATAAACTGATCTTTTAGTTTACTTCTATGTTGTAACTTCATCTTTGCAATTGTAATGTAAATGTATATACTGATAATTAATAAAGTCAGCTTTAGCCTGCATATTGCAAGTAAGGGGAGATTGTTAGGCACAAAAAGGCCTCAATCAAAGTTGTTCATTATCATAGGGGGAGATTTTTATTCAAACCTATTTGATACACTTAATGGAAATTTTAATGGTTTTTATTGTCTTATTGGAACCTGATAAGTGATTTACAAAATCAGCCTAAGTCTGTTTACATTGTTACATTCGTTGTAACTTGGCTGATTGTCAATGTTACCCATATCTGTTGGACAGGTTTGAAAGAAACTGTCTAAGCTGTTTATGTCTGTTGAACAGTTTTGACCTAAGTTAGTGTTCTGTTCGTTGTGAACAGAACGTGTTCATTGGTGAACAGGTTTTATAAATTATTGAATTTATTTCCATGTCCTCATGCAAGGTTGTAAGGTCTTGAACTCACGGATCTATCTAGACGCGACACCGTCCAATGAGTGCGGAATCCTCATTAGCGGCTTGACGGTAAGATCACACGCACGGAACACGGTGACTACCACTGCGTTATACGAACGACGACGAATGTACCTACACGATGATTCACTCCGAAATCACTCTATGAATCCTGATAAACTGGAGATCGCCTTTGCTTAATTACTCTCCGGAATTCTGCAAAAGTCTCATAATTATTCGAGTTAATCCTTAATTATACAGACCATTTCGAGTTTGTCTTGGACAAACTCGAACCAGGCCCAAGGCCCAATTCGAATTTGTCCACTTGACAAATTCGAGATTGCCTTAAGTACAAATTCGAAATTACCTTATGTGCAAATTCGAATTTAGTCCAAATTCGAATTTCACTGTCATACTTCTATTTAACCATATGTTTTAACTTATGTTTGAATTAATCTTTGAACTTTATGTTTGAACTTCTTGTAATACATTACACCAAGTTCAAACATACAATCAATCACTATCAAACACATATAAACACATATATCAAATACTAGTCAATATTCAATATTACGTAAGTTGACTTACACAAAATGCCAACTATTCTTAGACTGCTATCGTCACCCAAGGTGTACCAACAGACTCCCCCTTGACGATAGCTTCTAACTATTTACATTTTGATTAAGTACTAAGGTCTATTTAAGATACTACCAGCATACAGACCTTGTTCGACACAAACCTTTACCACGTTCTGATACTTATTGGATTCAGGGTCCATATGTGCATCACACGAGATCTTGTGAGCATGAAGCACTTGAAGATCATCTTTTGACAGATTGACTAGGTGCAGCGGATCATACACTCTAAGAATCACCCGTTCTTCTAGGTCTTCCGTTACCGCTTCACCAGTCTCGCTTTCAATGTACCACCAATTGAGATTACCCAATACATTCTGTGGCATCGGCTTTAGAGGGACTTTCTTCAAACATCTGACTGGTTTGTACTGAATCTTCATCCATGGTCTACCAGTCAGAGGATCAATTCTAGTATGGTTCATCACTCTTTTGCCAACTCTTGGATTGAGCCTTTCAAATTTCCTCGACCTCCCTTCCCTTCTAATGATCTTAGCAATGATTTCAGCATAGGGATCGTCTCCGATATTGATTAGCTCCTTTCACTCCAATGCTTTTATCTCAACCTTTGGTAGTGAGTTGAAATCTTTCAATATTCTGCTGAGATATTGGAGGCCATCCTTTCTCTTAATAATGAACAGCTGCAGTTCTCGATCAAAGAACCAGCTAATTATATTTCCGGATAGCTTTCCAGCACTAGGCACCAGCATCTTTTCCTTCAGTTCTAAATCCTTCTTCTCTGCCCTAAACCATAGCTTTCGTTGTTCTTCATCAGTAAGTACCCTGGCAGGCTCTTCACCTTGTGATTCAATATTTAATGCAGCTTTAACATCTTCTATATCAATCACAGTTTGTTCCTCTGTCACATATGTATCGGTGATGGGACTCTGCTGAATAATGATTTCATTTGCATCATCTTCCTCATCACCCAATACTTCATCGTTAGGATTCCATTCAGGAACGTCTTCAGGAATAATTTCTACATTTTCCAACTCATCAATTTCGTCTTCAAAGTCAAAATCTAACACTTCTTCCTCGATATTCATCAAAGCTTCAATGATTTCGTTCATGTCGCATTCCATAACCTTTGAGGAACTAGCCTCTTCTCCTTCAGTTTCAACACTAGTTTGACTTGGCTCCCCCTGAAGTTCTGCATGTTTAGCAGCAGAAAAATCTACTGGCTCACTCTCTTTTGGTGCATCGGGATCATTGCCTTCGTCATCATCTCCCCTTCTCAGCTCCTCAGAATCCCTGCAGCTTCTCTCCCCCTGAGCCTTTAGATTTTTCATTAATTGCTCAATAAGGGATCTCATCGTGCGGATTTCTGCAGCCTGATCTGCAACAAACGTTTTCAGCTTAAGATTCTCTTCTTCAGTCTTTCCAAAAATTTTCTTCAACTCTGCATTCTCTTTGTCAACATTTGCATTATGCACCTGTATCTCGCCGATGGCTTTAGTCAACTGAAAAATTTGGACTTGTTGGAAGTCAACCTTGCTTCTGAGCTCAGCAAATCGTTGATTATCGATGAAGGTGGATGAGGTGGATGGAATGGATTGGATGGGTGTCGGAATGATTGGTGGTGGAATGAATGTTGGAATAGGTGGTGGCGGTGGAGGAATGGCTGTTTGATCGGTTGGAATTTCTGGCTCAGAGGCAGAGGCTGATGAAGCTCCCTGCATAAAACGATGCCTTTTGGCCCTATGCCTAGGCATCAAGGGAACTATATCTTCATCCTCAAAGTCTAAGTCATCGTCATCAGAAACTCTCGATGCTCTTCTCTTTGCAGCCTCTTCATCAATAACTATTACTCGGGATCCATCTGTGGCTACCCGGATAGTCGGATCTTCTGACTCTTTCTCAATCTCAATCTCTTCTGCCTCTTCCGATTCAGATTCAAAGGTTGACTCAGCTTCACCTGCTGCCTCAGGTTCATACTCTTCGATCTGCCGAAAAATATCTTCTTCCCCAGTTGGAGGTTCCAAAATATTTCCAACTAGCTCAGACGTGATCTCTTCATTTGCATGAGGTCCTTGTGCCCATATTTCTTCCAATGTTTCCACCCGCGGATCAGATATGGGGGCTACACTTTAAGGACCAGCCTCTTCTGGCTCTTGCACTCTGCTCACTGAAGGCCTAGTAGCCTTAGTCTGTCTGACTGATGGTCTTTGCCTCCTCCTTTGTTGTTGCTGAGGCCTCGGCTGTTGCTGTTGCTGTTGTTGTTGCGGCTGCTGTGGAATTTGAACTTCCCCGGCCTAGTTGGCACCTTCAGGGACTTGCAAATCCGGATTAACCACTGCACCAAAAAGTGGTGCCTCCACTGGTCTAGCCAATGCACCTCTGTGTGCTTGGCAATCTGCAAATATTCTTTTGTCAATTACCGCAACACTTTGAATCTCAGGTAATTGCGGCAGATTCGGCACGAAATGTCGGATTAACATCATCACGAATCGCGGGTATAACAAAATTTTTTCTCGTGCTGGAGCTGTTATCTGATGAACAAACTTTGCAAAGAACATTTCCGAATAGCTGAACCTCTGATTGTAAACTAACGCGATCATTCCCGACTGAATCTTCGACACAATATAATCAAATCCTGCTTCCTTCGGAGCAAAGCACACCATGAAGACGTGTGCAAGATATCTCCACTGCCCGATTAAACCACTCTTCATATATGATGACTTAGCCACATCCAGGCTATAACCCATTCTTATGAACGCAGCTTGCCTGACTGCTAATGGAAAGTCTATCGGCCCAGCTTCTTGCTCTGAAGAGCCCAACTGCAACACTCTGTGTAGCACATCTGCTGAGAATACTAGGGGCTGTCCCACTATCCTGGTCCTTAATACAGTCGGAGTAACTGTACAATCGACCTGCAGATGGTCCCAAAATTCACAAACATATGGCAGCACTATCTGAACATTATGAGAAAGGGCATAAGAAACCCTCGAAGCGGCCAAAAAATCCACCATCTGGCGGAATGCCTGAGTGTGACACCCTTGCCACAACAACCACCATTTACATAACACCCAGGATTAAACATCAAACATAATTACAATAATGATCTGATAACCTAATTTAAGTGCGGAAGCATTAAAAACGCATAATAAAAGTAGTGCAACAGTGTCAAACACCCTACGGTGCTAAAAGGTACCAAATCTAAGTCTACATGCCCAATACAATTATTACAACATCCAAAATATAATATAACATTGTCCCAAAGCATGATTACCGATTATATAGTACCAAATCTTCCGAATCTTCACAAATGACCTAACTAGAAGGTCCAGCAGTAGACTTCCCTTTTCCTGTAAAATAAAAAAAATAAACAACTAGGGAATAAGCGGATGCTTAGTGAATACAAAGATTACGCATTTTATAAATTTTTATGAAGCCCAAGGGTAAAACCGATGACAAACATCGTATACCCTCTTCGTACACCAAGTACAGACCAGAGCCGCAGCCCCTTCAAGCCCAAAGCTCGGCTTTAAACATACCATCTGAGACAAACGTACGATCGGGGATGACATACTGCCTACCGGGCCTAGGAGGGATCAGCTCCAGGTCATATAGCGCAGTAACATCAGAGTAATCGATGCGACCCACCGGTCTATCACTAGATGCACAACAATCGAACGGACATGCAACAAGTAAGAATGTGCATCTAAATATACGCAAGTTAGTAGAATTCCAAACAAATCATGAAGCAACAGGTCTCAGCAGGAAAAGCTTAACATAAAACAGATATAAACATGCGAAATCTACTGTACTCAAAGTGGGTGCGTAATTAAACTTTAACTGATATTATTTCTCCTCGGGCTTTCAACCGGATCCACCAAGTACCCCACTGTGGGTTAAACAACACCACAAGGGACCTGTTAAGTCAGTGGTAACAACATATTGGGTCAATAATTGTTCAATTTCATAAAACTTAATTTTATAAGTTTTGCAATAATTGATCCCAATTTCGGATTTATGTCCGAATTCGGACCCCACCCGAATTCGGACCCCACCCGAATTCGGACCCCAGTTCGGCCCCTTTCTGAATTCGGACCATTATACAAATTCGGATCATAATTAAATTCAAAACACATTAAACTCGAAGCTGATAAATTCGAACCACCTATAAATTCGAACTTAATTATTTCGGACCATCAACAAACTCGAATCCCCTTATTAAATTCGAACATATCAAATTCGAAATACTTGACAAGTTCGGTCCTAAACCAACTTCGGACCACATCCGAATTCGGACCCTTATCCGAATTCGGATCCCATCCGGATTTCCACACTTAAATCTATTTTTCTGTTTTGGATGCCCAAATTTCAGACCATATGTTAATTCGAATTAGGCCTAAATTCGAAGTATCTTAAATTCGAATGGTGCCTATCTCGAATTTAACTAAACTCCAACATATAACTTGAATTGAACCATCCGAATTTGTTCTAAGTTGTATCATTCGAGTTTGTTCTTGCAGTTTATAAAATTTCCAGATTCAATCCAAGTCATTTTTGTACTTATTCATTACGTGAAATAACTTACACCAACTAAAATATACTTTTTTTCAACTATTTTAACACTATTACTAACACATTTAAGTACTAAATTGAACACTTTTTGTCCCTTTTTGCCCAACCGTCGAACACACACACTTAAAACACACACACAATCTCCAAAATCAGACTTATAGTGTGAATCAGAAGCTGAAATTTGATATCTAGCAACATATATACTAGATTTAAACTAATCCACAAGAAAATCAAACATGCATCCGTATTTTCAACACTAAATTCAAATTTTCGGTTCATATAAGAACCGACCCAAAATTCTTCAAAATCAAAGAGTTCTTGTGATGTTTACCTCAAATTGATGATTGCAGTAGTAATAGTTCCTTGAATACGATATGAATCCAAATTTCCAACTTCAGTTATCAACTTTTGATGATCTTTGAATTTGTAGAGAGAGAGAGAGAGAGCCGAGAGATGAGAGAGAGAATGATGATTCAAAATGAAAGACCTTTGGTCTTTTATTTCAAGATTTCCAAGTTTATCACCTTTAGTCCCTCAACTCATCCAGTTCCATTAAATACTGATTTATTCTCAACTTATCATCACTAATTTTATAATCCTTAATATTTCGTAACAATAATAATTTATATTAACTTAATGAATTTAAATCATCTATTTCAAAATAGAACCACCAACTTTTATCATAAATCAAAATACAATCCGGCTTAAATTACAAATTTAAACTAATAACTTTAAATACCATAATTTAAATTTGAGGATGTTACAGCATGGGCTCCACCACGCTCAAACTTCGTCCTCGAAGTTATTTGGATTCAAACAGTTGCGGATACCTCTTCAACATCTCTGCCTTTGTCTCCCATGTGTGATTCGCTCCTTTATGATGCTTCCAACGTAGAAGCACCATTTCGATCTCTTTGCTCCTTAGCTTCTTTACTTTGATATCTAACACACATTCCGGCTCTTCAACATATCGGAGCCTTTCATCAACTTGCAGCTCAGTGTGGTCAGCCCAATCTTCATTGTCATCAGTAAAGGACTTCCTATGATTCCCAACATGAAACACCGGGTGTATGCCCGACATCCCTTCAGGCAATTCCAATCGATAAGACTGATTTCCTATTTTCTCGATAATCTTGAAAGGCCCAACAAACCTCGGAGCCAGCTTGCCTCTCTTCACGAAACGAGTAACACCCCTCATTGGTGATACTTTCAGATAAACCCAATCGTTCACCTCAAAGCTGATTGGTTTATGTCTCCTGTCGTAGTAACTTTTCTGACGATCCTGGGCCGCCTTCATGTTCTGCCTAATCAGCTGTATCTTCTCGTTTGTTTCTTGAAGCAAGGCCGGCCCAGCAATTGGTGGTTCACCAGTTTCTCTCCAACAAGTAGGAGTCCTACATCTCCTTCCATACAAAGCCTCAAACGGCGCTTTCTTTATCGTTGTGTGATAAATGTTGTTATATGAAAACTCTATTAGTGGCAGATGATCATCCCAATTGCCACCGAGATCCAACACACATGATCTCATCATGTCTTCCAATGTAAGGATGGTCCGTTCGCTCTGACCATCGGTTTGTGGACGATAGGCTGTACTCATTGCTATTCTCGTTCCCAACCCTTCTTGCAGTGCTGACCAGAAGTTTGAAGTAAAGCGACTATCACGATCAGACACAATGGACTTAGGCACTCCATGCCTAGAAACAATCTCGTCCATGTAAATCTGAGCTAACTTCTCCAGCGAATAATTTTCTCTAATCGGTATAAAGTGAGTCGACTTAGTCAATCTATCCATGATCACCCATACTGCATCGTGTTGACGCCTAGTTTTCGGCAGCGTTGTAACAAAATCCATCGTTATGTGCTCCCACTTCCATTCCGGAATGGGAAGCGGTTGCAGACTGCTATAAGGTTGTTGATGTTCGGCTTTCACAAGCCGGCAAGTTCTACATCTCTCCACGTATTGGCCTATATCTTTCTTCAATCCGGGCCACCAGAAGTCTGCTTTCAGCTCGTTGTACATCTTTCTACTTCCAGGATGTACAGAATACTTAGACTGGTGTGCTTCTTCGATGATTACCTCCCTCATACCCCCATACTTCGGCACCCACATCCTCCTGTATATCTCTTTCAGTCCCGACTCACTTGTTTCCATATTCTTAACTTGTACTCTAATATCCTCAGCACCAACATTCTCATCCTTTAAGGCTTCCTCCTTTGCGGCCTTGACATCATCAATAATTGTGGAGGTCAGCATTGTAGACGTCATCATATAACAGCAATCCTTAGCATATGCTTTGCGACTCAAAGCATCGGCTACCACGTTAGCCTTTCCCGGGTGATAAAGGATTTCACAGTCATAATCCTTTATAAGTTCCATAGATCGCCTCTGCCTCATATTGAGCTCCTTCTGACTAAAAATGTACTTCAAACTCTTATGGTCTGTGTAGAGTTGACACTAAGTACCGTACAGATAGTGTCTCCATAACATCAACGCAAATGTGACTGCGGTCAACTCCAGATCATGAGTTGAATAATTCTTCTCATGCTGCTTCAGCTGTCTTGAAGCATATGCTATAACCTTTCCACGCAGCATCAGTACAGCGCCTAACCCCAGTCTTGAGGCATCAGTATACACTACAAAATCGTCATTGCCTTCAGGCAAAGCAAGTATCGGCCCCTCACTTAACGCCTTCTTCAGAACCTCAAAGGCCTCCTGCTGCACAGTTTCCCATACAAACGGTGCATTCTTATTTGTTAATGCAGTTAAAGGAACTACAATCTTAGAAAAGTCCTTTATGAACCTCCGATAGTATCCCGCTAACCCCAGAAAACTTCTAACTTCAGTAGCTGAACACGGTGGTTACCAGTTCTTTATCGCTTCAACTTTGGCTGGATCTACAGAAATCCCAGCCCCCGAAATCACATGCCCTAGAAACTGTATCTGTTGCAGCCAAAACTCGCACTTCGAAAATTTGGCGTACAACTTTTCTTTCCTCAACAACTCTAACAGCTCCCTGAGATGTTCAGCATGCTCAGCCTCAGACTTAGAGTACACCAGTATATCATCAATAAATACTATTACAGACTTGTCTAACATCGGTCTGCATACTATATTCATAAGATCTATAAAGACAGCGAAGCATTGGTTAACCCGAAAGGCATAACCAAAAACTCATAATGCCCATAACGTGTCCTAAATGATGTCTTAGGCACATCCTCTTCTCGTACCCTCAACTGATGGTACCCCGACCTCAAATCAATCTTAGAAAACACGCTCGCCCCATGTAATTGATCGAACAAATCGTCTATCCTCGGCAGTGGATACTTGTTCTTAATCGTCAATTTATTCAGCTCCCGGTAGTTAATGCACATTCTCATTGTGCCATCTTTCTTCTTCACAAATAATACCGGAGCTCCCCACGGCGATGAACTCGGCCGAATGAAGCCCTTGTCCAACAACTCTTGAAGTTGCGTCATCATTTCTTTCATCTCAGTTGGGGCAAGACGATAAGGAGAACGAGCTACCGGTGCAGCTCCAGGGATCAAGTCAATCTTAAATTCCACTTGTCTCTCAGGCGGCACGCCAGACAAGTCTTCCGGAAACACATCCGGGAATTGTGAAACAACCGGCACATCGGCCAAAGATCTCTTCTCAACCTTAGCATCAATCGCATATGCTAAGTAAGCGTCACATCCCCTTGCAACAAGCTTTCAAGCTTTTGCAATAGTCAACAAACATAAATCCCCGCTTCTCCTATCCCCGTAAATACAAATCTCCCGCCCCTCCGGAGTAGTTATCTTTATCATTCGGTTCTTACACACTATATGGGCTTCATTCTCGATCAACCAGTCCATCCCGACTATCACGTCAAACTCACTGAACTCAATAGAGATCAGGTCCAAATTGAAGACTACATCTTCAATTACTAATTTGCAATTACGGTATACGTGATCTACCTTGACTAGAGTGTTGCTAGCAGTTTCTATGTCAAGTACAGCAGATAATCTAGACAGTGGCATGGCAAGTCGTTGTGCAAACATAGTGGATACAAATGAGCGGTTGGCACCAGAATCAAATAAAACTCGTGCTGGCATAGCATTAACTATGAACGTAACCGTAACGACCTCCGGATTTTCCCTTGCCTCCTCTGCAGTAATTTGAAAAGCACGAGCCAGTGCTCTTTATGACTGACCCCGGCGGTTAACTGAACCACCACTTGAACCTCCAGAAGATCGTGTTGTTGATGGAGCAGCAGCTGCTGGGGAATTGTTCCTACAGTTCCTACTATAGTGTCCCCACACCCCACACTTATAGCAAGCATCTCCCTTCCTTGGGCAATCGTTCTGAAAATGACCCAGTTCCCCACAGCAAAAGCAAGCGCGTCCGTTAGTGCACTTGCCAAAGTGCTCTAGATGACACTTATTGCAATATTGCGGCTCGGTGTTGATGGAATAAGCACGAGCACGACCACGATCAGATGAACAAGACTGTCGGCGATAAGACTGCTGAGGTGAGTACTGTGAAGACCGGGAAGATCCCGAGTATCCTCCCTCACGTTGGCGCTTCGGCGGTGACGGCTGTGTTGGGTTGGTGGAAGCAGCAGCGGACCCAATAGAATAACCCGACATGATCAAAATCTGCTCTACATTTCTGGCAGCCTCGAGTAAGCCAGCAAATGTAGGGTAACGAACGTTGCTCATGACCCTCCTAATCTCAATATCAAGACCAGCCTCGAACCTGGTCACCTTCCTTTCCTCAGTATCGACTTGATGAGGCGCGAACAGACTCAGCCTCGTAAACTCCACAGCATATTGGGACACAGTCTTAGTCCCCTACATCAGTGCCATAAACTTCGCCTCCAATCTCCGACGCTCATCAACTGGACAGTATTGCTGAGTGAATAAGTCCGTAAACTCAGCCCAAGTCATCACAGAAACCTTCTCCTGTGTCAACGCATTCACCATAGCGTTCCACCATATGATCGCATCATTGGTGAACATAGCGGTAGCATACCGAACCATGTCCTTCTCAGCACAGTCGCTGATTCGGGATGTTCGTTCGGTTGTCGTTATCCATTCGAGTGCGGCAACAGCGTCTCCCAATCCATTAAACTCCACAGCCCCGTTTCCCTTGAAGTCCTTAAACCGACAACCTTTGGGTTTGTTAGACGACCCAGTGTTGTCATCTTGTTCATCATTGTTACCCCCTTCTTTTTCCTTGTTCTTTCTCTTATCCTCTCTTCTCTTAGCATCGGCCTCATCTCGAGCCCGAAAATGATCTTGAATCATTTTGTTCTGCTCAGCCATCATGGCTAGCATCATCTCTCTGGCTTCTTCAGGTGTCATTCCTCCTCCAGACATGTTCTGAAATAATAAACATATAACTTGTTTAGTAACATGTCATTAATTTAAAGATACCACTCATTTGTCCCGTATGATAGTCAATTTCCTATGATTACTAGATCGTAGCCTATCTTAGTTCAGATCATTACTTAAAATCACTACATATCATCACTTAATGTTTGAGACCAAGACCTCACGGACACTTGAATCTCAAACTACTGCTCTGATACCATCTTGTGTGACACCCTTGCCACAACAACCACCATTTACATAACACCAAGGATTAAACATCAAACATAATTACAATAATGATCTGATAACCTAATTTAAGTGCGGAAGCATTAAAAACACATAATAAAAGTAGTGCAACAGTGTCAAACACCCTACGGTGCTACAAGGTACCAAATCTAAGTCTACATGCCCAATACAATTATTACAACATCCAGAATATAATATAACATTGTCCCAAAGCATGATTACCGATTATATAGTACCTAATCTTCCGAATCTTCACAAATGACCTAACTAGAAGGTCCGGCAGTAGACTTCCCTTTTCCTGTAAAATAAAAAAAATAAACAACTGGGGAATAAGCGGATGCTTAGTGAATACAAAGATTACGCATTTAATAAATTTTTATGAAGCCCAAGGGTAAAACCGATCATAAACATCGTATACCCTCTTCGTACACCAAGTACAGACTAGAGTCGCAGCCCCTTCGAGCCCAAAGCTCGGCTTTAAACATACCATCTAAGACAAACGTACGATCGGGGATGACATACTGCCTACCGGGCCTAGGAGGGATCAGCTCCAGGTCATATAGCGCAGTAACATCAGAGTAATCGATGCGACCCACCGGTCCATCACTAGATGCACAACAATCGAACGGACATGCAACAAGTAAGAATGTGCATCTAAATATACGCAAGTTAGTAGAATTCCAAACAAATCATGAAGCAACAGGTCTCAGCAGGCAAAGCTTAACATAAAACAGATATAAACATGGGAAATCTACTGTACTCACAGTGGGTGCGTAATTAAACTTTAACCGATATTATTTCTCCTCAGGCTTTCAACCGGATCCACCAAGTACCCCACTGTGGGTTAAACAACACCACAAGGGACCTGTTAAGTCAGTGGTAACAACATATTGTGTCAATAATTGTTCAATTTCATAAAACTTAATTTTATAAGTTTTGCAATAATTGATCCCAATTTCGGATTTATGTCCGAATTCGGACCCCACCCGAATTCTGACCCCAGTTCGGCCCCTTTCTGAATTCGGACCATTATACAAATTCGGATCATAGTTAAATTCAAAACACATTAAACTCGAAGCTGATAAATTCAAACCACCTATAAATTCGAACTTAATTATTTCGGACCATCAACAAACTCGAATCCCCTTATTAAATTCGAACATATCAAATTCGAAATACTTGACAAGTTCGGTCCTAAACCAACTTCGGACCACATCCGAATTCGGACCCTTATCCGAATTCGGATCCCATCCGGATTTCCACACTTAGATCTATTTTTCTGTTTTGTATGCCCAAATTTCAGACCATATGTTAATTCGAATTAGGCCTAAATTCGAAGTATCTTAAATTCGAATGGTGCCTATCTCGAATTTAACTAAACTCGAACATATAAATTGAATTGAACCATCCGAATTTGTTCTTACTTGTATCATTCGAGTTTGTTCTTGCAGTTTATAAAATTTCCAGATTGAATCCAAGTCATTTTTGTACTTATTCATTACGTGAAATAACTTACACCAACTAAAATATACTTGTTTTCAACTATTTTAACACTATTACTAACACATTTAAGTACTAAATTGAACACTTTTTGTCCCTTTTTGCCCAACCGTCGAACACACACACTTAAAACACACACACAATCTCCAAAATCAGACTTATAGTGTGAATCAGAAACTGAAATTTGATATCTAGCATCATATACACTAGATTTAAACTAATCCACAAGAAAATCAAACATGCATCCGTATTTGCAACACTAAATTCAAATTTTCGGTTCATATAAGAACCGACCCAAAATTCTTCAAAATCAAAGAGTTCTTGTGATGTTTACCTCAAATTGATGATTGCAGTAGTAATAGTTCCTTGAATACGATCTGAATCCAAATTTCCAACTTCAATTATCAACTTTTGATGATCTTTGAATTTGTAGAGAGAGAGAGAGAGAGAGAGAGAGAGAGAGAGAGCCGAGAGATGAGAGAGAGAATGATGATTCAAAATGAAAGACCTTTGGTCTTTTATTTCAAGATTTCCAAGTTTATCACCTTTAGTCCCTCAAGTCATCCACTTCCATTAAATACTGATTTATTCTCAACTTATCATCACTAATTTTATAATCCTTAATATTTCATAACAATAATAATTTATATTAACTTAATGAATTTAAATCATCAATTTCAAAATAGAACCACCAACTTTTATCATAAATCAAAATACAATCCGGCTTAAATTACAAATTTAAACTAATAACTTTAAATATCATAATTTAAATTTGAGGATGTTACACTGAGCTTCAGGCAGCTCACGGTCAGGAGAAATGACCATATTATGCTTTTGAACAAATACTCTGTCTGCCATATCTGCACAATAAGTATATAATATATTAGAATGATCAAAAATCAAAATAAACTTGTTTAAATTCAAATTTGTTTTATTTTGAACTTATGTAAGTTCAAAATCCAACACATATGAATTTCTACAAGTTTGATTTAAATTTTAAGCAAATATTTCAGTTTTAATGGTAAATTCGAATAACAAATTCGAAACAACCCTCATTTCGAGTTTATTGGCTTCTTCGAATTTAGTGACAAACTCGAAGCCACGATCAAATTCGAAGCCATGAACAAACTCGAAGATGTCGGTATGTTAAACAACAAAACTCTAAGATTTCAACCATTTTAGACTTAGAAAATTACATTCATTAGCCCTAATAGGTTCTAATCAAAGATATTTGTCACAAATTTTATGTTTCACCGGTTCAAACTTTGTTATTTTGAAATACAAAGTTCACACCACTAAAACCTCAAAATCAGTTGATTTTGGCTCAAATTGACTCTAAAACCTCCTAAATCTTGTACAATGTAGTTGATTATACCTAGATTTGTTAGGATTCTCGAACACAAACGGACAAAAACTCGACAAATAGTGAAAAACTCGAAGTCGGCAAAGTCGAAGCTCTAAATTTGAAATCTCTCTAGATAAACTCGAAGGACTAAAATCGAAGGTAGGTGAATAATGAATGTCACTGTTGACGTATTTATACTAACCACCTTCGAGTTTGTGACTTGTTTCGAATTTACTGCCAAACTCGAAGTCCCTGCCAAATTTTAATATATATTCGATTTTGGCTTAAACTCGAATTTAACTTGAAAATCTTGAAAATTATGAAAATATTTGAATTAAATTGAACTTTTTCAACTTTTCCAACTTTTTCGTGTAACGGAATAAACTATTCAAAATCATTTACCCTAAGCACAAGATTTTCACGCAGTGTTTATTTTATTCAACTAAGAATGCATCCTCAGTAACTTTGACCTTTTTCCTACATAAAGTTAAAAATTTAAAAATAAAAATGAAGTAAAACTAAAATAAAATAAAATAATAAAGTAAAATTAAAATTTTGAACAAAAAATTTAAACTTATACTAATCTACAATAATTTTAGAATTTACAACCTATACTTTAATACGAACAGAATATTTTAGGCGAGTATAGTCCAAGAAAGGTTCAATCAGATAGCGGTGTCAAATACTCACTTTGAGTATTCAAACTTTCACACTTAGGAATTTTTTATTCCTTTTTATTGTTTGTCGTGACACACATTTCTAGCCGATTGTTGGTATTATTTTCCCTTTAAACATGTTACACTTCGGAATATCCCTTGGCCCTTTTATTTATCAAGAAATTATCTTACGTGACTCATACTTAGACATACTTTTATGATCAAGGCATATACACAATGATTATAACTTTTTGGTATTGCAAACTTTCTTTAAAAGGCAAACATCGGACACATGTCTGTATTTACATACAACAAAGTGTCTTAGTTTGTCTTAAGGTTTATTTTTAAAGCTAGCAAGACAGCGGTGACAGGTCTGTACCAACGTACAACAAAGCGACTTATCTTGACAACTCGAGTCAAACCAGAGGCAACAGGTCTGTACTTACGTACAACAGAGTTACTTGTTTTGACTCTTAACTCAGTATATGATTTTTCTATTCTTTCCATTTTTAAGATGTATCTGATGTTGCTATACATCCCAGAAAGTTTGCATACCTCATTTAGAATCAATGTTTGTATGTCTTTAACATAAAAATTAAGACCAATTGGTCATACATCTAAGTTAGTGACACGTCTGACTTTTTCTTGAATATTTTATTAGCCTTGAGACTCCCTATATGTATTATGCCTACCAACACATCATACTAGATAATGTATAACACTTAGAAATTTAGGTGCATTATGTATGAAAGCTAAACACTTAGAGATTGTAAAGACTGTGCTATTTTCGTCACTTTGAACCTATGTATCTAAGACTTAACTCATTTTCTGATATTCTCTTTTTTTAAAAGAAAAAAACTTTTTATGGTTTTCTCTCTTTTTTTTGTTTTTCATAAATAAGAGTAAGAAAATAAAGTAACCTACTAACTTACTTTAAGAGGAAAATATCCTAAGCTACTAAACTTACTATAAAAAGAAAGAAAATTTACTGCTACAAAAGGAAATAAACTCAACTAAGGTCAACTTACTCTGGATTACGCATTCCGTTTAGTTGAATCAAATACTCAAAATGTGACTTATCAAAAGCTTTGGTAAATAAATCTGCATTATTATCATCCGTTGCCACTTTAACCAGCTTGATTAAGTTCTTTTCAGCACAATCACGTATAAAATGGTGTCTTATGTCTATGTGCTTGGTTTTACTATGTTTAACTGGATTATTAGTTATTGCAATTGTTGACTAGTTATCTATCCTAATAGGAGTATGAGTATAAGTCAAACCGTAATCACGCAATTGTTGTTGTATCCACAGAACCTGTGAACAGCAACATATTCGGCCTCGCACGTTGACACCACTACCGAAGTTTGTTTCCTGCATTGCCAGGAAACGAGTCTCCCTCCTAGGAACTGACACCCTCCAGTTGTTGACTTGCGCGTCAAGCTGCATCCTCCATAGTCTGAATCCGTGAACGCCTCTAATTCCAGATCGCCCTCCGCGTGATACCAAAGTCCCAGCTTCGGTTTCGACTTGAGGTATCGTAGAATCCGCTTCACAGCTTTCATGGGCATCTCTTTCGGATTAGCTTGAAACCTAGCACAAATACAAACAGCAAACATTATATCACGTCTTGAATCAGTTAAATACATGAGTGACCCAATCATGGCCTGATATAACGTCGGATCCACATCGGTATCACTTTCTGTACCCGGTCCAAGATTGTGATTCACTTGAATCGGCGTGCTGAAATGAGCTGTCAGCTTTGTTCCTTCCATCCCGAAGCGCTCTAATATGTCGTAGACATACTTCGTCTAATGAATAAACATTCCCTCCTTCCTCTGTTCGACTTGCAAATCCAGAAAGAAGTTTAACTCACCCATCTCACTCATCTCAAACTTTGACTTCATCACCTTCTCAAAATCTTTGCACATTTGCTCGTCTGATGATCCAAAGATGATGTCATCGACGTACACTTGTACCAAGATGAATTGTTCCCCTTTTCACTTTACGAACAGCGTACTATCTATTCTCCCTCTTCCAAACCCGTTGTCTAAAAGGTGGTTGGATAGAGTCTCGTACCACGCCCTCGGTGCTTGATGTAATCCATACAAAGCCTTATCTAACCGATATACTCTGTCTGGATATTTCGGATCTGTAAACCCAGGCGGTTGTTCCACATAAACCAGTTCCTTCACTTTCCCATAGAGGAAAGCACTCTTAACCTCTAGCTGATAGACTTTAAAACCCTTGAAGGAAGCAAAAGCCAGAAACAATCGGATTGCTTCAAGCCTTGCTACTGGCGCGAACACTTCATTGTAATCGATTCCTTCCTCTTGGTTGAAACCCTTTACCACCAGTCTTGCTTTGTTGCGAGTGACTATACCCCGATCATCTCTTTTGCACTTAAAAACCCATTTGGTTCCTATTGCTATTTCTCCTCGAGGTAACGGAACTAACTCCCACACTTCTAGTTTCCTAAACTGTGACAGTTCTTCCTGCATCGCTTTAACCCAAGAGTTGTCTTTTAGTGCCATTTGCACATTTTTCAGCTCTACTTGCGAGATAAAGCATGAATAGAGGCAAGTATGAAAGGCCTCGGAGTCATTTATCATCGACAACAACATTGTGTTGTTATTCAAACTACTACTAGTCCTCACACCAGCACTAGGATTTCCTATGATACTTTCAATAGGATGATTTTTATTAATCCTACATGTCTCTATCTCACCAACCCTAAGATTGTCTCCCAAATTTGATCCTATCTCTCCTAAAGGGGGTACGGCTTCAGACTCCACATTTTCTTCCTCATGGACACTGTCTTCAGAGTTAGAATTTGTTGTCTGATTTTCGACTGTAGGTACTTCAGAATCATTTTGTTCCGGAGATCTATCTTCAGTTGATGTAGGCTCGGATGTTGATGGAACGGCGGTCCTCGGAAAACTTTGACCCTCGTCATTCAAGTTTAATGACGACAAGTCCTGTTCGATTGGACCTGCATTCCCATCCAAACGAATGTTAAATGACTCAAACAATTTGTCATTATCAAATATCCATTCCGGACCAGTTTGGGGTTCATGTGTATAACTTGTGACTTCAATGTTATACACAATCTCTACTATACCATTTGATTTATTAAAAACCCTTTTATTTGGTGAATTAGGCACATAACCTAGGATAACCTTCGTCAGCCTTTTCACCAAATTTTGGTTGATGTTTCGTTTTCATTAAAGTACATGGTACCCCAAAAGATTCGAAGCCACTTAAATTAGGTGGCCGTTTATTCAAAAATTCATAACAGGTTTTGTTCAATGATTTGACAGTAAGGACCCAATTTAAAACATGGCACGCGGTATTCACTGCCTCCCCCCAAAACATGGTAGGAAGCTTTGAATCTGATAGCATGGTCCTTACTGCCTCAATCAATGTCCTGTTTTTCTGTTCGGCCACTCCATTTTGTTGTGGCTCATAAGGTGCACTAAATTGATGCACTATGCCCTTTGATAGGCAATATACACCAATTACTGTGTTTTTAAACTCTGTTCCGTTATCACTTCGAATGCATTTAACCCTCGTTCCGTAAGAATTTTCCACTTGGTCTAAGAACCCGATGAGCTTGGCAGCCGTCTCGTCCTTTGTACCTTGAAAGAAAACCCAAGAAAAACGTGAGTAATCGTCAGTAATAACTAAAAAGTACCAACTACCACCTATACTCCTTTTGTTGATTGGTCCGAAGAGGTCCATATGCAACAAATCGAATGTGGCAGCAATGGAGTTCTGAGTCTTGGACTTGTGTGCCTTCTTGTGTTGTTTTCCTTTCTTGCACGGTAGACACTTATCCTCAAATGAAAACTCTTCATAGGAACACCTTGCACCAATCCATTTTTCGTAATGTAGTTCATCTTTTCTCAGGTGCAAGTGTGTCATGCATCTGTGCCATTAAACCGACTCAGTCTCTGACGCTTTAGATAACAGACAAATTGGTCCCATTGAAGATTCCGTCTTGTTCATGTCGAGCATGTACAGGTCATTCTTCCTTGGAGCCCTCATCAGTATCCACTCTTAAGGTACTTTGAACCCCGGTTTCAGCACTAACGCCTCAGTATCAGTGAACAGTACTGAATTCTTCTTATCACAGATTTGAGATACACTAATGAGATTGTGAACCAGTTTATCAACGTGATAAACTTGATCCAATTTGATAGTCACGTTAGTGACCACTCCAGTACCAGTGATATTCCCTCCTTTATTGCCAGCGAATGATACAAAACCCCGATTCCCTACCTTGAAGTCTGCGAGTAGACTTCTTTCCCCTGTCATGTGCCTGGAGCAACCACTGTCGACGAACCATTTATTGTTTGGACTTGTAGTTATCTCCTGCACATGAAAGAAAATAGGTTAGTTATGACAGGGAACCCAAGCCATAACTGACTTGGTAATACCATTCTCGTCCACAAACTTCAACTCTTTCAAATACCCATCTCTCCTTTCAGGTGACTTGGGTTTTTTAATTGGAGCCTGTTGTGGTGCAGAGTGATTTAAGTTCACTCTCGGCCTGTATGTAGGCATTTGCTGTGGACCTCTTGGATAATATTGATTATAATGCATTTCTGACTGATATCCCTGAGCTCTTCCTGGTGTTTGATGTCTTACAGGGGTATGTGACCTAACCGGAGTGTAAGCTCTGCTAGGTGTGGTACTCCTATAGTTCTGTTGCGGTCCTGACCTAGATTGATTAACGACTCTATTTGGTGAATTAGTCCTAATCACTTATTTTGGTCGACCTGACACAGGCATTTGTTTCACAGCAGATTTTGGTGCCGCTTGCACAGTTTTCTAGGTATTCTGAGAACTACTTGTGCTTGCAACACTTTGAGAAGGCTTAAGTTGTTCCGGCTTTCCAGTCTTAGGTGTATTATCTACTTTCCTATGCGG
This sequence comes from Centrapalus pauciflorus, assembly GCA_020465985.1. Classification (NCBI taxonomy): domain Eukaryota; kingdom Viridiplantae; phylum Streptophyta; class Magnoliopsida; order Asterales; family Asteraceae; genus Centrapalus; species Centrapalus pauciflorus. The sequence goes on from JAANYP010005979.1 coordinate 232,233, forward strand.
ACAGCTAGAAGCAACATGCCCCCTTTCGTGACATCTAAAGCAAGACATTTTGTCAATTGACTTTTTATGTGTGCCCTTTGACTTAGGTGTCTCACTAGTGTCTGGCTCTTTTGGTTCAACTATAGCGACTCGTTCATCCTCTTGTTCATTAAAGTCAGTTTTGTGTTGTCCTATAGGTTTATCACTAGAGGATGGCACAAATTGAACTTTCTTAATCTTTATATTATTAGCAGTCACCTTAGTTTCATATTTCTTAACAATCTCACACACTGGTTCTGGTATTACCTCTGATTAAACTGATTTCTCAGTTTTCTCCTGAGGTTGAGGTACATAATTATCGTTGAAAGGTGTAGGACTCTCATGATATCCTAGACCTACAGGCTTCTTACACTGACGCTGTGCATCTATGATTACCCTAGGTTAAGAGATGAGTTCCTAAACTTTTCAAGTTTACTGTTGACCTCAGCTACCTTTACCTTAGACTCGGCTAGCTCTATTTCTTTGGATTTAACCTCCTTGGTTAATGCCTCAACATGTTCATACATTAGTTCTAACCTAACACACTGTTCGCTCAGTTTAACTTTAGAACTACAACATCCTGTGCATTAGCCTTAAGCTTATCCCTAAGATCTTGCTTTATATCTACTAGGCTAGCATTATCTGATTTTAACGATTCATTTTGAGCAGATATGGTTTGATGTGATTCTAGTACTAAATTTAACCTATCGTTAGATGTAGCACATAAAACACATAAATCATGGAAAAGAGAAAAGTTTAGAGTTACCTTGGCATGATCTGATTCCACGTTGGCCATCTGTGCGGCGAACTCCAGAATCGTCTGATCGTCTGACTTTTCTACCCACATCGGACTGCTGTCATTCTGACTGTTGTCCCCTGTCGTCTCCTCTGCTCCATCATGTCCAGTCTTGGTCACTTCAGCCATAAAGGCTCTAGCGTTCGACTCTGGATGAGTACTCCAGTCATAAGTTCCATCTAGCTGTCTGTTTGATGTAACATTGGATAACAGACCAGCTATATTTGCTTGACTGGTTGAACTACTCGGTAGACATCGCCCTTGCGATTGATTATGATACTGTCCCTGGTAGTTCTCTACTTTCGGTCTCTGACACTCCCTAGAGAAGTGCCCTAACCCCTGACAGTTGTAACACTTAACCTTGGACTTATCAAATCCAACCTTATTGTTACTAACGTTCAGATTCCTTCCCGTTCTTTTGATGAACCTTTTAACTCTCTGAGTTACCATGGCCAGTTGCCATTGCAGATCCATCTCTTCAAGATCATTAGGGTCTACCGGATCGTAATCCTCATCCCAAAGCGCAGGATCGTTGATTTTGCCCTGAACGCAATTGCCGTAAGCGGCCACAAAGGAAGCCAACAGATTTAGATGGTCTTCCGCAGATTTTGCGCTCATAGGCATCTTTGAATACCCTTGAGATGTAGATGTCGGGGTAGCCTGAAACTGCTTTTCTTCTGGTCGAGAAAACCCTAAGAAAGCCCTACTCACTGAGTCTTCTGTTTCAGCCGGTTACGATGTTTCTTCCGAGAAGAATGCTGTAGCGGTCTTCAATTCAGTTGCCACTGAAGGTTTTGATTTCCCAAAGTACATAGCCGGATCTTGAGCTTGATCATAATCTGTTTCCTTCTTCAGCAACTCAAAGTGATATGCCCTCAGCGTTCCGATAACCTTATTTAGAGTCAGAGTATAGAATTTGTCTTCATCATGCTTTATTAAGGCCACATACACCTCCCATTTGGCCGGTAAAGCATCCAGAATCTTGTTAATCTTTTCCGTATCACTATACTCCACGTCGTGGCTATCTAACTCAGTTAGCAAATGATAGAATCGTGTAATAGTCTCATCCAGCTTTTCGTTCTTCAAGGCTTTGAAGATCGCGAACTGTTGCTTGAGCATTTCCATTCGATTCTTTCTTACCCTCGGGTTACCTTCACACCGTTTCTCTAACGCATCCCACAGCTCTTTTGCTGTCTTCTGAATACGGAAGGTGTTTAAGATCTCCTGCGGTAACGCCATTCGAATGATAGCTATTACACGGTTCTCAGCTTCATACACCTTTTTATCGTCATCCTTCATTTTTGAATAAGGCACAACCTTTTGTCGTCCTTCAACCTCAGCTATAGGTGGAATGTACCCTTCATCGATACAAAGCCACATGCGCATATCATTAAACCTCGTGAAGTCGGCAAACCTATCCTGCCACTAGTAATAATCCTTAATTTTCATCAACTTCGGTGGTGAGTTCGCCTTGCCAACCTCATGATCCATCTCCATAAACCTCTGCAGACTTGACATTGTTTCAGATATATTTGAATTCAAACTTAATTAATTAACTCGAAATTAATTTAAATTAATTCTTTCAAATTTGGGTAGATTCGAATGTACTTAAATTTAAACCTGTTTGGGATTAAATTCGAATTAAGTTTTAAATCCAGCTAAACTCGAAAATAATGACAAAGTCGAAGCTCCACTAATCTCGAAACCCCAAATAAATTCGAAGATCCACCAAACTCGAAATTCCCTAATTCGACTTTAGTGTAAAGTCGAAACCCAAAGCAAATTCGAACTGGCCATATTCGAAGCAAACTTTAAGGAAACTCGAAAGGAGCGTATTTTGGTCAAACTCGAAATTTTTGGAAACCCTAATACTCCCTTACTAAACTCGAGCGCCCCAAATTCGAAAAACGGCTAATACTTCGAGTTTTTCAAGTTTTTCAGATTTTTACAAGTAAAAATACTGATTTTGGTCAAAAACTTGAACTACAACAAAATATTTCCCGAAATCTGATTTGTTAAGCTCGAAAAACCTCAAAAATCGTGATATTACCCGTCCAAAAACGTCAGAAACCTAGGATGTATGCTTATGAACACGAAGAACACCAAGAACACCCCGTAGGCTCTGATACCACTTGTAAGGTCTTGAACTCACGGATCTATCTAGACGCGACACCGTCCAACGAGTGCGGAATCCTCGTTAGCGGATTGACGGTAAGATCACACGCACGGAGCACGGATACTACCACTGCGTTATACGAACGACGACGAACGTACCTACACGATGATTCTCTCCGAAAACACTCTCTGAATCCTGATAAACTCGAGATCGCCTTTGCTTAATTACTCTCCGGAATTCTGCAAAAGTCTCATAATTATTCGAGTTAATCCTTAATTATACAGATCATTTCGAGTTTGTCTTAGGACAAACTCGAACCAGGCCCAAGGCCCATTCGAATTTGTCCACTTGACAAATTCGAGATTGCCTTAAGTACAAATTCGAAAATACCTTATGTGCAAATTCGAATTTAGTCCAAATTCGAATTTCACTGTCATACTTCTATTTGACCATATGTTTTAACTTATGTTTGAATTAATCTTTGAACTTCTTGTAATATGTTACACCAAGTTCAAACATACAATCAATCACTATCAAACACATATAACACATATATCAAATACTAGTCAATATTCAATATTACGTAAGTTGACTTACACAAAATGCCAACTATTCTTAGACTGCTATCGTCACCCAAGGTGTACCAACAGACTCCCCCTTGACGATAGCTTCTAACTATTTACATTTTGATTAAGTACTAATGTCTATTTAAGATACTACCAGCATACAGACCTTGTTCGACACAAACCTTTACCACGTTCTGATACTTATTGGCTTCAGGGTCCATATGTGCATCACACGAGATCTTGTGAGCATGAAGCACTTGAAGATCATCTTTTGACAGATTGACTAGGTGCATCGGATCATACACTCTAAGAATCACCCGTTCTTCTAGGTCTTCCGTTACCGCTTCACCAGTCTCGCTTTCAACGTATCACCAATTGAGATTACCCAATACATTCTGTGGCATCGGCTTTAGAGGGACTTTCTTCAAACATCTGACTGGTTTGTACTGAATCTTCATCCATGGTCTACCAGTCAGAGGATCAATTCTAGTATGGTCCATCACTCTTTTGCCAACTCTTGGATTGAGCCTTTCAAATTTCCTCGACCTCCCTTCCCTTCTAATGATCTTAGCAATGATTTCAGGCGTAGGGATCGTCTCCGATATTGATTAGCTCCTTCCACGCCAATGCTTTTATCTCAACCTTTGGTAGTGAGTTGAAATCTTTCAATATTCTCCTGAGATACTGGAGGCCATCCTTTCTCTTGATAATGAACAGCTGCAGTTCTCGATCAAAGAACCAGCTAATTATATTTCTGGATAGTTTTCCAGCACTAGGCACCAGCATCTTTTCCTTCAGTTCTAAATCCTTCTTCTCTGCCCTAAACCATAGCTTTCGCTGTTCTTCATCAGTAAGTACCTGGCAGGCTCTTCACCTTGTGATTCAATATTTAATGCATCTTTAACAGCTTCTATATCAATCACAGTTTGTTCCTCTGTCACATATGTATCGGTGATGGGATTCTGTTGAATAATGATTTCATTTGCTTCATCTTCCTCATCACCCAATACTTCATCGTTAGGATTCCATTTAGGAACGTCCTCAGGAATAATTTCTCCTTCTTCCAACTCATCAATTTCGTCTTCAAAGTCAAAATCTAACACTTCTTCCTCGATATTCATCAAAGCTTCAATGATTTCGTTCATGTCGCTTTCCATAACCTTTGAGGAACTAGCCTCTCCTCCTTCAGCTTCAACACTAGTTTGACTTGGCTCCCCCTGTAGTTCTGCATGTTGAGCAGCAGAAAAATCTACTGGCTCACTCTCTTTAGGTGCATCGGGATCATTGCCTTCGTCATCATCTCCCCTTCTCTGCTCCTCAGAATCCCTGCAGCTTGTCTCCCCCTGAGCCTTTAGATTTTTCGTTAATTGCTTAATAAGGGATCTCATCGTGCGGATTTCTGCAGCCTGATCTGCAACAAACGTTTTCAGCTCAAGATTCTCTTCTTCAATATTTCCAACAAATTTCTTCAACTCTGATAGCTTTAGTCAACTGAAAAATTTGGACTTGTTGGAAGTCAACCTTGCTTCTGAGCTCAGCAAATCGTTGATTATCGATGAAGGTGGATGAGGTGGATGGAATGGATTGGATGGGTGTCAAAATGATTGGTGGTGGAATGGATGTTTGAACAGGTAGTGGCGGTGGAGGAATGGCTGTTTGATCGGTTGGAATTTCTGGCAGAGGCTGATGAAGCTCCCTGCATAAAACGATGCCTTTTGGCCCTATGCTTTGGCATCAAAGGAACTATATCTTCATCCTCAAAGTCTGAGTCATCGTCATCAGAAACTCTCGATGCTCTTCTCTTTGCAGTCTCTTCATCAATAACTATTACCCGGGATCCATATGTGGCTACCCGGATAGTCGGATCTTCTGACTCTTTCTCAATCTCAATCTCTTCTGCCTCTTCCGATTCAGATTCAGAGGTTGACTCAGCTTCACCTGCTGCCTCAGGTTCATACTCATCGATCTGCTAAAAAATATTTTCTTCCCCAGTTGGAGGTTCCAAAATATTACCAACTAGCTCAGACGTGATCTCTTCATTTTCATGAGGTCCTTGTGCCCATATTTCTTCAAATGTTTCCACCCGCGGATCAGATACGGGGGCTACACTTGAAGGACCAGCCTCTTCTGGCTCTTGCACTCTGCTCACTAAAGGCCTAGTAGCCTGAGTCTGTCTGACTGATGGTCTTTGCCTCCTCCTTTGTTGTTCCTGAGGCCTCGACTGTTGCTGTTGCTGTTGTTGTTGCGGCTGCTGCGGAATTTGAACTTCGACGGCCCAGTTGGCACCTTTAGGGACTTGAAAATCCGGATTAACCACTGCACCAAAAAGTGGTGCCTCCACTGGTCTAGCCAATGCACCTCTGTGTGCTTGGAAATCTGCAAATATTCTTTTGTCAATTACCGCAACGCTTTGAATCTCAGGTAATTGCGGCAGATTCGGCATGAAATGTCGGATTAACATCATCACGAATCGCGGGTATAACAAAAATCTTTCTCGTGCTGGAGCTGTTATCTGATGAACAAACTCTGCAAAGAACATTTCCGAATTGCTGAACCTCTGATTGTAAACTAACGCGATCATTCCCGACTGAATCTTCGACACAATATAATCAAATCATGCTTTCTTCGGAGCAAAGCACACCATGAAGACGTGTGCAAGATATCGCCACTGCCCGATTAAACCACTCTTCATATATGATGACTTAGCCACATCCAGGCTATAACCCATTCTTATGAACGCAGCTTGCCTGACTGCTAATGGAAAGTCTATCGGCCCAGCTTCTTGCTCTGAAGAGCCCAACTGCAACACTCTGCGTAGCACATCTGCTGAGAATACTAGGGGCTGTCCCGCTATCCTGGTCCTTAATACAGTCGGAGTAACTGTACCCTGGCAGGCTCTTCACCTTGTGATTCAATATTTAATGCAGCTTTAACAGCTTCTATATCAATCACAGTTTGTTCCTCTGTCACATATGAATAATGATTTCATTTGACTTACACAAAATGCCAACTATTCTTAGACTGCTATCGTCACCCAAGGTGTACCAACAAAAGTTTTGAACGTAAAAATCAGTCTACAACTCGAGACAATGTGGAAAATCAAAAGCTGCTAATTCTGCCAAAGTTGCTCTGAAGCATGAAGACAAAAGGGATATCCGAAATGGGTGACAGGCCATTTCTTATATCAAAATAGCATTACAAAAAGAGTAAAGGTCTAAAGTTGACATTCCTCTTTAAGGTAAAGTTGGGGACACAGAGACAAAAAGAAAAAGACAAAGCTTCTGTTACAAGTGGACAAAGCCTGATTTGTCAGACGTGCAGAAAAGTATCCTTGTCTTTTTGCAAGACATTCTCACTTTCTTTACAATCAATGAAGAAGTTTCGTTGAGATTTACTGAGTGAGTATAAAAGAAGCTTCCAAGGAATTAGAGACATCAAGAGGGACATCCACAAGTTTAGAACGTGCATTTGCAAAGGAAAGTGTGCTTTTCATGCATGCAAGTTCTGCTTTCAACTTAGAGTAAAAGAGCTAAGTGTGTCTAAGTTGTTCCATCTCAAAGTCGTCTGTCTATGTCTTGTATTAATAGTGAGTGAACCATTGTGAGTAAATTCATTGTAAGTAGTCTGAGTGAGTCTTAGATTTGTTTATAGTCTGCTGTTTCTGTCATCTCAGTTTGGATCATTCCGCAATCCAAACCTGTCTGTAATTTTCACAATTGTTAATATATACATACAAACATTGAGAAAAAGTGTGTTCTAAAGAATCAGTTGTATTCACCCCCCCCCCCTCTATAGCTTCTAGTAAGATACCTGGGAAACCTTTGGGACCTATAATGAGAGATTGAAAACCTCATCCATGCACGTAAACTTGCACAGGAATACACTTCAACTTGAATGACTAAAAAGTAAAGTTTGTCTATGTTGTTTTTAGTGAACTAGTCATCACCGCTATCATACTTCCCAAACCTGATCAGTGACTTGTATCCAAAAACTAATTGTGATGGTAGAGAGTGATTCTTAATGAGTTACCTCATTGTAAACCATTTTAGTATGTCTTAGACTAGTTTCAATCGTTGTTCATTCTCACATCTCGGTTTAGACCATTCCATAATTTAAACATGATTGTAATTAACAATACTTATTAATATCAATAATCAAACATTGAGAAAAATTTGTGCGATTTATTTTAAACTGTAATCACCCCTTACATTTAACTCTTGATACTTGGGGTACTTTTGGGACCTACACTATAATTATTCGTTACTAAAACATTGAAGGTTAACGAGTTATGTAGAATTTATCGGCTTTATCGTTTGGTCATGATTTAGATTGATGTAATTCTTTTTGGCCCCTCCAATTAAAATGTTCAAGTTTCACCACTGATTATGATCGTATATTTTTATCCACATTCGGATATAAAAATTTATTACGGCCTGATCAATTTTTAAAAAAATAACATTTTGTAATATAAATTATTTTAACTAATTCCTTTTTAATATTTAATTATTTGGTTTTTTATTAGGGATTTTAACATAAAAACAATAGTAACTAGTATTTTGGTATGTGTGTTGCCTCGTGTAACAACCGGCACAAAATCAGGTTAGCATTTATCACTTAATCAATAGTACTTAGTAATTAATCAAAGTGGTTAACAAATTCCTAAAGAATTTCATTAAAATCAGAAACAATTTAATCGGTGAGATTCAATGAAATGACAAATAAATTAATCCGATCAAATTACGATATGATAGATTAATTCAACTAAGTGCATAATCAAATTAAGATTAGTGACACTAATCATGCATTAAGAAACCTACATAACTTTAATTATGCAAGACAAAAACAATGCATTAAACTAGTGTATTTGTAAGCATTTATAAAACTAATAGTCTTTGCGCTGTGGAAAATAATTTCAATTTAACATGTTTTTGTAGTGGCACATAAATCTTTGACAGAGTCACAGAGATAAGAAAACGTTGGTTATGTGCAATATGTCATCTTCGGATGGACTTTCTATTAGTGTTAGGTTTATGTTTGAATATCAACTAATCATTTTTAGAAATGCTAAGTTAATCTGAGTAATTAGATTAAAAATTAAAGAAAATGAGGAAAATGATAATTTTGATATTATTACAAAAATATAGTTGGTTATAGATTTAATCCATAAATGTGTATATAAAGGATTTAACAAGAAATACTACTTTCGCAAGAACCAGGGTTTCATCACTTCCCATGCAACATTTGCAACATTTAGTACACAATGTATGGTACAGATCCTTGCAGTAACCATGTTTTGAAACATTAACATTAAATGGCATTGGTAAGCAACTTCCATCTCCATAAAATACCTTTATTGTTATCGAACTAGTGGCCGTTGAAGGTAGCAGTAACGACAAGTATAAGGCTTTTACCCAAACTTGATCGCATTTAGTACAACGAGACAAGGGATTAACATTCTAAAACCGTAATCCTTCAACTGCCTGACTTTTTACTTTAAGAATCAGGGAGATGGCACTCAAAGATAAATGGACATAAATATCTAAATAAATCAAATATATATTTGTTTTATCCTTTACAGAAGTGTATCCCCTAGAGATATCCACTGGATCTTGAATTCCATGTCCAGAACCAGCCTCAACAATTAAATGTTTGAGAAGAGCTTGAATCCATATATCATTTTTTCTTTTGACGCAAACCTATTAAGAACGGAGAAGGCATAGAACCAATTACATGAGAAATGCACAATCTAATTATTCCTTGAATTGCATATATTGGAAGTATACTTCCACTTGTGAGGTTAAACCGAGTCTCAAATTTCAATATTTAATTAAAGTAAAAGAAAGTTTAATCGAAGAATCAAAAGCTTTCTCAACAATTTTTTTACATTTAAAGGTCTCGATTACAATCAAAGAATCAGAAACTTTGTTTATTACAATGACAAGTGTCAGACTAGGTAACGAGCAACATGGCTCCTTTTCGGGTTCATGACATCCATGTACCACTTACATATTCTTAATGACTAGTACAGTACCCGCGCAAAGCGGCGGCGACAACAATTTAATTTTTTTGTTAACATGCTCCTTCAATCACACATCATTCTTCGAACGATATTTTAGCAGAATGTGGATGAGATTTCAGACTCGCAAAATCAAAATAAAGAATCAAATATTAGAAACCATTAGAACAACAAAAATTAAATATTAGAAACCATGAAAAACAAAGCTCATTAATAAAGTGCTTTGTTGGTGTATTTAGAATTCTACTTATGTCACCCAAACCAAGCTCATTATTTACTCGCTTCCTTTGGCCTCATGAAATTCCACGCTTCTCTTAAATTCCAACCAACGAACTTCTAACTGCTTGCAAACCCATAGACTCTATAACTCTCTCAAACAACTAAACCCTGTCTTGTTTGTATCCTACAATGTTTGAAAAAGAAATAAAGAAAAACAACAAGAAACTCTTTCACTCGATGGCATATCTGAAGTTGTGATACTTTTTTAAGGAATCAAATTACCATGGACAATATCATCTTGTGGCACAAAGCCAATGCTTTTTTATATGAATGGATCGAGTCTGGGTATATAGCCATATATATATATATATATATATATATATATATATATATATATATATATATATATATATATATATATATATATATATATATATATATATATATATATATATATATATATATATATATATTAGAAAAGAAGCACAATGGTCAATTCTAAATGATTTGTTTTAAATCTGATCCCGTTTTAAAAAAGGTGTCTTAGTACATGGAGATTCCAGTCTCCTTTGAAACAAAAGATGAATCTCATTGAAATGGAAAAATTAGTAAACCAGCCAAATGCCATATAAAAACATAAAAAATTCATCATAGGTTCATAAGACTGAAACATTTGCCACACATTCATATCACAAAGTCAGTACACAACAAGAAAATGAAAAAGGAAATTGGATCTTAGAAACCTGTCAACCATAACATTGGGCTTGCAACATCCATCTTAATCTATTGAAAAACAAACATGATGAATATTATCTTAACATTGCTACTTACAATTGCTTGAAAAGATGAAATATACAACGATCGCAAAGCAATGCAACACTACGAACATCTCAATGCCAACAGTCTATGATTCCTACAAAAACGCCGATGACTAAAAAGAATGAAGAGGCGAAAGATAGCAAGGCAGCGGTGCCCCTACCAAACATGGCTTGAGCTATCCGACCACCTTCGAGTCTTCCACATTGTAACAAGTTTAACGAAGGCAACACCATTCCTGTCTCGAATAAAAACAAAGCAAAACACTATCTATTGTCACCATAAAACCAAAAGAAAAAATTAAGAAGCAACAAACATTAATTAACATTGTCTTGACATATAATTAACAAAGCAAAACGCTATCTATTGCCACTATTTTCAAGGACTCACATGAGGTGGGAGTTGTGGTTTCATCTTGGGCTCTTGGCCAAAATTCAACATTGTCTTGACATATAATTTCCGCAAAATGTCGATGATCTAGAAAAATCAATATGCTTTTCCATGATGATACATAGCCCAAAAAGTTATGACTTGGTGAGAATATTTAAGTTTTAAAACAGCCTATGCCCCATAGAAATCTCACAATGGCCCGGAAATCATGAAAAAATGCCATAGGCGATCTCCCAAATTTAAGCCCAATATCCATCATTTAGGACTTCAAATCGGCTTCTATTTTAGGTGTGCATGTAAGCCAATACAAATAGGAATAAGTGACTGTTATGTATATTAGCAATATTCATTAGTTTAAATGTAACTAATTTCGATTATGAGATAAGTTAGAACTTGGATAGACAGATTTAGTTATACTGTTATAGCATGATTAGGGATTAGCTTTAAATTTCTTAAATCAAAATTAGTCTTTGTATGGTGCTCTTTCATGCCTTTTAACTTTCAGTAGGCAATATCAAAGCAACCAATAAGCTCGTTGTTATGCTTTTAGTTTGAGAGTTTTGGTGCATGAAAATCCACAAACAAATTTGTTGTTTCACCACACAACACTTCATAGTGAAATATGTATGCATCAGTTAGTTGTTACCTTTAAGGGGTGCTTTGTTGATCTAATCTTTAGGTGCTTCAGAGAACTCTCTTTGTAGTTACATTCCACCAATAAGTCTTCATTTTCTGTGCAAAGGGGAGGGTCGTATCATGCAAGAACATGCTATAAAAAGAAGAGCTAAAAAAACTTGCTATAAGAACCAGAGCGATTTGCCAAAAAAAACCAAATCACCTAGCCAAAAAAATTAATTAAATAATATAACTGTTACATATAATCTTGCTTAATGAAGCTCGAGCAACGTATAATGGAGGCATGACAGGATTAACATATTGAAGCTCACATGTGAATATATTTAAAGACCCAAGATGGGGTCGAGGACAGGAGACTCCTGGTGAGGAACCAATAGTTGCCAGCGAATATGCTGCCAGGTGTGTTAGCAGACTACAGGCTAACCTCCCTGGTGACAGCTTGAAGACGAATGCATGTTGCAAGCACTATACTGCCTCCGATCTTGATAACAGGAGTGGGGTTGATCGCTTCCATTTTAATGCCAAGGTACTTAATCCTATTCTTAACTTAGTAGTATTCAGTTTCAGTAAACAATTTTATTATTTATATATTTTACTTCTACACATGGATTACTCCATATATGAATGTAACTTTATTAATGCAGGTAAGCAAACAGGATATGAAAGATACATTTTAAATATCATTCAGACAATGTGTGATGCAAAGGAAGGTGACAAGTGTTATGTGTTCTTACAATCAAGTCACAACATTCCTACATGTGCTGACCCTAGACTTCTTCGTGACACCATTCGTGCAGCATGGGGCCTCAATGGGTACGTACTATCCTCTTCTTCACTTTTATGATGAAATCATTTCACATTTCCCCATACAAAAAAAAAACTTTTGCTTTTCTAACTGAATTTAATCATATTGTTGTTACATCCCCAACACACACTCACGCAGAAATAGGTACATTGTCTCAAATTGGGACTCTGTTGGAGTATTCCATGACAATCAACACTACATGAAAACTGCTGAAGATGCTGCAGCAGATGCTATAAAAGCGTGTTATCATGTTGACTTGTGTAAAATTAATTTGTCTATATAGCTATCTATGAGTTATCCTTCCTTTTCGATTTTCTGATTTTCATTTAGGCTAATAACTTTTTATTTACATTATAACTCTTTTCTGATTCCTATCTATAAAAAAGTAAGGCTTGTCTATACAATACAACAAAGTGAGGGGGCGTTTGGTTCACTGGAATCTGATGGAATCTGGCGGAAAAGGAATGGATTTTCCATTCTGATGGGTTGTTTGGTAGTCCAAAGGAATGGAATGACCATTCCACATTTTTTAAAAAACCCCCCCTTTTGAAGGAATGATCATTCCATAGCAAAATGAGAGGAATTTAAATTCCATTCTCAATTCCTTTTGATAGGGGTGTTTATAGAAATCCGAATCCGAGCATCCGAAACAAAATCCAAAAATACGATCCGAAAATTTTGGATTCGGATAGTAAAATTCCAAAATTTCGGATATTCGGATAATCCGATATCCGAAAATCCAAAAAAAATTATATTTTTATATCTTTGGTATTGATTATTTACATAATATTTGAGTGTTTATTATTATTCTAATGTATATTTTTGAGTTTTATCTTAATATTATAGATTTATTAACTAATATTTTATATTTTTAGTTTTTTAAAATTTTTTTAGTCGTTTTGGGTAAAATAATTCCGGATACATTTATTTTGTTATATATTTATCTTTAATTTGGATATATAATATTTGTGTTTTAGATATTCAAAAATTTGATTTAATTTTTCAAAAAAAATTAAAAATATAAATTTTCGGATATTCCAATATCCGAATCCGGAATTTCGGATATCCAAAATTTCGGATTCGGATAGCACAATTCACTATCCTAAATTTCGGATATCCGGTTTTGAACACCCCTACCTTTTGACAACCATCCGCTCACTCTCAACCTAGCAGCCACAAAAAAAAACTTGTTCTTCCTCTCCGGTGCCGATTTGCTAGCCGCTGGACGTCTTACCGCCGACCTCCTCCATCTCCGCGCCGATCAGCTCCATCTGCGGTGACTAGGGTTTTGCTCGTCTTCTCCTCCAGCTCACCTCCTGTTTTTGGTTCCACTACCACTTTTTCTTTTAAAAACTACCACTGACCGTGGGTAATTTTTGTTGGAAAAGTCGACAATCATTTAATAACTTTAATATATATATATATACATATATATATATATATATATATATATATATATATATATATATATATATATATATATATATATATATATATATATATATATATATATATATATATATATATATAATCAATACTTAAATTATCTATCATAAATGACCAAATATATTACAATCATGTTTTTTGTTGTTTTTTGTACTATATCTATTTTGGTTATAACATTTTAAGGTATTTGTTTTGTGACTTTGCAATATAAAAAATTTATTTTATAAAGAAATTGATTAAATAAATCATAGTTTTAAAATATTTTTGTACTTCAAGAAAAAAATTCATTTTGACAGATTTATCAACCAAACGAAAAACAATTAAGGAATTATATCTGAAATCCATTCCTTTCCTGCCAACCAAACAAACTATAGTATTTAGGTTCAGACAGATTCCATTCCTTCCAGAATTCCATTCCTTTGACAGAATCCATTCCATTCCGTCAGATTCCAGCGAACCAAACGCCCCTGAGGAAAAAAAATAATTATAATCTTCTTCAATTGTGTTTAGGTTTAGATTTGGACTGTGGACCATTCCTGGCTGTCCACACACAGGGTGCAGGATCAAGGTTTGTTGAAGGAGAAAGACATTGACAACGCATTAACTCCTAAATACTTAAATATCCCTTGACTCCACTCTGCTCCCCTCAACTCCTAAATACTCAATTCAAACATTTTTCATATTGTTACTCCCCAGGCCAAAACAAGACTTAACAAATTCAGTGTAAAAGCAACCAACAACAAAGATAAAGAAATGTATCAAGAAAAACAAAAGTGTTACCACTTGTTCTGCTTCTATCGTCTCTCTGAAAATTGAATGAGAAGCAATTTGATCACCATTATTGAGTTAATGTGAACCAAAAGCATCCATGAAAGGAACAGTTCCTTTTTGTTGATTATATTGCATTTGTTGAGCATGACGCATGAAAGGCCTCAATGTAGCATGTGGCATTGGTTGAGCAGCGACCATCCCTTGCTGCACGTCTGCGAGGCAAAACTGAGAGACAATAACATGCATAAAATGTAATGCAGCGTTCTAAAAAAATTAAAATACCTGCTTAAATCAGAAGCATAGAAAAAACATATATCAGTCTCAGTAACGCAATAACAAAAGGATATGTTCCAACTTATGTGGCTACCAAACTGCCCTTAAATAGACACAAACAATAGAAAAAAACAATATATTTGGCTACTAAACAACCCCTTAGCAATTCCACCGTGAAAAAAAACTATGATGGGCGAGTTAACCACACATAACAATAGGTGTATCATTGAAAAAAAACTCTTGCATCACCAAAGTTGCAGATCTTGAATCAGCATTGACCAGTACAATTTTGGGTTTTAAATTCTCTATGAAAGTCATTTGTTGCAAACAACCAATCCAAAGCTAATTGAAACAGATATGGATATAAAAGTAGCAGATATTTTAAAGGTTTGAACTAAACCTAGCTATTAATGTGTCATTCATATGTTTATCCATAACTGTAAATGACCCGTATAATTTTTATGAATAAAAAAAGAAGACAATTGAAAGGGTAGAGAAAAGAAGAAAATCCATATTACTTTTTTTGTTTTTAGGAATAACTCTGTGTGATGGATAAAACACCAAAAGTTCTACAATTGATGGCATTTGTTAGTAGTCATCGCCTAATGTCTGCATTTAAAATCAAATAAACACAGAACTCCAATACAAATTTGAGAATCTGAGATATGATAACATGCATATTCCAAACAGAAATTGGAATGGACAATGGGAGAATTAAGTACTCAATGATCCAGCAAATGGATTTAAAAATCAAAACCAAGAATCAAGATTCTTTAAGCCAAGTTTGGGACCCAACAAAAACATGCAGATCTCGGGCTCCTTTCTTCATATGCACAACAACACAAATTGGACTCCACTTTAACATACATACACAATTCAATATTCTATGAATACATGCATGTGTCTACAATGAGATTTTGAAAAATATTTGAACACCTATTTAAGGTTTTCTATGGTTTACATTTACGTTTTTGGTTCTAGGCATTTTGCCCAGGCCGTAACTTCACTAACACAAACTAAATGATGAATTTAAGTGTTATTTATATACCTTATAATCTTGTTGCTTGATTGTTGATAAAGAGCAATATCGATAAATAAAATGTAGTGCAAAAAATAAGCATGAATTGGTCCAATTAGGGAGAAAGATCCACCAAAGATAAAGTTATAAAAATGAATCCACAATAGAAACTTAAGCTTACCTTTCTAGTAGTCAAAATGTTTGCATTCTTAATATCCCAATGGATAACCCCCTGTTCATGAAAATAAACCAAACCTTCCAAAACCTTCTCATAAGTTGAAGTCAGATTAACCAGATTTGGACCAGTAGATAAATTTAAGGCCAGTAACAAACCTGAGCGATATAAACAAGCACCAATGATTCTAAAAATGGTCCAAATTTATTTGGCTTGATGATGTTTGCAAGTAAGCCATTATCCACATACCTAGGGTTAAAAAGAGCACCCCAAAATTAAATAGTTTCAAACTGATGCGAATGGTGCACATATTAAAGATTACAAAATCTATCTACTTACTCAAGAATTACGTGACAATGGGCCTTTGTCTTTAAGGATCCAAGATATTTTACTATATTTTTGTGGTTCAAATTCTGCAGCAAAAGAAATGCATCATATTACATGAAGATCCAAAAAACAATAAAGTTAACTCTAGCAAAAAGTTAGAGATGTAGCAGCCATGAATAAGAATTACCTGTAGCACCAGATCCAATCTCCTTCAAAGATGATGTATCATACGTCCTCACAATCGCCGGCCGGCGGAGTAGCTACGATTATGTGAAGTGAAAAAATCACGACCATCGTCTGCTACAAACCTCTCCATCACGTTCCCTCTCTGTAGCTGTGAGTATGTGAAGTTGCTCAAACCCATGATACGGAACAACGGTTTGGAATCAGGCGACAATAAACAAATTCAGATTGGGAGAATGGGAGATGACTGGATGATTGGAGAAGAAGGCAGCATCTCGGAGAATGTTCAGCTTCCATGGCTGAAAATAGGATCGAAGCATATTAAGCAGAAGGGCTTTAGGGTTTAGGAAGAGGAGGAAGCGTGCGTTTGGGTTCCCAAAACATTACACAGAAGAGGCGTGCGTATCAGTTCCCCATGAGCTGCATCGCTCAATTCAAATTTGTTTGAAAACTTCAACGGTGCAATAACAAATTGTACATTAAGCTTTTTGAGTAGTAAGTCTTAAATTTCAAGAAATTAGCATTAACAACTTGTACATTGTGCATTGTAACTTGTAGAAAGCTAAATGCTTTATAAGTAGTAAAGATAATGATACCAAGAAATTAATGGACAAGTGCTTAAAGTCATATGGAAACATACAACGTTGGTAAATAACTTATTTCATTTGAAAACATCAAATTTATCTAACTGGTTACTATTTATGAATTCCAAATTCGAGATAAAATAACATGAAATAGAATATCATCTTCACATATATAAGATTCTTTGTCCTATAAAATTTCTTTTTTTTGCCTTTTATAAGTAAAACTTATTTTCCTTGCCTTATATTACACTAAATTAGCTTTTAACTTTATTCATCCAACTTGAGAATGGTTTTGGTAAATCTTATTTCCATAGAAATGAAGTAACAAAAAAATTTATGCTCCTCCGAGAACATGTAGGTATTTTTCCTTTAAATATCAACCCTTGGACAAGTCCTTCATGGGATGGAAAAATATTAATATGTATAAGGA
This sequence comes from Centrapalus pauciflorus, assembly GCA_020465985.1. NCBI lineage: Eukaryota > Viridiplantae > Streptophyta > Magnoliopsida > Asterales > Asteraceae > Centrapalus > Centrapalus pauciflorus. The sequence continues at coordinate 249,818 of JAANYP010005979.1, forward strand.
ATTTGAGTTTAACAAAAGCAGTCCTTCAATGGATGATTTGCTACTATCATAAACACTGAACTTGGGAGACACCACCTCGGTATTTCTATTATATAGTTTTTTTTTTTAATATACATAAATAAAATTTAATACATATAAATATAAATTTTAATAAACATACAGAAATAGTATTATTGTTTGTCATAAGTTATTATTTTTCATGTCATTTTTTACTTTTTATTATAATATATGTACCTACTAATTACTAATTATTATTAAAATTTAGAGATGTACCATTGATACCGTCCAAAAGCTAAATACTCTTTTGAATTGGACCATATATATATATTTACATACATAAATACATACATACAGATATATATATGTATGTATGTATGTATGTATGTATGTGTGTGTGTCTATTCAGATTTTTCAGTACATACCGATTTCTAATAACTAAATTGGCCCACCTAATAATGAAATTCTGACTTTGCACGCCATTGCATATGAAGTACGAGAGGGAAAACTGCACAAATGATAAATGAACAGAGAATAAAAGGAGCTCACCCCTTGGGTAGTATGCGACGAAAGCTAGCTGGGAAAAAAAAAAAGGAACGACAACAGTATGTGTCAGATAAGAATTTAATACGACACGATTACACGAAGGTCAATAAGTTTTATCTCACTTTTTAATTAATGTATATGGTTCGCTTTTGTTTACACCTCATTGAAATATTGTGTTTTCCAAACAGTGTCTTACTCATCGAGTAAACCTATGAGCTCACCAACTTTATGTTGACGTATTTAGCATATTTTTATAGAAGCTTAAGAGCTAACTTCTGCACTCACGGCTATTTTTGCAAGCTTTTAGGAGTCACGGAGCATTTTCAAAACCACATGGAGATTTATTTGCATAACTAGAAATTTATATACTTTGCTCATGTATTTTAATCTCCAATATTCGTGAACTCTTTTGTTACTATGATTGTAAAACGTTGTTGATAATTTTGTATTTCGAAAACGCCCCAATTTGAGGTCGTTCATTATGATTGTGACTTTGTTTTCGCGACGTCACGCCTCGTTGCCAACCGGGGTATCGGGGTGTGACACCCGGATGAAGCCGTTTAAAAGTATTATACTAATCAATGTGTGTTTATGTTTGTGCTAGATTAATATGTATATACAACCTTAAAAATATCCAAATATTTTAGATCAGTTTTATTTTGTTAGATCTAGATATCGTGATAGTTTCATTGTAAAAAATGTAATAGATAGATATTTGTTTTGTGGGAAAGTGTAAAGTATCAACCTTATGTGTAAATGGGTCAAAAACCTAATAGGTTAACCTATGGGTGATTTAATTTAGAATTTGAATCCAAGTCAACTAGTTTACTTATATATAGATTTAGGTTTATGTTTCTATTCACTCAAGTTGTAATCGTACGAGACTTTTTGCAAACATTGTGGTTTATTCAACTTTGCTTACATTGTTCTTAAGGTATCATCTAGTTCATCATATTCATATCAATGTTCATATTGTTCTTGATGTTCTTGATAAATGCATGATAATTGTTGAATGCTTAACATAATATGGGAATTACAATTGGTATCAGAGCGTTTCTATACATGAACATGTATTTAATTGGGCAACCTTGGGCTTAAATTGGTATTGGAAGGGCTGTTTTGGGTCTTAAAGTTTAAGTTTCTTTGAAATTAAGAAACAAGAAATTTTCAAATGACCACTTTTCATCCAAAATACCTTAACTGAAAGCCCTGTAGCAATTGCAAAGGGCAAGGTCACCTAACAAAGAATTGTAGAGTTTCCGACCTTGGGACTAACAACGGACCCCAGAAGGGGTGTTTCTAATGTGGAAATATGGGGCATTTTAGAAAAGATTGCCCAAAGTTGAAGAATAACGTGGGAGCTCAAGGAAGAGCCTTTGTCATGGGAAGTGGAGAAGCTAGGCAAAACCCTGACGCGATCACGGGTACGTTCCTTCTCAACAAAACTTATGCATTTATACAGTTTGATATTGGAACTGATAGGAGCTTTATATCTACTAGGTATAGCAAAAAACATAATGCCACTCTTACAACATTAGATGCAACTTATGCTATAGAGGTTGCTAAGGGTAAGACACTGAAAACGAATAGCATAATTCGAGGATGCTCGTTAGAACTAGTAGATCAACTATTTGAAATAGACTAGATGCCCGTCAAACTGGGGAGTTTTGACTTGGTCATAGGCATGGAATGGCTATCGAAAAACCATGTGGAAATAGTGTGTGATAAGAAGATGGTGCACATACCCTTAGCCAATAAGAAGTTCCTTACCATCCAAGGCAAAAGAAGAAATACCAAAGTAAGCATCATCTCCAGCATTAGGACCCTAAAGTGTCTATGAAAGGGGTGTCAAGCCATCTTAGTCCACATGACGGAGAAGGAGCCGAAGGAGAAGTGGCTCGAAGATATTCCTGTTGTCTGTGATTACCCCCAACGTTTTTCCAAAAGATTTACCTGGACTCCTACCAACAATACAAGTCAATTTCCAAATCAACCTAGTGCCAGGTGTTGCACCAGTGACTCTAGCGAAAAACCATTTGGCCCAAACGGAAATGCCAGAATATCTAACCAGCTACAGGAGCTCTTAGATAAAGGATTTATCAAACTGAGTTCCTCACCTTGGGGAGCCCCATTTTTGTTTGTAAAGAAGAAGGATGGAACGTTCAGAATGTGCATCGATTATCGGGAGCTAAACAAGCTAACCATAAAAAACCGGTACCCACTCCCAAAAATCGACGACTTGTTTGATCAACTCCAAGGATCAAGCTTCTATTCGAAAACCGACCTGAGGTCTGGTTATCGTCAGGTCAGAGTCGCTAGGATGATATTCAAAAGACAGCCTTCAGAACCCATTACGATCATTATGAATTCCAAGAAATGCCGTTTGGATTAACTAATGCGCCAGCAGTATTCATGGGCCTTATGAGTCTGGTGTGCAAACCATACTTATAAAAATTCATGATTGTCTTCGTAGACAACATCTTATCTACTCACAAAACAATGAAGAGCATGAGCAACACTTGAGGTTGATTTTGGAGTTGTTAGAGAAAGAACAAATGTATGCCAAGCTTTCTAAGTGTGACTCTTGGCTAAGAGAAGTGAAATTCCTCGGTCATGTGATCAATAGTACAGGAATCCAAGTCGACCCTGCAAAGATCAAACCCATCAAGAATTGGTCAACTCCTAGGACCCCACAGAGATACGTCAGTTCAAAAATTGCCGGTTATAATAGGCGATTTATCGAATATTTCTTAAAGATCGCCGGATTTCTAACAGAATTGACCCGAAAGGACATTATGTATAAATGGGGCAAGGATCAGGCGACATCATTTCAGCTATTAAAGCCAAACTGTGCAGCGCGCCTATTTTGTCCATACCCGAGGGAAGCAAGAATTTTGTAGTTTACTGTGACGCTTCACACATTGGGTTGGGATGTGTGTTGATGCAGAAATATAAGGTCATAGCTTATGCTTCATGACAACTCAGGACAATTCTTAGGGCACTCAAAAGTTAAGTTTCGGGGTCATGAGACTTATGGTAATACTTAAATTATATGATTCGTTTTTGTTTACAAGTCACTGAAGTCTTGTGCTTTCTATACATTATTTATCGTGTAAACCTATGAGCCCAACAACTTTATGTTGACGTATTTAGTATATTTTTCTCTGGACCATAAGGGCTAAGGTAGTGCATTCATGGCATACTCACTAGATTTTAAAGATATTGGAGTCACCGAACTTTTCTATCACTACGGACATCAATTTTCATAACTTTTGTCATGTATTTTAAATTTCCGCACTAGTAAACTCTGTTGTTCTGTAGAGGTCGTTCATTATGATGGTGACTTTGTTTCAGCGACGTCACACCTCATTGCCAAGCGGGGTATCGGGGTGTGACAGATTTGTATCAGAGACGTGGTTATAGTGAACTAGGTTGCATTAGTACCCTAGACAATAACTGCTACAAAAACTAAACTTTATTGATTCAAGTAATTGAAACGACTGTAAAACTGTGTATGGACCCTGATAATAGAAAATGTTAACAATACGATTATCATTCTCTCTAATTCCAAGGACGAGTATTTACCCACAGATGATGGTGACACCGAATTGTACTTTGAATTAGAAGACCACCAAAACCCAACCAACGAAGTAGAAGAAGACCCCTCCGAGCACGAAGAGGGTGACTCTAGCACCGTAGCAACAACTATTCCTCCACCACCACCACGTGTCCCATCGTATACCCCATTTCAAAACCACCCCAACGGACCGCTAATGATGTGCACGCCACGAAAAAGGGTACGAATGGCACAACGGGAGTCTATCCCAATGCCTGCCCCACACCAAGCCCGCTGCAACAACGACAGCTAGATGCAAGACGATGGGGATGGATGCCTCACACTCTCCAAGAGTGGAGACATGAGGAGGTGTTGGGAAATACTCTAAGTATGTCAAACTGTTAGTTAGATTTCTCAAACTCTTAGTAGATTTTCTGTGTAAGTACAAAGTTCAAGCTATTAGTTGAAGAAGTTCGAGCTGCTAGTTCAAAAGTTCAAGCTGCCAGTGTTCAAGCTCAAGCTGCTCAATAAATAGACTTCAAGCTGCTCAACAGCTCAATAAACAGAAAGTGCTGATATTCAGGAAAAGATATATTTGAAGATTCAAGCATATCTACTATCAGAGAAATCAGAGTTTATCAAGGAAACAAATCAGAAGGCAATATATATATATATATATATATATATATATATATATATATATATATATATATATATATATATATATATATATATATATAGACACACACATAGAATAGGTTTTTCTATTGTAAGTCAGCACGTACAAGTTTATTCAGTTGTAATTGTCTTTCTGATTAAATTTTCATAAGCCTCTAAGGTTTAAAAACCCTGAGAACAATCTGTGTTCTTCGTCTAATCAAACAGATTAGAGGTGATTGTAATCATTGAGTTTGGGAATATAAATGACTTTTAATTATTGATTGTGTTTATGTGATTATTTGTTTTGAAAGCTTTTCTTAAAACAGTTAAGTGTTATTCCGCAAACTTCTTAGTTGGACTTTGATTCAATATAAGGTTATTGGTTTATACTCTGATTGATTCAAACCAGTTAATCTTAGGTAGTGATTTTGATCTTCACAAGTGGTATCAGAGCCACAGGTTTGTCTTTGTTTTCAAAGTCAGAAGCTTTCTTTTAAATTTTTTTTATTTTCTGCAATGGAATTTGATAATAGCAGTAGTGGATCTGGGCAAGGACTCAAAGTGCCTATGCTCAAACCCACTGAGTTTGAGATGTGGAAACTCAGGATTCAACAGCACATTCAATTTACTGATTATGCCATATGGGAAGCTGTTGAATTTCCTCCTGTAGTTGATCCTGAACTTGATGCTGAGGGCAAACCCATAAAAACTCCTCCAAAAACTGAACTTGAAAGAAAGGCTAGAAAGAATGAAGTGAAAGCTCTTACACTTTTACAGATAGCCATCCCTAATGCTTATCAACATCAGTTTAAAAAGTTTTACACTGCTCATTCTCTTTGGATTGCTTTAGAGAAAAGATTTGCTGGCAATGCTAGCACCAAGAGAAATCAAAAGGATCTTTTATAACAGCAGTATGAGAACTTTTCTGGTGGCAAGAATGAAAACCTTACTCAAATATTTGACAGGTTTAACAAACTGATAAGTGAATTGGAGAGTGCCAAAGTCTGCTTGGATCAAGATGAAGTAAACAGAAAATTTCTTAGATCTCTTGGTGAAGAGTGGACAGTCTATGCTGCACAATGGAGAACCAAAGACACTCTTGATGAAATAGAGCTGGATGATCTTTACAACAGTTTGAGAGTGTTTGAAACTGAGATTGAAACTAAAAAGAAATCATTTTCTTATAATCATAACACTGCTCTATTGTCATCTGAAAAATCTAACTGTTGTGATTCCTTTTCAGGTGCAGATGGCAACCCTACAGAAGTTAATTATGAAGCTTTTGTTGCCAATGATGGATTGTTTGCTTTAAATGCTGAAGATTTAGAACAGATCCATCCAGATCATTTAGAAGAGATGGACTTGAAATGGCAGCATGCAATGTTGACTATGAGGGCTAAAAGGTTTCTGAAAAAAACTGGCAGATCCAACTTTCCAGCTAGATCAGATGGGAAACCAGCATTTGATAAATCCAAAGTTGAATGTTTTAAATGTCACAAGCTTGGTCACTTTGCCAGAGAATGCAGATCCCAAGGTCAACAGCCACAAAGACCCCAGCAAACCAATCAAGCTTCATCATCACAAGCACTTGTCTCTCAAGAAGACAATGTGTTTAACTAGAGTGATCAGACAGAGGAAGAGTTTCAAAATCAACCTCTATTGGCAGAAACATCAAATGTCACCTCCACTGAACTACCATCTGAGGTAAATGCTAAACTCTGCTCTCAAACATGCAAAAATATGGTTAAAAAGTACAGAGATCATAATGAGAGCATGTGCAAAGCTCTAGCTAAGATGGAAGAAAGGAGATATGAGTACATGCAGGCCATAGAAGATCTTGAAAAACAGATCAATGACTATAAGGATAATGAGATTCAAATGGGACATGATAGAACATATCATGAGTGGGAGAAAAAGGAGCTGAATAAGAAAATAGAGTCCCTATATAAGAAATTAGATGAGGTTGAAAAGAAGGTGTTGGAAGCTAATAAGAAAATAGAATATGTCAATATAGACCTAGGAAACTTCAAATTGGCAAATCAAAAGCTGGAACACCTAATGGAAGTTCAATTTAAAGATAGGGTAAAATCTCAGCTCAATCCCAAAGAAGGTATAGGATACAGAGCAACTCCACCTCCATTAGATGAGTCTATGACCACTGTAGATCCTGTCCTTGAAATCAGTCCTGATTCTAAAGAAGATCTAATTAAAAATGAAGACTGTGAGTGCAAAGAAGTTGAGAAAGGACACAAAACAATGAGTGTACCTATATCAGCCCCAAACCTCAGTATGAAAGGAAAAGAGAAGATGAGTGTATGCCATGTTGCTCCCCAGGTTTCTGTACCTTCTAATTGTAACACTGCATCTTCCTCAAAAGGTAATAAAAGGGGTAAGACTGTTCAAATCTGCACATGCCAAGAGCATGGTGTCCAAAAGTTTCCCAAACAACAGCAAGTAAGGGGAAATCAACGGAACAAGAACCAATTATGGTCTGATAAAACTAGTTCTCAAATCAAAACAGTCAAAAGATGTTTCCATTGTGGCAGGAAAAACCATTTGGCGAGATATTGCTTTTACAAATCATCTATTGCAAAACAGACTGTGGTTCAAAAACAGGCATTTGTTAATAACACTAAAAATCTTAAGGTCAAACCACCTGTTGCACCCATTCCGAAGAAAACAGTTGATCACAGGTTCTCAAAAGTCAATAAAAAATAGTCCACACACCAAAAACAAGCTTTAGCAAAACCAAAATCAAATTTTAAACAGATATGGTGTGTTAAAGGTAAAAACTCAGGTGAAACTGTTGATACAAATGTTGAAACTGCCAAGTCTAAATTTGAAACTGTTAGTGCAAATTCTGAAGCTGTTAGCACTGCAAACTCAGTTCAGACTGTTAGGCTCAAAACTGGGACTGGTGATGGATCATCTGAGACTGTTACTGCAAAGGATGGACAAAACACCTGGATACCTCATGTGATAACTAAATACTATCCACAGAATCCATCAGTGGATCTCACTAAGTATAAGAAGTCAAAGATAGTGTTTAGTTATGTCAATGCACAAGGACAACCCAAAACCAACTTGGTTTGGGTTTACTCCACTACTAACTAAACTTTTATTTGTGCAGGGCAACCACAGGTCACAACATAAAACAAGATGGCATTTGGACAGTGGATGCTCTAGGCACATGACAGGCAATTCTGAATGCTTGTCAAATTTCAAAGGATTTGAAGGAGGTTTTGTTGCATTTGGAGGAAATTCCAAGGGAGGTAAGGTCACAGGTAAAGGTACTGTCAAAGCAGGCAATATGCTTTTCAATGATGTTTTGTATGTTGAATAGCTGAAGTACAATTTATTAAGTGTGTCTCAAATCTGTGGTAAACAAAATATTGTTGTCTTCACAGATTCTGAGTGCATTGTTCTTTCAAAAGATTTTAAAATATCTGAAAATCTTATTTTACTTAGAACACCAAGAAAGGACAATGTCTACAGTTTGGACACAGATCTTTTATCCAAATCAAGTACTTTAATTTGTTTGGTATCTAAAGCATCATCAAATGAGTCTGCTCTTTGGCACAGAAGGATGTGTCACATGAACTTCAAATCTATGAATGTGCTGGTCAAAAATAATTTGGTAAGAGGTTTACCACAAAAGGAGTTCATATGTGATGATCATTGTGTAGCATGTCTTAAAGGCAAGCAACAAAAATCTTCTCATAAGGCCAAAGACGTAAATTCAATCTCATCTGCTCTTCATCTTATTCATATGGATCTCTTTGGTCCAACATCTGTTTTGAGTTTGAATAAAAGGGCTTACTGTTTAGTCATTGTTGATGATTTCACCAGATTCACATGGGTATACTTTCTTAGGACTAAAGTTGAAACTGCTAAGCTAGTTAAATCATTTATTCTTAAGATAGATAACCAATCCAACTTAAAAGTTAAGGTGATTAGATCAGAAAATGGGACTGAGTTTAAAAACCATATCCTAAACAGTTTCTGTGAGTCTAGAGGTATTTCTAGGCAATATAGTGCACCAAGAACACCACAGCAAAATGGTGTAGCTGAAAGAAAGAACATAACTTTAATTGAGGCTACTAGAACCATGCTAGCTGATTCCAAACTGCCAATGACCTTTTGGGCAGAAGCAGTCAATACAGCTTGTTATGTTCTAAATAGGGTACAGATTGTTCAATCACAAGGTAAAACTCCATATGAGTTATTCCATCATATAGTTCCCTTAATAGCCTTTCTAAAGTCTTTTGGCTGTTTATGCACCATTATGCACACTAAGACTCACTTAGGAAAGTTTAAAACTAAGGATGAAGAAGGTTTCTTTGTAGGATACTCCACACAAAGCAAAGCCTATAGAGTATATAACAGTGTGTCTAAAACCATTGAAGAGAGTGCCAATGTTGAATTTAATGAAAACACTACAAATGTCAAAGGCACTGGTCCTGATTGGTTGTTTGATTTAGATTCACTAACTAATTCTCTGAGCTTTGTTGAGTATAATGCAGAAACTGATGAAAACAGGGTTGAAGCTAACAACACAAATTCTCATGTTGGTAGCACAAATGATCAAGCTGTTGGCACAAAGTTTCAGACTGTTGAAGATTCTGGTCAATAGGATGAGTATACGGTCATACCACTTCTATCTTGTGACCCACCGGGGTTACTAGATGCACAACATGATTCAAATCCAAACTATGAAGTGCCAATCCCAAGTCCTGAGGGAACATCTCCATCACAAAGGGAAACAGTCCCAGATTCCAGTCAAGTTGTTCCTGACGCTGAACCATCAAGTGATCCTGATGGAGATGATACAAATCTAGGAACTTCCTTCCAGACAGACAGAGAGCCAACACTCAGAGTTCACAAGTATCATCCTCTCAATCAGATAATGGGTGATCCACGTACTCCTGTGCAGACAAGGACAATGGTTCACAAAGAATCTACTGATGCTGAATCAGCAGTTCCAGAATTCAGTCTACCTACCTTTGAACATGCTTGTTTCATGTCACAAATAAAACCCAAAAAGGCATCAGAGGCTTTGAAAGATCCATCTTGGATTGAGGCAATGCAGGAAGAACTACTGTAACATCCCAATTTTCAATTATATGTAATTTACAAGTATTTGGACTTAATGGTGGTATTAATGAATTATTATTACAATTTAAGTTATTTTTATCAAAATATCAGTTAAATATGAAAATACGAAGTTGAGGGGTGTGTTATGCAAATGGGTCAAAAATAGAAATAAAAAGGGAGAACCCTTTCATTTCCACCAACTCCTTCTCTCTCTACTCTCTCTCTCTCTCTAGCCGATTCTCTCTCTCTCTCTCTCTCTCTATACCTCTCGGATTTCATCCAAAGAACACAAGAATTATCAAATTTCAAGTGCAAAAATCTGGATTCAAGTAGCAATTAAGGAACTATAACAGTTGCAACAAACGTTTTAAGGTAACAATATTCTTATATTGCAGATTTTTGATGTTTTTGAGTCGGTTTTTATGTGAACCGATTTCTAAGATTCAAGATGCAAATGTTAATGCATGTCATATATTATGATAGATTATCTGAATTCGAGCATGTATGTTGCTATGTACCAAAATTCAGAATCAGATTCGAAGCCTAAGTATGATTTCTGAAATTAAGTGTGTGTTTTAGTGTGTGTGTTGATCGAGACACATAGAAAAAGTCACATAAATGGGTTATTTTGGTACAATATGACATGTTATAAGTTGATATAGTGTATTTAAGCTCACACTTGCAATATTAAACTCAAAACATGCAAAAATGACCCAAACATAATTTCTGGAAAATATTGGAAATTTTCTAAGTATGAACTCGGATGATGATCCATCCGAATTCGGACCCCCCCCCCATTTCGGATCATACTCATTTCGGACCCTCCCCATTTCGGGTCCATCCCAATTTCGGATCCTTCCAAATTCGGACCCCCACTTCGGACCATCACCCCAATTTCGGACCACTTACATTTCGGACCATCCGAATTCGGATGTGGTCCGAAATCAGAACCCAATTACATTTAAAATTACAGAATACAAGGTTTAAGCAAATTACTGACACAAATTCACTATTACACTTACATTACAGATCATTGTGGTGTTATCAAAACACACATTGATTCAGAGACAAGTCACACTATACCAATCACTGTGAGTAACAGATTGTCATTCTAACATTTATTGTTTTTGCATTCATGTTTATATATTCAATGGCATGTTCACATTGTTCATACATCAATTGGCACTCATGATTACTTTGTTGTTATGATGCACACTCGTACTTGATATGTAACACACATGTAGCCAGCGTTCATTTGAAAGTGCATCTATTTACATCATGCTTGCACTGCATGATCATTACTTCACAATCTGATGCGACCTGGACTGGGGCTGACAGCAGGCCACTGTCGGGGACTGATCATCCCACTCGTTATCCCGTCAGGTTCGGCACATCCCCGATCAGCATTTGAACTGCCAACCCCATGCTAGCAATGCATGGTTTACACACACATTGAGGCTTTCACTGCCTGTACACACATACATGGGGCTTACACTGCCCATGGTTAAGCATTGCTTGTAAAGAAATATTTGTTGTTTGCATAATCTGTTATCTCACTAAGCTTTAGCTTACAGTTGACTCACCATGTTTTCAGGCAAAGACAAAAGTGTAGCTGGACCTTCCACTTAAGCAATTCATTTCAATATCCCGAAGACTTTAGAAGCTATTGGTACATGGATATAGCTTTGGGGCTGGGATTACATGACTTTTAATAAATCATGATGTTGTAATAGTTAGACTTTATCACTGTAGACATTTACTTTCATTGCTTTAGCGTGGATTTGCTTAACTCTTATTTAAGTACTCAATTTTAATTGTTATGATATTCATTGAGTTGTTTATTGATCCTGGTGATTCTATTTATAATATCAAAGCAAGAGGGTGTCACAGGTTTTGGTATCAGAGAATTAGTTTGAGGTTTCAAGTGTCCGCGAGGACTTGGACTCAAACTTAGGTTATGATATTAGAATGAACTCCTAGGAAATGATCTGAACTAAGATAGGATTGACATGCACACGGGGACACATAAAGGTTAACTGTAAACACTTAGGACTTACAACCAAATGTTCTAAATATAAGTTGTTATATTTCAGAACATGTCAGGAGACGATATGACTCCTCAACAGATGCTCCAGATGATGCAAGCTCTCATGGAACAAAACAATGAGCTACAATCCAAACGAATGGCTGAGCAGGCTCAGTCATTTGCTGAACAATTAAGGGCCAGAGATGAGGCCGAAGCAAAACGTAAGGCCGACAAATGAAAGAACAAGGAACAACAACAGGATGACCAAGAGGAAAGACAACCAATCAAGCTTCATCATCACAAGCACTTGTCTCTCAAGAAGACAATGTGTTTAACTGGAGTGATCAGACAGAGGAAGAGTTTCAAAATCAACCTCTATTGGCAGAAACATCAAATGTCACCTCCACTGAACTACCATCTGAGGTAAATGCTAAACTCTGCTCTCAAACATGCAAAAATATGGTTAAAAAGTACAGAGATCATAATGAGAGCATGTGCAAAGCTCTAGCTAAGATGGAAGAAAGGAGATATGAGTACATGCAGGCCATAGAAGATCTTGAAAAACAGATCAATGACTATAAGGATAATGAGATTCAAATGGGACATGATAGAACATATCATGAGTGGGAGAAAAAGGAGCTGAATAAGAAAATACAGTCCCTAAATAAGAAATTAGATGAGGCTGAAAAGAAGGTGTTGGAAGCTAATAAGAAAATAGAATATGTCAATATAGACCTAGGAAACTTCAAATTGGCAAATCAAAAGCTGGAACACCTAATGAAAGTTCAATTTAAAGATAGGGTAAAATCTCAGCTCAATCCCAAAGAAGGTATAGGATACAGAGCAACTCCACCTCCATTAGATGAGTCTATGACCACTGTAGATCCTGTCCTTGAAATCAGTCCTGATTCTAAAGAAGATCTAATTAAAAATGAAGACTGCGAGTGCAAAGAAGTTGAGAAAGGACACAAAACAATGAGTGTACCTATATCAGCCCCAAACCTCAGTATGAAAGGAAAAGAGAAGATGAGTGTATGCCATGTTGCTCCCCAGGTTTCTGTACCTTCTAATTGTAACACTGCATCTTCCTCAAAAGGTAATAAAAGGGGTAAGACTGTTCAAATCTGCACATGTCAAGAGCATGGTGTCCAAAAGTTTCCCAAACAACAGCAAGTAAGGGGAAATCAACGGAACAAGAACCAATTATGGTCTGATAAAACTAGTTCTCAAATCAAAACAGTCAAAAGATGTTTCCATTGTGGCAGGAAAAACCATTTGGCGAGATATTGCTTTTACAAATCATCTATTGCAAAACAGACTGTGGTTCAAAAACAGGCATTTGTTAATAACACTAAAAATCTTAAGGTCAAACCACCTGTTGCACCCATTCCGAAGAAAACAGTTGATCACAGGTTCTCAAAAGTCAATAAAAAATAGTCCAGACACCAAAAACAAGCTTTAGCAAAACCAAAATAAAATTTTAAACAGATATGGTGTGTTAAAGGTAAAAACTCAGGTGAAACTGTTGATACAAATGTTGAAACTTCCAAGTCTAAATTTGAAACTGTTAGTGCAAATTCTGAAGCTGTTAGCACTGCAGACTCAGTTCAGACTGTTAGGCTCAAAACTGGGACTGGTGATGGATCATCTGAGACTGTTACAACAAAGGATGGACAAAACACCTGGATACCTCATGTGATAACTAAATACTATCCACAGAATCCATCAGTGAATCTCACTAAGTATAAGAAGTCAAAGATAGTGTTTAGTTATGTCAATGCACAAGGACAACCCAAAACCAACTTGGTTTGGGTTTACTCCACTACTAACTAAACTTTTATTTGTGCAGGGCAACCACAGGTCACAACATAAAACAAGATGGCATTTGGACAGTGGATGCTCTAGGCACATGACAGGCAATTCTGAATGCTTGTCAAATTTCAAAGGATTTGAAGGAGGTTTTGTTGCATTTGGAGGAAATTCCAAGGGAGGTAAGGTCACAGGTAAAGGTACTGTCAAAGCAGGCAATATGCTTTTCAATAATGTTTTGTATGTTGAATAGCTGAAGTACAATTTATTAAGTGTGTCTCAAATCTGTGGTAAACAAAATATTGTTGTCTTGACAGATTCTGAGTGCATTGTTCTTTCAAAAGATTTTAAAATATCTGAAAATCTTATTTTACTTAGAACACCAAGAAAGGACAATGTCTACTGTTTGGACACAGATCTTTTATCCAAATCAAGTACTTTAAGTTGTTTGGTATCTAAAGCATCATCAAATGAATCTGCTCTTTGGCACAGAAGGATGTGTCACATGAACTTCAAATCTATGAATGTGCTGGTCAAAAATAATTTGGTAAGAGGTTTACCACAAAAGGAGTTCATATGTGATGATCATTGTGTAGCATGTCTTAAAGGCAAGCAACACAAATCTTCTCATAAGGCCAAAGACGTAAATTCAATCTCATCTACTCTTCATCTTATTCATATGGATCTCTTTGGTCCAACATCTGTTTTGAGTTTGAATAAAAGGGCTTACTGTTTAGTCATTGTTGATGATTTCACCAGATTCACATGGGTATACTTTCTTAGGACTAAAGTTGAAACTGCTAAGCCAGTTAAATCATTTATTCTTAAGATAGATAACTAATCCAACTTAAAAGTTAAGGTGATTAGATCAGAAAATGGGACTGAGTTTAAAAACCATATCCTAAACAGTTTCTGTGAGTCTAGAGGTATTTCTAGGCAATATAGTGCACCAAGAACACCACAGCAAAATGGTGTAGCTGAAAGAAAGAACAGAACTTTAATTGAGGCTACTAGAACCATGCTAGCTGATTCCAAACTGCCAATGACCTTTTGGGCAGAAGCAGTCAATACAGCTTGTTATGTTCTAAATAGGGTACAGGTTGTTCAATCACAAGGAAAAACTCCATATGAGTTATTCCATCATATAGTTCCCTTAATAGCCTTTCTAAAGTCTTTTGGCTGTTTATGCACCATTCTGCACACTAAGACTCACTTAGGAAAGTTTAAAACTAAGGCTGAAGAAGGTTTCTTTGTAGGATACTCCACACAAAGCAAAGCCTATAGAGTATATAACAGTGTGTCTAAAACCATTGAAGAGAGTGCCAATGTTGAATTTAATGAAAACACTGCAAATGTCAAAGGCACTGGTCCTGATTGGTTGTTTGATTTAGATTCACTAACTAATTCTCTGAGCTTTGTTGAGTATAATGTAGAAACTGATGAAAATAGGGTTGAAGCTAACAACACAAATTCTCATGTTGGTAGCACAAATGATCAAGCTGTTGGCACAAAGTTTCAGACTGTTGAAGATTCTGGTCAATAGGATGAGTATACGGTCATACCACTTCTATCTTGTGACCCACCGGGGTTACTAGATGCACAACATGATTCAAATCCAAACTATGAAGTGCCAATCCCAAGTCCTGAGGGAACATCTCCATCACAAAGGGAAACAGTCCCAGATTCCAGTCAAGCTGTTCCTGACGCTGAACCATCAAGTGATCTTGATGGAGATGATACAAATCTAGGAACTTCCTTCCAGACAGACAGAGAGCCAACACTCAGAGTTCACAAGTATCATCCTCTCAATCAGATAATGGGTGATCCACGTACTCCTGTGCAGACAAGGACAATGGTTCACAAAGAATCTACTGATGCTGAATCAGCAGTTCCAGAATTCAGTCTACCTACCTTTGAACATGCTTGTTTCATGTCACAAATAGAACCCAAAAAGGCATCAGAGGCTTTGAAAGATCCATCTTGGATTGAGGCAATGCAGGAAGAACTACTGTAACATCCCAATTTTCAATTATATGTAATTTACAAGTATTTGGACTTAATGGTGGTATTAATGAATTATTATTACAATTTAAGTTATTTTTATCAAAATATCAGTTAAATATGAAAATACGAAGTTGAGGGGTGTGTTATGCAAATGGGTCAAAAATAGAAATAAAAAGGGAGAACCCTTTCATTTCCACCAACTCCTTCTCTCTCTACTCTCTCTCTCTCTCTAGCCGATTCTCTCTCTCTCTCTCTATACCTCTCGGATTTCATCCAAAGAACACAAGAATTATCAAATTTCAAGTGCAAAAATCTGGATTCAAGTAGCAATTAAGGAACTATAACAGTTGCAACAAACGTTTTAAGGTAACAATATTCTTATATTGCAGATTTTTGAAGTTTTTGAGTCGGTTTTTATGTGAACCGATTTCTAAGATTCAAGATGCAAATGTTAATGCATGTCATATATTATGATAGATTATCTGAATTCGAGCATGTATGTTGCTATGTACCAAAATTCAGAATCAGATTCGAAGCCTAAGTATGATTTCTGAAATTAAGTGTGTGTTTTAGTGTGTGTGTTGATCGAGACACATAGAAAAAGTCACATAAATGGGTTATTTTGGTACAATATGACATGTTATAAGTTGATATAGTGTATTTAAGCTCACACTTGCAATATTAAACTCAAAACATGCAAAAATGACCCAAACATAAATTTCTGGAAAATATTGGAAATTTTCTAAGTATGAACTCGGATGATGATTCATCCGAATTCGGACCCCCCCCCCATTTCGGATCATACTCATTTCGGACCCTCCCCATTTCGGGTCCATCCCAATTTCGGATCCTTCCAAATTCGGACCCCCACTTCGGACCATCACCCCAATTTCGGACCACTTACATTTCGGACCATCCGAATTCGGATGTGGTCCGAAATCAGAACCCAATTACATTTAAAATTACAGAATACAAGTTTTAAGCAAATTACTGACACAAATTCACTATTACACTTACATTACAGATCATTGTGGTGTTATCAAAACACACATTGATTCAGAGCCAAGTCACACTATACCAATCACTGTGAGTAACAGATTGTCATTCTAACATTTATTGTTTTTGCATTCATGTTTATATATTCAATGGCATGTTCACATTGTTCATACATCAATTGGCACTCATGATTACTTTGTTGTTATGATGCACACTCGTACTTGACATGTAACACACATGTAGCCAGCGTTCATTTGAAAGTGCATCTATTTACATCATGCTTGCACTGCATGATCATTACTTCACAATCTGATGCGACCTGGACTGGGGCTGACAGCAGGCCACTGTCGGGGACTGATCATCCCACTCGTTATCCCGTCAGGTTCGGCACATCCCCGATCAGCATTTGAACTGCCAACCCCATGCTAGCAATGCATGGTTTACACACACATTGAGGCTTTCACTGCCTGTACACACATACATGGGGCTTACACTGCCCATGGTTAAGCATTGCTTGTAAAGAAATATTTGTTGTTTGCATAATCTGTTATCTCACTAAGCTTTAGCTTACAGTTGACTCACCATGTTTTCAGGCAAAGACAAAAGTGTAGCTGGACCTTCCACTTAAGCAATTCATTTCAATATCCCGAAGACTTTAGAAGCTATTGGTACATGGATATAGCTTTGGGGATGGGATTACATGACTTTTAATCAATCATGATGTTGTAATAGTTAGACTTTATCACTGTAGACATTTACTTTCATTGCTTTAGCGTGGATTTGCTTAACTCTTATTTAAGTACTCAATTTCAATTGTTATGATATTCATTGAGTTGTTTATTGATCCTGGTGATTCTATTTATAATATCAAAGCAAGAGGGTGTCACAGGTTTTGGTATCAGAGAATTAGTTTGAGGTTTCAAGTGTCCGCGAGGACTTGGACTCAAACTTAGGTTATGATATTAGAATGAACTCCTAGGAAATGATCTGAACTAAGATAGGATTGACATGCACACGGGGACACATAAAGGTTAACTGTAAACACTTAGGACTTACAACCAAATGTTCTAAATATAAGTTGTTATATTTCAGAACATGTCAGGAGAGGATATGACTCCTCAACAGATGTTCCAGATGATGCAAGCTCTCATGGAACAAAACAATGAGCTACAATCCAAACGAATGGCTGAGTAGGCTCAGTCATTTGCTGAACAATTAAGGGCCAGAGATGAGGCCGAAGCAAAACGTGAGGCCGACAAATGAAAGAACAAGGAACAACAACAGGATGACCAAGAGGAAAGACAAGACACTGGGTCTTCTAACCGATCAAGGGGTTGTAGGTTTAAGGACTTCAAAAGTAACGGGGCTGTTACTTTTGATGGAACTGGAGATGCTGTGACTGCATTGGAATGGATCACCACCACCGAACGAACTTTCAGGATCAGCGACTGCGCTGATAAAGACATGGTCCGCTTTGCAACCGCTATGTTTGCAAGGGACGCAGTAATGTGGTGGGATGCAATGACACATGTGTTGACGATCGAGGTAGTGTCACACATGTCCTGGAGTGAATTCAAGGAAGTATTCTCTCAGCAATACTGTCCTACTGATGAGAAGCGCCGACTAGAGGCGAAATTTCTGAATTTAACCCAAGGAACAAAGACGGTTACACAATATGCCGTTGAGTTCACCCGACTAAGTTTGTTCGCACCGCATCAAGTTGACACAGAAGAGAGAAAGATAGCCCGGTTTGAGGCCGGTCTAGACTATGAGATACGCCGAACCATGAGTGGGGTTCGGTATACAACTTTTTCCGGTTTACTTGAGGCTGCTCGAAATGTGGAGCAGATCGTCTTATTGTCTGGGTATGTTATCGGGTCAGCCGCCGCAACACCGACTCAACCGTCGCCGCCAAAAAGGCAGCGGGAGTCTGGATCTTCCCGATTCTCTCCTCAATCCCATCAATAATCTTCATCACCCAAGAAGGGAAGGGCCTTCTCGGCCAGTTCTGAAATGAGAGACTGCAGGAGATGCAGAAAGGCGCACTCTGGGGAGTGCAAGACTCAAGACATGTACTGTTTCTGCTGTGGGCAGAAAGGCCATCACTGGGAGCATTGTCCTCGAAAAGACAATGCATGTTACAACTGTCACAGACTTGGCCATTTCTCAAGGGATTGCCCGAAACCCCCACGAGATCAGAATGTTCAACAATCAACAGCAAGATCTTCTGTAGCTTCCACGGCTCGCAGAGATCAATCTCAAAGGGCTCCGACACGGGCGTTCCAAATCACAGCTGAAGAAGCAAAGGATGACCCGGAGGTGGTCACTGGTACGTTCTATGTTAACTCAATTCCCGCACGCATTTTGTTTGATTCCGGAGCCAATCGTTCGTTTGTCTCCACTTCATTTGCTCGTCAATTCAATATGCCTACTTCCAAACTGCAATTTGTACTTGACATAGAGACTGCTAGCAACATGTTAGTTAAAGCAGACAAGGTTTATAGGAATTGCACTTTACTTGTAGAAGATGTAGTGTTCAACATAGACTTAATTCCCATGGAGTTCGGGGAATTCGATGTCATAGTAGGTATGGACTGGTTAGTTCACAACGAAGCCCAAATCGTTTGCAAGAAAAGAATGATCAAAATCACTACTCCTGAGGGCCGAGACATATGCATTTATGGTGATAGACACAAAGGCGACTTGTGCCTCATATCAATTGCAAAAGCCCGAAAGCACGTTGCCAAGGGTTGTTCTGCATATTTGGCCTACGCTGTCGATGCAAAGGCTGAAATTCAATCTCCTTCTGCCATTCCCGTTGTTTCCGAATTTCCAGATGTCTTTCCAGAAGATATCTCGGGATTGCCACCTGATCGCCAAGTGGAATTCCGTATCAATCTCATTCCTGGAGCTGCTCCAATAGCAGAGGCTCCGTACCGTCTAGCTCCTGCAGAAATGCAGGAAATGATGAAGCAATTACAGGAGTTGCTCGACAAGGGTTTCATACGCCCAAGTTCATCTCCTTGGGGCGCTCCTGTTCTGTTCGTCAAGAAGAAAGATGGCACATTGCGAATGTGCATCGACTATCGAGAACTCAACAAAGTCACAATCAAGAACAAATATCCATTGCCCCGGATTGACGATCTCTTCGACCAGTTACAAGGCGCAAGCTACTTCTCGAAGATTGATCTTAGATCGGGTTATCACCAACTCAAAGTACACCCAGATGATATTCCAAAGACGGCTTTCAGAACTCGTTACGGACACTACGAGTTTCTGGTAATGCCATTCGGTCTTACAAATGCGCCGGCTGCTTTCATGGATCTCATGAATCGAGTCTGCCGGCCAATGCTTGACAAATCGGTCATCGTGTTCATCGATGACATTCTCATCTATTCAAAGACCGAAGAGGATCATGCATCACATCTGAGAGAATTACTAGAGTTGCTACGCAAAGAGCAACTTTATTCCAAATTCTCGAAATGTGAATTCTGGTTGAGGCAGGTACGTCTCAACATTCGAAACACATTTCATGATCCTTATACTCAACTATAACTTATTTATTAACTTGCATCTACTCAATATTCAAGTCAGATCCAGTTCTTGGGGCACGTGATATCTGGTGCTGCGATTGCTGTTGATCCTGCAAAGATCGAAGCTATCCAGAACTGGGAATCACCCCGCAACGCCTCAGAAATTCGTAGCTTTCTGGGATTGGCTGGTTATTACCGCCGATTCATCAAAGACTTCTCCAAAATCGCCGTTCCGCTTACAAAGCTTACTCGCAAGAATGCAACCTTCTTTTGGAAAGAAGAACAACAAATAGCTTTTGACAAACTGAAGAGTCTGCTAAGTGAAGCACCAATTTTAGCCCTGCCTGAAGGAAACGAAGACTTTGTGGTTTACACTGATGCATCAGGCATGGGTTTGGGAGCGGTATTAATGCAAAGAGGAAATGTCATAGCATATGCGTCTAGACAGCTCAAACCGCATGAGAAAGATTATTCTACTCATGATCTAGAGCTAACTGCTGTGACTTTCGCTCTCAAGTTATGGAGACATTATTTGTACGGAACCAAGTCTCAGCTCTTCACCGACCACAAGAGTTTGAAGTATATATTCAGTCAGAAGGACTTGAATATGAGGCAGAGAAGGTCAATGGAGCTGATAAAAGACTATGATTGCGAGATTCTCTACCATCCAGGAAAAGCCAACGTAGTGGCTGATGCTTTAAGTAGAAAAGCATACTGCAAGGCATACTGCTATGCCTTGACTTCCACAATACTGACGTCCACGATCATAGACGATGTAAGGGCAGCTCAGTTGCAGGCCTTAAAGGAGGAGAATGTAAAAGACGAGAATATCAGAGTTCAACTTCCATTAATGCAAGATGATGGAACTGGACTGAAAGGTGTGTACGGCAGAGTTTGGGTTCCTAAGTTCGGGAACATGCGAGAAGTAATTCTTGCAGAAGCTCATCAATCCAAGTTCTCAATTCATCCTGCTAGCACGAAAATGTACAACGACCTGAAAGCCGATTTCTGGTGGCCAGGATTGAAAAGAGATGTCGGTCAGTATGTTGAAAGGTGCAGAACTTGTCGTTTAGTCAAAGCAGAGCACCAGCAACCCTATGGTAGTATGCAACCTCTTCCTATCCCAGAATGGAAGTGGGACCATATTACTATGGATTTCATAACCAAGCTACCTAAGACACGTCGTCAACATGATGCCATTTGGGTCATCGTTGACCGATTAACAAAATCTGCGCACTTCATTCCAATCCGAGAAACCTATTCACTGGACCGTCTTGCCCAGATCTACGTTAACGAAATTATCATTAGGCATGGTGTGCCTAAGTCTATTGTCTCCGACCGAGATAGTAGATTCACTTCCAACTTCTGGGCTGCTTTACAAAACGGTCTTGGTACTCGTATCGCAATGAGTACTGCCTATAGACCCCAATAGGACGGGCAAAGTGAAAGA
This sequence comes from Centrapalus pauciflorus, assembly GCA_020465985.1. Classification (NCBI taxonomy): domain Eukaryota; kingdom Viridiplantae; phylum Streptophyta; class Magnoliopsida; order Asterales; family Asteraceae; genus Centrapalus; species Centrapalus pauciflorus. The sequence continues at coordinate 271,489 of JAANYP010005979.1, forward strand.
ACAATCCTAACTCTCGAAGACATGCTCAGAGCGTGTGTCATGGATTTGGGTGGTAACTGGGACGATCACCTCCCATTGGTTGAATTCTCCTACAACAATAGTTACCATTCCACAATCAAGATGGCACCATTCGAATTCTTGTATGGCAGAAAATGTAGGACTCCAACCTGTTGGAGGGAAACAGGAGAAACTCCAATAGCTGGTCCCGCCTTACTGCAAGAAACCAACGAAAAGATCCAACTCATTCGGCAATACATGAAAACGGCACAAGATCGGCAAAAGAACTATCACGATCGCCGACACAAAGCGATAGAGTTTCAGAAGGACGATTGGGTATACATAAAAGTTTCTCTGATGAAAGGTGTCACGAGATTTGTTAAGCGAGGAAAGCTATCGCCTCGATTCATAGGACCTTTCAAGATACTAGAAAGAGTTGGTAATCAGTCCTATCATTTGGACTTGCCGGAAGAATTGTCTGGTGTTCACCCGGTATTTCATGTGGGTTACTTAAGAAAAAGTCTGGTGCCCGACAAGGGAACCATGGACCGATCATTCAGAAGTTAAGATTGACGAATGGCTAAGGTTCGTTGATGAGCCAGAGTGTATTCTGGAAACAAAAGTCAAGAAACTCCGTAACAAGGAAATCAGGATGGTGCTGGTCAAGTGGAAGCATCATCGGGGAGCTAATCATACTTGGGAATCGGAAGAAGACATGAAGACTAAGTACCCATGTTTGTTTAGCGCAGCATGACTTCGCGGACGAAGTATAGGCGTGGTGGAGCCCATGCTGTAACATCCCAATTTTCAATTATATGTAATTTACAAGTATTTGGACTTAATGGTGGTATTAATGAATTATTATTACAATTTAAGTTATTTTTATCAAAATATCAGTTAAATATGAAAATACGAAGTTGAGGGGTGTGTTATGCAAATGGGTCAAAAATAGAAATAAAAAGGGAGAACCCTTTCATTTCCACCAACTCCTTCTCTCTCTACTCTCTCTCTCTCTCTAGCCGATTCTCTCTCTCTCTCTCTATACCTCTCGGATTTCATCCAAAGAACACAAGAATTATCAAATTTCAAGTGCAAAAATCTGGATTCAAGTAGCAATTAAGGAACTATAACAGTTGCAACAAACGTTTTAAGGTAACAATCTTCTTATATTGCAGATTTTTGAAGTTTTTGAGTCGGTTTTTATGTGAACCGATTTCTAAGATTCAAGATGCAAATGTTAATGCATGTCATATATTATGATAGATTATCTGAATTCGAGCATGTATGTTGCTATGTACCAAAATTCAGAATCAGATTCGAAGCCTAAGTATGATTTCTGAAATTAAGTGTGTGTTTTAGTGTGTGTGTTGATCGAGACACATAGAAAAAGTCACATAAATGGGTTATTTTGGTACAATATGACATGTTATAAGTTGATATAGTGTATTTAAGCTCACACTTGCAATATTAAACTCAAAACATGCAAAAATGACCCAAACATAAATTTCTGGAAAATATTGGAAATTTTCTAAGTATGAACTCGGATGATGATTCATCCGAATTCGGACCCCCCCCCCATTTCGGATCATACTCATTTCGGACCCTCCCCATTTCGGGTCCATCCCAATTTCGGATCCTTCCAAATTCGGACCCCCACTTCGGACCATCACCCCAATTTCGGACCACTTACATTTCGGACCATCCGAATTCGGATGTGGTCCGAAATCAGAACCCAATTACATTTAAAATTACAGAATACAAGTTTTAAGCAAATTACTGACACAAATTCACTATTACACTTACATTACAGATCATTGTGGTGTTATCAAAACACACATTGATTCAGAGCCAAGTCACACTATACCAATCACTGTGAGTAACAGATTGTCATTCTAACATTTATTGTTTTTGCATTCATGTTTATATATTCAATGGCATGTTCACATTGTTCATACATCAATTGGCACTCATGATTACTTTGTTGTTATGATGCACACTCGTACTTGACATGTAACACACATGTAGCCAGCGTTCATTTGAAAGTGCATCTATTTACATCATGCTTGCACTGCATGATCATTACTTCACAATCTGATGCGACCTGGACTGGGGCTGACAGCAGGCCACTGTCGGGGACTGATCATCCCACTCGTTATCCCGTCAGGTTCGGCACATCCCCGATCAGCATTTGAACTGCCAACCCCATGCTAGCAATGCATGGTTTACACACACATTGAGGCTTTCACTGCCTGTACACACATACATGGGGCTTACACTACCCATGGTTAAGCATTGCTTGTAAAGAAATATTTGTTGTTTGCATAATCTGTTATCTCACTAAGCTTTAGCTTACAGTTGACTCACCATGTTTTCAGGCAAAGGCAAAAGTGTAGCTGGACCTTCCACTTAAGCAATTCATTTCAATATCCCGAAGACTTTAGAAGCTATTGGTACATGGATATAGCTTTGGGGATGGGATTACATGACTTTTAATCAATCATGATGTTGTAATAGTTAGACTTTATCACTGTAGACATTTACTTTCATTGCTTTAGCGTGGATTTGCTTTACTCTGATTTAAGTACTCAATTTCAATTGTTATGATATTCATTGAGTTGTTTATTGATCCTGGTGATTCTATTTATAATATCAAAGCAAGAGGGTGTCACAACTACTGCAATTCAAGATTCAGAATGTATGGACTCTAGTTGATCTTCCTAAAGGCAAGAGAGCAATTGGTACAAGATGGGTTTTCAGAAACAAGAAGGATGAGAGAGGGATAGTCATCAAGAACAAAGCAAGATTGGTAGCACAGGGATACACTCAAGAAGAAGGAATAGATTATGATGATGTCTTTGCTCCAGTGACAAGAATTGAGGCCATCAGACTGTTCCTAGCCTATGCAAGCTTCAAAGGGTTTAAAGTGTATCAGATGGATGTGAAGTCTGCTTTCCTGTATGGCACAATTGAAGAAGAGGTCTATGTGTGTCAACCTCCTGGATTTGAGGACTACAACTATCCAGACAGAGTCTACAAAATAGACAAAGCCCTCTATGGACTCCACCAAGCCCCTAGAGCATGGTATGACACTCTGTCATCATACTTTCTACAGAATGGATTCAAGAGAGGTACACTGGACAAAACTTTGTTCACAAAGTCCATCAAATCTGAGATTCTGCTTGTTCAGATATACGTTGATGATATTATCTTTGGGTCTACAAATGACATTCTGTGCAAAGAGTTTGAGGCATTAATGCACAAAAAGTTTCAAATGAGTTCAATGGGGGAACTCACCTTCTTTCTAGGATTGCAGGTCAAGCAGAAGCCTACAGGGCTTTTTATAAGTCAATCAAAGTATGTTAAAGACATACTGGAAAAGCTTGGTTACAAAGATACCAAAGTTGCTAGTACTCCAATGGACACTCACAAGCAGCTTGATGCAGACAAAGATGGAGTAGATGTGGACATTCACCTATACAGATCCTTAATAGGTTCACTTATGTATCTCACATCTTCTAGACCTGATATAATGTTTGTCGTTTGTGTTTGTGCCAGGTTTCAATGTGCTCCAAAGGACTCACACCTGTTTGCTGTTAAGAGAATCTTTAGATATCTCAAAGGCCAACCACATTTGGGCCTCTGGTATGCTAAAGACTCTCCTCTTGAACTAACAGCCTATTCTGACAGTGATTATGGAGGATGCAACATTGACAGAAAGTCCACAACTGGTGGATGTTAGTATCTAGGAGCAAGATTAGTCTCTTGGCAGTGCAAAAAGCAAACAACTGTCTCTGCCTCATCAACAGAAGCAGAATATGTAGCAGCTGCAAGCTGCTGTTCCCAAGTGATGTGGATTCAGAATCAACTGAGAGACTATGGTATGAATTTCCTATCCACTCCTATTTACATTGACAACTCAAGTGCAATAAGCATTGTACAAAATCCAGTGAAATTTCCCAAAACCAAGCATATAGACATCAGATTTCATTTTATAAGGGAGTGTAATGAGAAGAAATTAATCCAAGTTACCAAAATTCATACTGATGATCAGTTAGCTGATCTATTTACAAAACCATTTGATGTAGGAAGATTCACCTTCCTTGTATCAAATATTGGCATCGTTAATATGGATTAATTTGTTTTTCATCATTCTTTCTTATTTTATGGAAAATATATATATTTCATATGCTTGTTTAAGGGGGAGACACTGTTTCATTCGAATTTGCTTATTTTTCAACTAACAGCTTGAGTCTTTTCTCAAGCTGCTAGTTCAATTTCTCGGACTGCTAGTTGTTTCACTGGATCTGTCAAAGTGTGTAGGGTAATTTGGTAACTTCCATAAGTGTGTGCGCGGGATTAGATATTTTCGTAACCTTTAAAGGTCCCAGTTTCGTTCAATTGTAACTACCAGTTGCAAAATATCTTCCACGACCTTTCTTTTCTCTCTGAGCGATTCACACACACTTCTCTGAAACCCTAAAATCACCGATTGATCGTCAATGGAGTTTGTCAAAGAACATAACTGTCTTCTCTACTCTCTCAAACACGCTGACCTTCAACCATTCCACAACATGATGGACTTCCTTCGAAGTTCCCACATTCATCATGCTCTTACCATAAATCCCACAGTATACATATCTCATATGGAGCAATTTTAGAAACATGCCTCTGTCGAAACCATTAATGGAGTCACTTCTTTGACGTCCAAGATTGATGGAACCTCTGTCACCATCACTGAGGATCTCATACGCCAACACTTGCATCTTCAAGATGCCACAGGTATAACCGATCTTTCTCTTGCTGCCTTACATGAAGGCCTTTTTGCTGTAAGGTATAGGGGCCTTACTGATTCTTATACGTTCTTTAAAACTCATTTTGCCCTTAAGTGGAAATATCTTGTACATATTATCCAGCAATGCATGAGCCCTAAAAGAACTGGTTGGTCAGAATTTTCCTCAAACACAGCCACTGCCTTTGTGTGTTTATCTACAGGCCAACAGTTTAATTTTTCTAGTATGATTTTTCAGGGTATGTTAAGGCATCATGCCCTAAAACATGGGAAATTTTTGATGTATCCTAGATTTTTGGCTGAAATTATTGCAAGAACTTGCAGTAAATTCAATGTACATAAAAGGATTCATGTTTCCCATAGGCACTCTTTACCAACTATAAAACGTCTTTTAAAATCAAGTGCCAATTTTTTGAGTATAAATGTCCCATTGCCTTCAGCAATGTTGGGCATCAATCCACTAAACAGAGGAGAGGGTCCTGAGTAGGCTCAGCCTAACATTACTGCTTCACCCCCAGGACCCCAACCCACTCCTCATGATACAAATAATCCATTTGATCCTTCTGAATATCCCTCATCCCCACTTATACTATACAAAAGAAAAAGGGTTTCAGGAGCTCCTTCCTCCTCAGCCCAACTACAAGAGCCAAATGTCCCTGTGCAGGAGGACACTCCTGCACAGAATATCCAAAGGGCACCCACTGAGGACACTCCCATCCTCAATTTGGAGGTGGACATCCCAAGAGAGGATGTCCATATGGGTTCTGTGGCTGACACTACTGCTGTTTCTGCACAAGAGGCACAGGACAGTGTCAACATCATTAAGACCACACCTATAGCAACAGAGGGTGTGCAAGCACCTTCTGGAAGTCCCCAGAACCAAGAACAGAGGGGCCCAGAGGTTTCTACTTCTAGAATACCTGCCAGTGATAGATCTCAAACACCACACTCTTTTGCTGATTTTGAGGCTAGTCTGCAACTTATGCTTTTAACGGATCCTCAGCTGAAACCTGTTGTAGCAGTATTGGAATATTATCAGTCCATTATTGCTGCACAGGGGGCACAAATCAGAGCACTTCAACAGACAGTAGCAGCTCAAAATGAGAGAATGTTATTTTCATAAGGGGTTCACTCTCTGTGGAAATAAGATCATTCAACTTGAGAATGTGATTTGAACCCTAATGGCAAAGGTTGTAGGTCCTCCTGACCAAACCAATGCATCCAAAAAGGGGGAGAATCAGGAGATCCCTAGTTCAGTCCAAGCAGCTCCAGCTCCTACTCCAACAGTCCAATATTCTAGGCTAACAGTCCCAACAGCTACTCAAGCTGTTAGCCTAGAAACTCAAGCTGCTCCTATAAGAACAACAGGAGTTGTTATCCGAGAAGGCAGTCAACCTCCTATTAGTAGAGTCCGAGCCACAACCTCTGCAACTAAGGATAAGGGCATGGGCATCCTCATAGAATCTCCAAAGCATAAATTTTCATCCAGAGATGCCCAGGTTGCCCATGATACTGAATTTGCCAGACAGTTAGCAGAGGAACAAGATGAACTTCTGAACCAGCAAACCCATGCTCCAATGAAAGATGGTGAAACCTTAGGTAAATTACCTAAGAGGGTTTGTGGTAAAACAAAATGAGAAGAAAAGGAAAATGCCAACTTGGCATTCAAAGGTAGAGCACAGAAGGTTTTTGATCAATTTTGCCTATTCAGCTGGAATTCCAAAGAAGATGGCTCAGTCCATGAATACAGAGAGGCTGCAAGAAATTCATGATAAGGAGATGGAAAAACGAAAGATAGCCAAAGTCTCTCCTCAAGTCCAAAGCCACCAGGAACCAAGTCAAGCTGGTGTAAGTGATCCTTCTCCACCTGTTCAAGCTGTTGCTACTAATCCACAATCAGAAGCAATCTCTCAAGCAAAGCTTGATCAGGTGAAAAGGGTGTTGTTTGAACATCAACTTCAGAAGGTGATGGAGATTGAAAAGTCCCTCGACCTGCATGACTTCTCAAAACCTCCTATTACATACTGGTATGCTATGCCAATGGATGACATTGACTTAAGATATCATTTTGTAGTAAGAAGAGAAGCTGGTCCTGAGGAAAAATATAAGAGTATGATGCACATAGTTCAAGGGATGACCAGGGATGAGCTTACCAGAATGCATCATGTTGGATCTGTGACTCAAGTCAGGTCTTCACTTCCACAGATCAAGCAGGCTATAAAGGATTTAAAAAGCATTTTTGATCCAGAGTCAATCAGAAAAGATATAAAAGATGCCAAGGAGATGAAGATTGCACAGGTTGATCTGTATGTAAAATCAAAGACATACAGACTCAAATTTGCAAATGGATCCAACATGTTCCTCAATTATGAATTCCTTTAATCTTCCAAGGGCATGGCTGGTACAAATAAGCTCAGTGAAGATATACTGTGATAAAGAGGTATTGAAAAAAAAAATTTTTGAAGGCAGTTAATCAGAAACTTTCACAATTGTAAGTTTTTGGATGCCTTAGTTTGTAGATAACAGTTTTACTTTGTTTTATTTCCTTAGTTGTATAGAAACTTAAAGTCTTGTGTAAAGAATTTAAGTTAGGGGGAGATTGTTGGGAAATACTCTAAGTATGTCAAGCTGTTAGTTAGATTTCTCAAACTGTTAGTAGATTTTCTGTGTAAGTACAAAGTTCAAGCTGTTAGTTGAAGAAGTTCGAGCTGCTAGTTCAAAAGTTCAAGCTACCAGTGTTCAAACTCAAGCTGCTCAACAGATAGACTTCAAGCTGCTCAACAGCTCAATAAACAGAAAGTGCTGATATTCAGGAAAAGATATATTTGAAGATTCAAGCATATCTACTATCAGAGAAATCAGAGTTTATCAAGGAAACAAATCAGATGGCAATATATATATATATATATATATATATATATATATATATATATATATATATATATATATATATATATATATATATATATATATATATATATATATGTATGTAGAATAGGTTTTTTTTATAATTGAAAGTCTGCACGTACAAGTTTATTCAGTTGTAATTGTCTTTCTGATTAAGTTTTCATAAGCCTCAAAGGTTGTAAAACCCTAAGAACAATCTGTGTTCTTCGTCTAATCAAACAGATTAGAGGTGATTGTAATTATTGAGATTGGCAATACAAATGACTTTTGATTATTGATTGTATTTATGTGATTATTTGTTTTGAAAGCTTTTCTTAAAACAGTTAAGTGTTATTCCGCAAACTTCTTAATTGGACTTTGATTCAATACAAGGTTAGTGGTTTATACTCTGATTAATTCAAACCAGTTAATCTTAGGTAGTGATTTTTGATCTTGACAGGAGGGAATCCCCAGCCACTTCGAAGTCGGAGGACCCTCCAAGGAGCAAGTGCCCTCACTTACCCAAGAACCCACAACTCAGACCATGCCTCTATTGGTGGCAAGGGCCGCCCGACACGACCTCCAGCTTAGGCAGCTTAGCCAAGAGGTCGAAGAGATCACAACAAGGATGAAGCAAGAAGAAATGCAGAACACAAGTATATATTGGGCCAATCAGCATGTTCACTCGATTCAGCAAGATGGGTTAAACGAGCTCCGGCAATGTTTGGTGGAGTTCGAGGAACGTAACACAACACTAACACTGCGGCTCAATGCTCTCGAGTACGGAGAAACCCGAGAGGCGTCCCACACTTAGTGCCTGATAAGACTGTATTTTTGTGTGTTTTTAGTAGTTTTAAAGGCTCATATATGCACATATACTTCGTAATTATCATACTTTTACTTCATATTTGTGTCCGGAAGTCATTTCAAGGCCCCACGAGAATTTTCACATATACTTCAGTGTCCGAAGTCATTTCAAGGCACATATACTTGAGGGTCCGGAAGTCATTTCAAGGCTCCACGAGAAAATTCTGCGCGAACTGAGCAGGTCGGGGAGTAGGGCTACGTCCAGGTCTACATCCACCCTACGCCCCAAAACAGTAAATTCCGAGTTCAAAATGACTCCCAGCGCAGGCTGGCCGTACCCCGGGCGCAGGGAAATGCCCCTGCGTTGCAAAAAATGCAGTAGAAACCTTTTTGGGCCCAAAACGCTAAACCATTTGTCCTCTGTAAATACAAAATGTTTGCAATCATTTTTGAGGTTCCGGAGTGTTGAAAGAAGCGGCGAAGCCCTGCCGGAGTGGATTTACGAGTCAAGTACGAAGAAGGTGATAGCAACCGTTCGAAGCCTATGATGATGTCTCCAACCATTCCCGCTGAAGAGCACACGATGAGCAGCCAAACACCATAACCATTCGCGGAGGCTCTACGGCTAAGTTTTACATTATTGAATTTTGGGAAATTTATGCAAAAAACCCCCAAAGTACACTTTTTTTTTTGCGATTAAGTCCCCCATTTTTTTTTGCCTAATAAATCCCTCAACCACTAAAATATCTTTAAAATAGAATTCCTTATGATTACAACCGGTAATGTCCGGATAAAATTCCAACGTGGCGGTAACCTAATCAAAGACTTAACCCAAACAACCGTTTTTTACCCCAATCGCAATTTTAACCAAACACCCATTTTTACCCTAATCGCAATTCGAACCCTTCGTTCCCAACAAAAGGGTAATCGACGGTGATGGCGACCAATGAGGAGTGCCCTTCAAATCCACGTAAGTTCATTCATCTGTTGTCAATAAGTCGTGCGCTTCACATCGGTGGTAATTTTTGTTTGTTTTCCACAGGATGTCGACATCAGGTAGTGATAAATTGTTGAAATTGGATGTTAATTACGAAGGTGCGTTTCACTACCCTGGTGGTTTATTACAATACTCTGATGGCTTGTTAAAAACAAAGTCACTTGATATTGTGTCTGTTAGTTATCCTGACTTTATTAAGTGGATGCAAGATGTGACTCATGTGTGTACGTTTAATGTATACTATTTGGTTCCTGGTAAGAAATTATGTGGAGGTTTGAGAATCTTGAAATGTGATCAAGACCTTTACCAATTTGTTGAACATGGTCTAAGAAATAATGGGAGGATGTTCGTTTATGTAGATGTTTATGATAATGATTTGAGTGAGTTTTTAGGAGAGGATAGTGTTTATGATAAAGGGAAGGGAAAACTTGAGGAAGCTGATAGTGATGATAGTGACCCAAATTACATAATGAGTGATGGTGAAGATGATTTGTCAGACTTGGTTTCAGTAGACTTGGAGAATGAGGATGAAGTTCCTGATTTTAACCAAACAGCTACTGATCAATTTCTAAACGAGATAAGTCTGCTTGAAACAAGGGGTTTTCAAAGTATAGAGGATAGTGAAGGTGAGGATGATGAGCAGATTAGGGAAGAAGTTGAAGACAGTGAGGATGAACAGGATGGAACCACTGATAGGAACACGATATACCCTGTGTTTGATCCCTCAATTGATTGGAATTATGAAAATAGTTCTAGGAATGAAGTATGAAAACCCCTGCACAACTTAAACATTATTTGACATGCTATGCAGTCTCAAATGGCTACCAATTATGTTATCTTAAAAATGATTCAAGGAGGCTTGCTGTTAGATGTGGCAAGAAACAAGATGGGTTTCAATGTCCATTTAGGTTGTAGGCGTCATGGAAGAAAGAAATGCAAGGTAATGGAAGTTTTCAAATAAAAACTCTTAATGATGAACATCTGTGTTGTAGGAATTTTAGCTTTGGTCCATTGGTTACTTTTGCATGGCTTGCCAAGATGTACCTTAGGGAGCTTGTTAGAAATCCTAATATAAAGCTAAAGGACATGCATGCAGATATTTTGGATAAGTTCATGGTGAAAGTTAGTACCTCCCAATGTTTCAGGGCTAAAAAACTTGCTTTGGATGAATTGGATGGTAGCTTGACTAAACACTATGGAAAGGTATGGGATTATGATTTAATGGTACTGAGTTACTGATTTAATGCTACTAATTTACTGATTTAACGGTACTGAGTTACTGATTTACTGATTTAATGTAGAGATTGGAATGTCGTACCAAGTGGGGGCAATGTGTTTGAGGTAAAGTTAGTACATGATACAACCTGTGTTGATTTTAATGCAAAGCAGTGCAATTGTAGACTGTGGCAAATATCAGGCATCCCTTGTGTACACAGGGTTGTTGCCATTCATTTTATTAATGATGACCCAATCAACTATGTAAGCCCTTGGTTTATTGTAGAAAATTTCAGGAGGGCTTATAAGGAGGCAATAAAATCACTAAATGGTTGCAAAATGTGGATCCAAACAGCATTCTTGAAACCATTGCCACCACGGGAAAGAAGAATGCCAGGTAGGCCTTCCATCAAGAGGAAAAGGCATGAAAGTGAGTCCCAAGGATCATACAGAAATATTCCCTCTGTTGGTAGGATTATGACTTGTAGTAATTGCCATGAAAAAGGGCATAATGCAAGATTTTGTAAGAATGAGAAAAGAGCAGCTCCACCAAAGATTTCAAAGCCTAAAGGAAGGCCAAAATCAACTCAACCAACTACAAGGACTGTTAGGAGAGGAAGGGGTGGAAGTGTAGGTAGGCCTAAATCAGCACCACCAACTGAAGGGGTATGTGTTATTTGTTCATACCTTTATTATGTATTTGATTTTAATTGAAAGTTGCTAACTTTCTTTATCTTGTAGAGCTCAAGAGGATGCATAAAAAGAGAGGTTTTTGTACCTTTTACTTGGCATGGTGTGTCCATTGAGGAGGGTGACTATGAGGACGTACCTGAGTTTGTGGATGTTCCTGTGCAAGAGACCCAAACATTTGCAGAACAAGTATCACAACATGTTCATTATCCACAAGAAGAACCATCACAACCTTGTCAATCTGCAGTTGCTGCTGCACCAGTTGAGGCATCTGTTACTGCCAAAGCACATCAACAACGATCTGTTACCCAAAAAGAAAAGAGAAGGAGGCCTTCTGAAAGAATACTTAAGAACAAGCTGAGGAAACCAATTTATGACGCAGATGGGGGAGGATCGACTGCTGAGAAGGCCATTCAAGTTCTTCCTAAACATCAATGATAGTTGTAGGTTTGGGAAATGGGTAGGTTTTGGCAAGTGCTGCACTTTTTCTCTTTTTTCAGGGGTTTGGCAACTATGGGTTCGACTGCTGCACTGCACTTTTGACCAACTTATTTTGGCATTACTTGCCTTCTCATATAATTAATGTATTTGATGACATTGGCAATACATTTTATATATATATATATATATATATATATATATATATATATATATATATATATATATATATATATATATATATATATATATATATATATATATATATATAGAGAGAGAGAGAGAGAGAGAGAGAGAGAGAGAGATGAGTGTGTTTTGGCATGACTTGTCATGTATGTCCATCCTTCTCAAAAGGCACAATATGCAGATTATAAAACCAAACATTGCATAAACTTAAAACCATTACATTAAACCTTGATACCATTACAAACATTGATCCAAATGAAAACCATTACTATAAAGTTACAAACAAAATACTACTTTCACTACCTTCCTTTCAAAAGTCAAAACAACTACAACATATGATGAACAAAATCTACCCAAAAACCTCTACAACACCATCAGCCCAATGATGAACAATATTCACACAATTAAACACCTCTTCAACACCACCACTTCCATCATATTTTTCTTCAAAATACCTTCAAGATGAACATGTTCCATTTTTGCTCTGCTCACTTCGAACCGCATTTCATAGAGTATCTTTGGGTAACATTCATAACCAATTTTTGGATCAATCCACATAAATAAATTGCACCTTCTTTGGGGATCCTACATAGATGAACAAATGAGGATGATTAAGATGTTTTACATAAGCTTCCTCTCAACTAGAAGCAGTAATAAGAATACGTGGTAATTAGGGCATGATAAGAACTTTCTTCCAGGATTCTTGCTCATCCATGATGTCTACGTTCCTGCAACATCACCACAGTCCCATCTACAGTTGCCGTGTACCATGACTCGACTGACTTCCCTTGAGCTCGAATCTCTCGACGTCAATGAAGACATTGCTCCTCCTTATCCCCCTGATCGATTCTTGCTCCTCCCTATCCCCCTGATCGATCACCTTCTTGTTTGACCTAATCCACCAAACCCTAATAAATAATAAGAATATGTGTTGCCATGTTGGCATCCATGTAATCACCTTAATGCCAACTAGAAGCCACGTGGGTAACTAGCGGTCACTACCGGTTGTAATCATAAGGAATTCTATTTTAAAGAGATTATAGTGGTTGGGGGATTTATTAGGCAAAAAAAATGAATGGGGGATGGTTTTTGCATAAATTTCCCTTGAATTTTAATTATGTTTTATTGTTATGATTATATGTTTTGATTGGTAAAAGCAAGATAGTTCATAGTGATGTTATTAGTTGTGACGAGTCCATTAGTTTAGGTTTTAAGACAAGTAATGAACGTTGCATGCGCTATGCTGAGATTTATTGATTAAAATATGTATGATTAATTTAGCTACACAATTAATTATGTCTATGTGATTGTTGCACGAAATTCAAGTGGGTAATAACTTATGCCGTAGTGATTCCATAAATGGTTATCTTCAATTTGCTTTGCTCATCTATTTCGTTAGTTGCTTGCCATTAATGTTAGTCATAATTTAGTCGTAATCATTATTTCAAACAAATCATCCAATTCACGATTTAATCACTTTTATAAACCTAAAGAAACTAGCAAATTAACCCTAATAAACCTACACGCTCCCTGTGGATTCGACCCTTACTTCCCTACGCTAATAGTTAGATTTAAGGATTATTTCTGCGGGTCACAACGACGGCCCGCCAGAATTTGGCGCTGTTACCGGGGAGTGGTGACGTTAGTTAGGGCTATTAAATTAGTTTTGGCCTTAGTTTTATGTTCTAAGTTTTTAAGTACATTAGTTTAATTTAATTTTTAATCTTTAATTTTATATTATTAAAAATCACATAAAAATTAAAAAATTTCAAAAAAAAGGTAATTGTAGTCCTCTACTTTACCATCAAAAAATATAATTAGTTTAATTAGGTAATTTAATTTAAGAGTTTTTTATAGTTTATGCTCACACATCGATTGGCCAAAGGATTGTCGCTACGATTCGAACCCGAAATCGAGAAAGTAGTTAAACCTAACCGAAAGATTGTCAGGTTACAAAAACAACAAGAATTAATCACGGATAATTCAAACGAACGAAGGAAGAAATTTCCACTTTAGAAATTCCTAATTTAGAAGGTCCTCCAATTTCGCCACAAAATTGTGAACAAGAAGAACCTGAGCGTATAGCTGCTAGGATGGGTGAACAAATGAGACGTACAGTTCAGTCACATTACCGCCCCGGTGATGTGCTCGACCCGTCTCCGATCCGTTATTCGGAAATTGAGAACGAACCCGAAGTTCGTCCTCAATTATTCAAAATTCTTCCCATCTTTAGAGGTATGCCTAGTGAGTAACCCTACGAGCATTTAGCTGAGTTTACGGCTATTTGTAAAGCTAATCATGTTCGAGGTATAACCAACGATAGTTTAAAAGTTCGTTTCTTCCCTTTTTCATTAAAAGAAAAAGCCAAAAATTGGTTTATGTCGCTACCTACCAATAGCATCACAACCTGGGATCAAATGAAGGGCGCATTTCTCGTTGAGTATTACTCCATAAGTAAAACCACTGAGAAACGAAAAGAGATCACCAGTTTTAAACAAAAACCTGGTGAACAATTTTACGAGGCATTTGATCAGATGAACGAACTTCTAAAAGCTTGTCCACACTATGAAGTTCCTAAATGGATGCTCGTCAAAAATTTCTTTGATGGTGTGATTCATGAAAGCCGGAACATGATCACCGCCGCTACTGGTGGCACGTTCTTAGCTAAAGAAGATGATGAGGCTTGGGAATTACTGAATCAACTCAGTAAAGGTCTCAAAGTTCAAGTCGGTTTTGAAAATAACGTCGGAGTTCAGGTGATGGGTATAGACAATGCCTGGAAACTTGAACTAAAAACTGAAATTTCAGAACTCGGAAAGAAGATAGATTTACTGAAAAAGAGTTTGAGCCAAAACCCCGTTGCATCAGTTAATTGCGTATGATGCGGAGATCCATCACATCATTCTGAAGCATGTCCTCAAGTACAACCCAGTAAAGAATATGTGAATGAAGTTTATGTTTTCAGAGTGCATTGGGAGAGGGATAACCAATTTTCAGAAACCTACAATCCGGGATGGAGAAATCATCCCAATTTTTGATGGAAAAATGATCAGCCTATTGATCATTAGTGTAAACCAATGTATGAACCACCACCACAAAGAGAATACCAATATGGTTCGACTTCTGCTGCTAAGGATGAGCGATATTACAATCCGAACCAACGTGATCAAACTCACTTTCACATGGAGACGAATACGAGTTCTTCACAATTTTCGAAGTTCACGAAATTCATGAAGCAACAATCAGCTTTTAATGAGATGCTGAGTCGGCAAATGGGTCAGATAGTCAAATCGCTCACAAGACGAGACGATGGAAAGCTTCCGAGTAACACCGTTCCAAACCCTTCGCACGCACACGGTAACGAGAAGAAGTATGAAATGAATGAAGTATCTAGGGTAACTACCCTGAGAAGTGGTAGGAAGGTGGGTAATAAGATTGAGATGCCAAAGGAACAAGAGGTAGAAGAAGACACCGACACTGAGGTCGTGTATGATGAGACGGAGGATCCTAAAAAGAAGGAATGTTCTAGGTTGGTTACTTTCAAGGAACCAATTAAGGCAGATATCCCAACTCCAAAAGTTGGGGAGGTGGTTAAGGATCAGGACACCACAGTTCCTCCTATAGAAAATATGAAATCATCTTCATATGGTAAGAGAGGTCCACAACCTGAGGATTTATGGGATTTATTCAACCAAGTCAAGATCAATATCCCATTAGTCAAGGCTATTCAACAAATACCCTCTTATGCCAAATTTCTAAAAGATCTCTGCACACAGAAAAGAAAGTTCAAGGTCTCGCTTCCCAAGCAGATCAACTTAACTGAGCAAGTAAGTTCAGTGATCTCTAATTCCTTGCCACCAAAACTGAAAGATCCTGGATCACCTTTGATTCTAGTGACAATTGGCAATGTGCAAATTAAGAAGGCACTATTTGAGCTTGGAGCCAGTCTAAACATTTTACCTGGGAATTTGTTTGACAAACATGATCTTGGCTAGTAACAAACCACGGACATTATTATACAACTGGCAGATTGGTCAACGAAATACCCAAGGGGTATCTTATCGGATGTGATAGTAAAAGTAGAAGCTTTTTAATATCTGGTCGACTTCTTAGCCCTAGATACAGAGTGTTCTTTGGAGAAAACCAGCCGACCATAATCTTATGCAGATCGTTCTTAGCCACAATTAATGCTCAATTCAATTGTAGAACGGGGGCTATAGATATTGCCTTTGGAAATCGCAAGCTGCGATTAAACGTGTTCAATGCTTCCACCGCCACTTCAATAGATTAAGATGTTACATGATAGATGCGGTGGATGAGCTTAAGCAGCATGGTTCACTAATCAACGTCAAAGACCACACAGAATTTTTCTTTGTTGGGCACGAGACTACCATAATGAACACTGAGAAATGCAATGAACTTGAGGTAGTCATGGAATCCACACTGAAGCCTAAAAAACCACCGTGGACCCATAAGACTGAAAAGCTGCCAATTATTTTGCCTCAATTTGCAAGGCCTTCTATATAACAACCACATGTTTTAGAGTTAAAAGCATTACTTGTGCATTTAAAATATGCCTTCTTAGGTCAGAATGACACTCTATCAGTCATTATTTCATCTAATCTGACTGAGGCACAAGAAAAAGCTCTACTACAAATGTTAGTAAAATATTAAGAGGCAGTAGGTTGGACTGAGAATGTTGTTGCCAACCACCTGTCCTCCCCCTCCTTGCTAGTGATTAGGTACCATCGTTTCTTGCTATTCACATTTATCATATATAGATTTGCTTGTTTGGGTTAGAATTTTAATTTTTGTTATTTTATTTCAGTAATTGTGTGCTTTATTTTCAATTGTCGAGTCCTGTTGAATGTGAGTGGTTATTGTCAATGCATTCTTTTAAATTTCCCTAATGGCTCTTGTTTGCCGATCAGGTCGTGGAAAATGATGATAAATAGAAAAATCTACCTAGAATTAGTTAGTGTTAGTAAGGAATTATAGATATGTTAAGAGTCGTGATAATAATTAACATTTTAATGTAAGTTAAGTTCAAGTAAGTTAAGATACATTTGAGCTTAAATGAAAATAATGTGTCAAAAGATTTTGGAAAATTCATGCAATAAGGGGGAGAGCTTAATCATGTTTTTAGCCTTAAAAGATTCGAGGGTAGCCTAGTTGGTTTGGGAAATTAAGTCGTACGGGGTACCATTCATGCATAATCCCCTAAAACCATCGGGTTTGGGAGTGATTGACCCAAATCCCGCTACATGGACCAACTGGAAAAGCTATTGTAAAAACTCGAGTTAAGAAGAAAATAGATATAAGCATGATAATTAAAAGTAACATCTTATCGTATACATGCATAGAGGGAAAAGATGGTCAATACCCACATGTTTTAAGCTTGTAACCTTGAGCTAAAAGAGTAATTTCCAAAAGTGAGATACATTATAATTACTTAGAGAAAATGTGTTTTAACTGAAAATGTTCTTTAGCTTATATTCAAAATTTTAATGCGTTATTGCGAAGGCTGAATTAACCTAGATTTATTTGAACACACTGCTAATACAATTGGTACATAGTTAGTTCTGATTCTAAGGCTTGCTCGGGGACGATCAAGAGTTAAGTTGGGAAGGTTTGATAAGACTGTATTTTTGTGCGTTTTTAGTAGTTTTAAAAGCTCATATATGCACATATACTTCGTAACTATCATACTTTTACCTCATATTTGTGTTTCGGGGTCTGGAAGTCATTTAAAGGCACCACGAGAAAATTCAGCGCGAACCGAGCAGGTTGGGGAGTAGGGCTACGCCCACCCTACGCCCCATAATAGTAAATTTCATGTTCAAAATCAGTTCCAGCACAGGCTGGCCGTACCCCGGGTCAGGAGGGCGCAGGGCTACGCCCCTGCAGCGCAAAAATGCAGCAGACGCGTTTTTGAGCCCAAAACCCTAAACCATTTGTCCTCTATAAATACAGAACGTTTGCAATCGTTTTTGAGGTTCCAGAGTGTTGAAAGAAGCGGTGAAGCCCTGCCGGAGTGGATTTACGAGTCAAGTATGAAGAAAGTGATTGCAATTGTTCGAAGCTTTTGATGATGTCTCCAACCATTCCCGGTGAAGAGCACACGATGAGCAGCTAAACACCATAACCATTCGCGAAGGATCTACGACTAAGTTTGACATTATTGAATTTCAATTCTGTTTTGATGTATTTTGTGTTGCTTGAATACTTTATGTCTAATACAAATGATAAGCATTTGGTTATTGTTATGATTATATGTTTTGATTGGTAAAAGCAAGATAGTTCATAGTGATGTTATTAGTTGTGTCGAGTCCATTAGTTTAGGGATTAAGACAAGTAATGAACGTTGCATGCGCTATGCCGAGATTAATTAATTAAAATATGTATGATTAATTTAACTACGCAATTAATTATGTCTATGTGATTGTTGCACGAAATTCAAGTGGGTAATAACTTATGCCGTAGTGATTTCGTAAATGGTTATCTTCAATTTGCTTTGTTAATCTATTTCGTTAGTTTCTTGCCATTAATTTTAGTCATAATTTATTCGTAATCATTATTCCAAACAAATCATCCAATTCACGATTTAATCACTTTTAAAAAACTAAAGAAACTAGCTAATTAACCCTAATAAACCTACACGCTCCATGCGGATTCCACCCTAACTTTCTTACGCTAATAGTTAGATTTAAGGATTATTTCTATGGGTCACAACGACGACCCGTCAGTGCCTCCTTTATCTTTATATTTGTAGTGTTGTATTTTCTACTTAGTGTATCTTGTAGTTAAGTAGGCCTGAAAATTTTTCGGGGAAACCCCGACCCTATGTTGTAAAAGATTATGTATAAATCTTTTATGAATGAAAAATTAAGTTTAACTAGAAATCTGTCTTTGATGATATGTAGTATGAGTATCTGCCTTAGTAAATTTCAAACCCATAGACTTATCTTCTTACACCATGATAATTTTCTCTGAACTTCAAGATCATGGCACCACGAAGGATTACCACAACGGACATCGAACAACCGGTGGCTCAGAGAGTAGCTGACGCATTCGCTGCACATGAAAGTAATCGAAATAATGGTTTGGGAAGCAGCGGAGTAGCTGGAGGGGTAGAAAACAACCCAAGAGGTTGTAGTGTAAAAGGTTTTCTAGGTTTCCAACCTAGGTACTTCAATGGCACGGAGGGTGCAGTTGGCCTAACCCGCTGGTTCGAGAAACTGGATACCTTTTTTTGAGTCAGGAACTGCACTGAAGAAAACAAGGTTAAGTTCGCCACTCACACATTGCAGGATGGAGCCCTCACTTAATGGAACTCCTACGTTCAGTCCGTTGGCATTGATGTAGCCTGTCAACTCCCGTGGGCAGAGTTGAAACAAATGATGACTGATGAATACTGCCAAAGAAGCAAACTCCAAGATATGGAGCCTCAGTTTTGGAACTTGTTCATGAAGGGGACGGACATCACCGGATACACCAAACAATTCCATATGTAACACATTGCTTTCAAAATTGTTCGTTTAGGTTGCAATTTGCGTTTTATGATATAATTTGTGAGTTTAAATGAAGTTTATTGCTAAATAATGCAATTAAGTAATGAATGTTTTATATAATTACATTAATTATATGTAAATAGAATGGCAAGAGTTAAGAAAAAGAATCAAACAAGAGTATGTTGTTTAAAATGAGAATTTTGAAAAGTAATAAAAAAATGCCTTAAAAGGAGAGTAAATATTCATTTTTACAAAACCAAAAACTTTTGCTTCTTCTTTACTCCTCCAACTGACGGTTGCACCAACATTTTCTTCACCTCAACTCCTCTTCATCTTTGCAACAAAAAAATTCAAGACTTAAGCTAAAACCGAGCAATACTCAAGCAATCAATCAATGATCTACAAGTTCTTGAGGTAATTTCATCACTTAAAATGTTAGTGTGTGTACTGTGTGTGAATTTTTGGGTTACGGTTTTCTAGCTACAAACCGAAATGTGAAAAGCTTTGGCCTTCTGCCAAGGCTTGTGTTCATGTATAAGTGTTTTTATTAACCATTTGACACCCCAATCATCCTTTAAAATCTTGTTAAAAGTTGCTGAAATGAAAAGGAAACAGGAAAACAAAAGTGCAGATTGTGTGTGTTGTGTTTAGGTGTGTTTGCATGGTGAATTTACGAAAACCTTAAAGGTTTCGGTATGAGCTGAGACCCTTTCAGATAACTACCGTAACCGCCAGAAACCTTAAGGTTTCGGTAACCTCAATACCAAAACCTCTACATATACCGAAACCCACAGACATATGTATATATATATAGCTACCGAGACACATAAGAGTTTTATCAAGACAAAAGCTACCGAAACCCATTTGAAGCAATCGAGTCTTATATGTAGGTGGCTAATAGAATCGGTCATAGTAATATATATATATATATATATATATATATATATATATATATATATATATATATGTATAAGTATGCATATATATATGTGTGGGCAGAGGAAGTCATAGTCAACAGAATACAAATATGTGTGTATATATATATATATATATATATATATATATATAGCTCAAGTGTGTGTATGCTTTTGAACCGACAGAAATATTATATATTATTCATGTGTGTGTAGAGTGTATGAAAGAAGATAAGAGAACGTATGTGTGCAATTGTATATATATATATTCATGTGTGTGTAGTATGTAGGAAAGAAGATAAGAGAATGTGTGTGCATTTTGAATTGTCAGAAACAATGCAATATATATATATATATATATATATATATATATATATATATATATATATATATATATATATATATATATATATATATATATATATATATATATATATATATATATATAATGGACTCTGTAATATTTATTACAGACACTCCGTGCGCGTTAGATATTAATTAAAGCATATAAATTTGGTTATGAGTCAAAGCTAAGTGCCAGAGTTTACCTAAAGTGTCAAAGCCTTCAGAAACAGAGCGAAGCTATTTTGAGCTAAAAAGTTATATTTAACGCCTAGATAAGCCCAAACAAGCATTTCAGAGTATTATGAAGCCATAAATATTGGTGCAAGCATAGCAATACTATGAGTAACAGTTATCCATGTTTATATTTATTTTATGTAATTGAGACATTTGTTGCTTCTATATGCCTTCTTTGACCTTCAATTGAACTTATGTGTGTGAAGGCGAACACTGAGTGTAACACCACAATAATTTAGAAAGGTAATTAACTTTGTGAACAAATATAATTGTGAACTTAGGTACAATATTACGAGTTAATTACCAAATATTAGTAATGATCATTATTGTTGGGACTTGAATGATTAAAGAAAAATGAAGTGTTGGGTTGTACTGAAATGACAATAGTTGGTAATGTACTTTGTCGTTTAAATAATGATTAGTATGACATAAGAATTGAGTAATGCGGTGTTTAAATATATTTAGTATAATTATGTCAAAATGCTAATTTGGGTATTGAATTTTTGAATAAATGCATGTTATGGCATTTTAGTTTGTATTTTATTGAAATGAAAATTGAAAGACTTAATGGGAAGGGGGTGTATTGTATATTTGTGCATAAATAGAGGGTTGGGTGTGGCCAAAGGCCAAACCCCCTCCCTTTGCTTCTTAAATTTCGTCCATCACACAACACACACACACACTTCATCATTTTTGCATTATTGAGAGAAAGAAGAAGGAGAAAAACCTAGGGTTTTGTTGGGTTGATAAAGGATTGAAGATTCAAGGCTAGAAACCATCATTTTGGTGCCATCTTTGAAGGTATAACTCATCCCCTCCATTCTCTTCTCCATTTTCATGGTGTGAAGACCTTCCCTTCCGGGTCAGTCCTCAGAGTCTAGGTCCCAATTCATGCAACACAATATCAATCATACTAAGATAGGGTAATTAATTGCGGAATTAAAAAATTACAAGTACAAACATTTTAGGATTAAGTTCATTACAAATTACAGATTTTCAAATTAAAGTTATAAAAAGGGTAACATCTAATCTAGTCATAACATCATACATCACATCATGTCTACCCAGAACCACCACATTTGTTGTCTTCCAATCAGTACCAGAAAGTTTGTTGAGTAGTGGTCAAGGAAAACTTCAAAACTTGGATCTTGAACGACCTAATTACTAGGTCCTGCAAGTGATTTTCCTTTGGCTTTTCCTGTAAAATATTAATGCAACATCTGTAAGCAACGCTTAGTGAGTTTATAGATTTTCAATATCAACATGCGTGTCAAGCGGAGTCATTAGTCTTAGCGTGATATGTCTTGGCTGCCACTACAGCCCTCATGATTAAGATATAGTATCATAAGATCGGATGATGTTCAAGTCACACTCACGCTTAAATCGTGGGGATCAGCCACATACTGGGCTAGCTACCAGTAAGTCAATATGGCGGAACATCGGAGGTCATTACCAATTCATAAGAACTGGTGAAATAGCCGGGTCTAGAACAATAGACCTTAAGGGCTAGTCAAGCTGAATCAATCTATCAAATGTCTGATCAATGATGGAAGCATATGTCTTAGAAGTCATGATAGCAATGAATCATAAAGCAAAGTCTGAAGCAATATTAAATGCAATATGAAAAGATAATCAAATAGCTATCATGATCCACTGGGCAACACCCATCCATGGTGTGCACAGGTCTCAATCCACCTGATAAATGAATGTCAATAAATCTAACAACAGCAATATATCTCAATCGGATCATATGCACTTTCAATCTGAATATCTATAACTCACAGATCTGGTCTTTGTCAAACAGATATAAAAATCTGCCACCTGAGTTATCTCAGGATTTTATCTTGTCAATTCTGTTCTCTGTAAATCAAGTCTTTGTCCCGCTTAGTCTTTAAATCTCTATGTTCAGAATTTCACTGCACCTGTCCAGCATTTTATCATTTTGCAAGAATGTTAGTCTTAAACTTTATTTGATCTGATTCTGATAACTCATAAATTTTTATGTCTTTTTCATAGACATGTGTGACTTTTGTCATGTGTATATCATAATATCTCCATTCCAAATTAATGTAATTATATACATTTTACATAATACAAAAAGGATTGTTTATAAAAATATATAAAATTATATTTATATATATATATATATATATATATATATATATATATATATATATATATATATATATATATATATATATATATATATATATATATATATAATTTTGATGAGTAGATATGTTGTGTATATATATATGTATTGTTTCTTGTTTATTACATACACACACAATGCATGCATGTCTATATATATACATAACACACACACCTAATCAATACACTTGCACATGTGTGTGGGTATCCATATATATATATACAAACTACCCATGCATACATATTACTGAGAACACCATAAGAATTGTTGCGGGAATTGTTTCGGTAATATGATTACCGAAACCTTTTGACAGTTTTCAATATTAGTCTCGGTAGTTGGTTTCAATAATATTTAAGTGGGTCTCGGTATATATATGTTTTGGTATATATATTATGTGGGTTTCGGTATATTACCGAAACTTTTGAGGTTTCGGTACCCCTTTTATGGTCTCGGTAGATTTCTTAGTTTCAGTATGTATATCGAAACCTTTTAAGGTTTCAGTATCTTCCTCAAGTTTCGGTACTCCCTTGTGAGTTTCAGTAATCAATGCATAACCCACTCAAACACACACATATGGTTTCGGTAGTGTGGTAGTACCGAAACCTTTCGGTACTTGCAAAAACACACACAGATCAGTTTTTGTCAAGAACAAAATTCCGATTCCATCACATTTTGAATGATCAAAACTAAAATCTTTGTTTCTTTTAACATCTATTAACTTAATTTATCAAATTCTACTAAAATTTCTTACATGCAACCACATTTTTCACATATACAATTCTTGGTTTCGGTTATATACAAAACCGAACCAAACTTCATAATTTCAACATTTTTAAGAAATTGTTACCTCTAAATCTTGCTAATTGATGATGATTGTTGCTTCTTGTAACCTTCAATTGTATTGATTCTTCAATTTCTTGCAATTTATGACAAATTTCTTGTGGGTTTGATTGAAGAACTGTATGTATAGAGAGAGAGAGTAGAAAGAGAAGTGAATTTCCTTAATGTGTGATTAAATGACATCAAATTGGGGTTTTTATATATCATTTAGTCATAATTTGCAACTTAACCCACTAAACTTTTGTATTTTACATATCTTTCAAATTTAATCATCTTTAATTATCTATAACATATATAATTTAATTAAATAATCTTTGAACTTAATTAATTTACATAACTAATAATGTAATTAAATTTACATTATTTGGATCAAAACAAAATAAAAGACTTAGATAAAAGCTAGGTTGTTACACATGGTGTTCTTCATCTTGGAAAAACACAACCCTAAGTGGGTTTTTGTGATAGAATTAGTAAATGACTCCAATATCATGAATATGGTAATGTTTATAGTTTATAAAGGTATTTGAGTCATAAATATGAGATTGATTGGGTGAGTTTGTGATATGGAATGAAAACCCAAATTGGAGCTCCATTTGAGCTCCAATGGTGGATGGAAATGGGTTTGTAGTGTTCTTCCATATTTTATATGATAAATTGTGAGTCAAATATTTTAATTAGGGCCATGGAGGTGAATGGAAGTTAGTAGGAACTCAATTGGGGTTTCGAAGTCTTATTTGGGTATTGACCATTTAAGAACTCGGTTTGAGTTCATAAGAATTCCATGGAGTTATGGAATGGTATGTTTTGGTGTTAATATGTGTAGAAAGTCTTTATTTATGTTATTAAAGTGTTTTCATATGTTGGGTAACACAAAATACGTGCAAGAACTCACATTTGCGTTTTAGGCCTAAACCGCATGTCAAGTGTTCGGTGAAATGCCACAACGAGTTCCAAATCATTTTGGGATTGGGCTTAACGTTTAGATTCATGTTGAATGTCTAAAAATAGCTCATGTACGTTTAATAATGTTATGGGATTGATTATAATTGATTATGAGATCAATTAGAGCTTGGTGTTGTCGGTTGGAGTTTTCGGTCGTTTTCGGACTCGTTCGGAGTCCGTATGAGCTCCATGGAATCATATATTGTTGTGAAATGATTCCATTATGTTTAGAAACGTTTAAACTACCTTAATATGTTAAATATATTGTTGGTAAAGTCCCTTACGAATGTTAAAAGCATTAATGGAAGTTTTGAGGAGTTTCGTGTGCATTTATGTCAAAAAAATGAAGTTGGGACCTGTCTGGCTCAGTGGTCACGCCATGACCACCATATGGTCATGCCATGACCAACCTCCTGCCCCCAAAATTGATTTTGGTCCGTCAGGGATCGATGCTCGGGTCTTATACGTCCAATGCACTTCTAAATTAAGTGTTTAAAGGGTTTGAAGGCCTTTAAACCATTCCGGAACTCCTAGGGCCTCTAATGGACTTAGTGCTTTCGGTTTGGTGTCCCAACATCCTTAGGCCTCTATTAGGGTCTTATATTGTGTTCGGGCGCTTATGTGTACACCGTATGAATACTTATAGGCGAAACGAATCGAAAGAGGCTTGGTTGCGACTCTTAGCCATTCTCGGAGCTATTGTGGTTATTTTTGAAGGCTTTTGGAATCTTGATAACCAATCACTGTGAGTTCTAGTATTAGATTTTCATAACGTCATATATGATCTACTTGTTGCTTCATGATTGATCAATTATTGTTGATTCATACTATGGCATTATACGATTGTTGCTTATTCACCCATTTCATCAATGCATGACATTTTCATATACTCGAGGCATCTTCGACCTCATTTGTTTATTATGCCTTTCGTTTGGACTCACCGGGATATCCATGGATTATTCCGAGCCATTTGAATGACGGATGCCGACGTACTTGCACTGTCGGAAGTCCCGTACATGCTAGGGACAGTCCCGTACTTGCTAGGGACAGCCTCGTACTATGCTAGAGGCATCACCACACCCGTACTTGCTAGGGAACCCCGAATTATGAAGGGGGATGTGGTATTTGATCACTCATCTTGTGCACTTGACTTATGTCATTTGGAATCATTATGTTGATCATCATTGCATCTATATACCTTGTGTTATATCTAATATAGTAACTCACTCAACTTTATGTTGACCCTGTTAGTTGTTAACCTTTTTCAGGCACTGAGAATGGTAAGGGCCTGACCGGTCCATCTCATTGATTTCGGTTGGCGCTAGCTTGAGTTCCCCGCCTTTTGGTATAACTTTTGGATCGCTCAGGTTTGGGATTAGTGGACTCCCTTTTTGGCATATGCTCGTGGATGAACTTAGCTTTTATCCATGGTTAGATAATCTAGATGTTTATAATTTGTAACCCATCTGCTTCAATCCATGATACCCCACACTTTGCTCATTATTAGGTGACAAAGTGGGAAGTATCATGTTGATGACTTTTCAATATTGAAATTAAATTTGACGCATTTTCCGCAAAGTATTATTATATGAATTATTGTTAAATGTGTGTGAAATACCCTAATTAGTTGTGAGGGTGTTTCACTGAGGTACAGGCGGTGCCCAGCATAGCCCGATTTCACAATTGTTCTATTAAGGTGCATAATTTATTGTGTATGGCTTATTATTCTGCATATTATACAACATGCTTTGTTTGAGCGTTTCATTGTGCATTTCATGAGCATTTTATATTACTGCAAGCAATTATGATGCTCACTATCCCCAAGAATTATGGGGGTAGCTAGCCCGCATCACAGACTGATCATCTGTCAGCGGTAACCCTAGTGGTGGCATCTCCTTTTCAGCGTATAATGTCTCAATTGTGCAAGCATTCGTTTTGGGTATAAGCTTTACAAGCAAGCATGACGTACATGTGAGCAGCCTTTACAGGCACAATTCTTTTAGCCACATATCTTACATGCATCATGAATTTTTGTTAACTCACTAAGCAATTGGCTTACAGTTGCTACTCACAATTTTACAGGCAAAGGTAAAGAGCAAGATGGACTGTCTGCTTAGGTCTACTATTTGATCAACCCAGAGGACTTAGCTCACTATTCAGCTTGTGGTATAATATTAAGTTGCTTTGGGATCTGGGTAGCTGCTTTTATTATTATTGTGATGTAATATCAACTTAGTACGGTAACCTTGTAGGACGTGTAGTGCATGATTCCTTGTAATACTTTATTTAGAGTTATGCAAGCTTCAGACTTATTATTATGTTTATGGTAATTCTTATTTATTCCTGGGATTAAGCAAGCGTGTTTAAAAGCAGGGACGTGAAAGGATGGTATCAGAGCATTAGTTTGAGGGATTCAAGTGTTAGCAATAACACTTGGACTCAAACTTTTAAGTAAAGATATTAGCGTCGAATATTTAGGCTTTAACTTGACCTGAGATAGGCTTTGACTTTGCTTTAGGAATTTGGGCATATGGGGTAGAATATGAATTATACCTATTCATATGCAAGTACTATTTTATGTTATTTCAGAATATATCTGGATCTGGTGAAGGAGCTGGAGGTGGAATCACTCCTGAAATAATGCAAACGATGCTCAATGAAAACAATGAGCGTCAGGTTAAGTTTTTGCAAGATCAGTTTCGTGCTCGTGATGAAGCCGAAACTAGGCGCAGAGAAGAACATAGGAAGAAGCAGCATGATGATACTGGACGCTGTGATGATGACACTGATGAGGAGGAAGCTCCTGTAGTTCCTCCTAAGGGCTGCAACTTTCGTTATTTCAAAGCTTGCGGAGCACAAGCTTTCAAGGGTGCTGCAAACTTTATCGAAGCGCTCGAGTGGATTACTGGCATCGTGCGGATATTTCTTATTAGCGACTGTGGTGAAGAATCAAAGGTCAGCTTTGCTACTACACTGTTCGAGGGTGACGCTGTTACGTGGTGGAGATCTCAGGAGAACATGCACGGAGCCAACTGGATTAAGTCCCTATCTTGGGATGACTTCAAGGTGATATTCTTTCATGAGTACTGCCCGGCTGATGAAAAGAAACGTCTGGAAGAGAAGCTGATGTCTCTTACTCAGGGAACCAAGTCGGTGACCGAGTATGAGATCGAATTCACTCATTTAAGCTTGCTGTCTGCCAATCAAGTTGCTACCGAAGAGCGAAAGATTGACCGCTTCTTAATGGGTCTGCATCCCGAGTATTAGAAGTTATTGAAGCACCAAAGGTACAAGAACTATGTTGATGTCGTTGAAGCTGCTCGAATTCTCGAGCAGGATTTTATTCATGCTGGAGGGGTTCCTGCTTCATCTTTCAACCCGACTTGTCCATCACCGCCTAAGAAGTCACGCACCGGAAGCTACTCTGGATCTT
The DNA here is from genome assembly GCA_020465985.1 of Centrapalus pauciflorus. Taxonomy (NCBI): domain Eukaryota; kingdom Viridiplantae; phylum Streptophyta; class Magnoliopsida; order Asterales; family Asteraceae; genus Centrapalus; species Centrapalus pauciflorus. The sequence continues at coordinate 299,865 of JAANYP010005979.1, forward strand.
CATCTAGATATTAACCGCAGCAATCTCAGTCCCGACAATTTAGTTCACCACAGGCCCAGAGAGCGAGCTCGTTCTTATGCGGTACATTCTAAATCAAGGCAGTGTCGCCGCTGCTGTAAGTCACACATTGGGCGTTGTAACCCCAATGCTGTGAGATGCTACATGGGCAACGACATTGGGCATAGAAGTGAAGAATGTCCTAATAAAGTTACTGTGTGCAACAACTGTTTACGACCTGGACATACTGAGCGGGCATGCACACATCCGTTCAGCTTAATTTATCCGAGTGCAGAGCATCATCCATGACTGCAACATCAACAACACCGACCTCAGCAACAACAACAACAACAATATCAACAACAACAACAAGGACAAAACCAACCAGCACGAAGTCAGAACCGAGCATTTCAAATAACGGTCGAGCTAGCTAAGAAATTACCAGCGGGGGTATCTGGTATGTTTCTTGTTAACTCTGTTCCTGCTAGAGTTATTTTCGATTCGGGAGCAAATCGTTCTTTCATATCGAGTGCATTTGCATCTAAACTTGGAATTACACCGACTACTCTACCTGTAATCTTTGACATCGAAACGACTAGTGATGTAAGTGTGTCTACCGATAAAATCTATTGTGATTGCATCATTCTGCTAGATAACTGCACAGTCCAGCTTGATCTTATCCTAATGGATTTTCACGAGTTCGACGTCATTGTTGGTATGGATTGGCTTGATCATCATGACACCAACATTGTCTGCAAGAAGAAGTGAATAAAGCTCACTACTCCTGATGGACGTAGTATCTGCATATATGTTGACAGAAAGAAAGGTGATTTATGTGTAATATCTGTGTTGAAAGCTAGGAAGCATAGAGCTAAAGCTTGCTCGTCTTACTTCGCATATGCAATAGATGCTAAAACTGAAAAGAAAGCTTTAGCCGAGGTACCAATAGCCTAAGAATTTCCCGATGTCTAACCTGAGGACATCTCTAGACTCCCACCAAAACGTCAGGTGGAGTGCAGAATTGATTTAGTGCCAGGCACAGTACCAATTGCTCAAGCCCCTTATCGACTTGCACCTGCGGAGATTCAAGAAATGATAAAGCAATTGCAAAAGTTGCTTGACCAATTCCACGAGCCCCTTATCGACTTGCACCTACTGAGATGCAAGAAATGATGAAGCAACTGCAAGAGTTGCTTCACAAAGGGCTCATACAACCAAGTTCGTCTCCCTGGGGAGCTCCTGTTCTTTTCGTTAAGAAGAAATATGGGACTCTTCGGATGTGCATCGATTATAGGAGTTGAACAAGGTAACAATAAAGTATAAATATCCGTTGCCCAGAATCGATGATCTTTTCGACCAGCTTGAGGGAGCCAGTTACTTCTCAAAGATCGATCGTCGATCTGGGTATCATCAGCTCAAAGTGCGAAAATGAGATGTCTCCAAAACGTTTTTCCGTACCGAATACGGGCATTACGAATTCCTTGTGATGCCCTTTGGCCTCACAAACGCACCTGCGACATTCATGGATCTAATGAACCGTGTTTGTAGGCCAATGCTTGATATGTCTATCGTCTATAGACACGATATTCTCATCTACTCGAAAACTGAAGCTAAGCATGTTGTGCATCTTATGGAACTGCTAGAGTTGCTATGCAAGGAGCGGCTTTATGCGAAGTTCTCTAAATGCGAATTTTATTGCGACAGGTACTCACAATCTCGATTTATTCATTTTAAGCTTCTCTTTTCTTTAAATTCCATGCTCAGTGTTAACTTGCTAATGTTGTATCTTATCAGATACAATTCCTTGGACATGTGATATTTGGTGAAGGAATCTCTGTAGATCCTTCTGAAATAGAAGCCATTCAAAACTGGGAAGCTCCCAAATCAGCTACTAAGATCCGAAGTTTCTTGGGATTGGTGGGTTACTACCGTCGATTCATTAAAGACTTCTCTAAATTAGCTGTGCCTCTTACTTCTCTTACTCGCAAGAACAATCCTTTTATATGGGAAGAAGCTCAAGAAATCGCTTTCCAAATATTAAAGCAAAAACTCAATGAAGCGCCTATTTTGGCCTTACACGAAAGCAATGAAGACTTTGTGGTCTTTAGCGATGCTTTATATCAAGGAATCGGGTGTGTTCTGATGCAAAGGGGCAGGGTCATAGCATATGCTTCTCGTCAACTCAAGGATCATGTAAGGAGTCAGCCAGCTCATGATCTTGAACTTGCTGCTGTGACTTTTGCACTAAAAACATGGTGTCACTATCTCTACGAGACTAAATGTCAGTTATATACGGATCACAAGAGTCTGAAATACATTTTCAGCCAGAAGGAGCTTAGCATGCGCCAACGCCGCTCCATGGAACTCATTAAAGACTATGACTGTGAGATTCTGTATCACCCTGGCAAAGCAAATATGGTGGCCGATGCATTGAGTCGATAATCTTATTCTGCTAAATGTCTCTACACTCTGACTCATACTTCATTTTCATATACTCTGATCGATGAAATTCTTATTGCCCAAGTTGAAGCCCTGAAAGAGGAAAACCTCAATTCTGAGGACATGAAAGGGCAGCTTCAATTCTTAATTGATAGCCCTCGTGACTTAAAACTTTTCAAGAATCGCGTATGGGTTCGGAAGTTTGGAGATATTCGACAGAAGATTCCTTCAGAAGCTCACTGCTCGAATTTTTCTGTAAATCCGGGCAGCACCAAGATGTATAACGATCTAAAAGTTGAGTATTGGTGGCCTAGTTTGAAAAGAGATGTGGGCCAACATGTTCAGAATTGCATCACATGCATATTAGTTAAAGCGGAGCATCAACAGCCGTATGGCAGTCTTCAGCCTCTACCGCTCCCCGAGTGGAAGTTCGATCACATAACGATGGATTTTGTGAAAAAGTTGCCGACTACACGAAGACAGCATGATGCAATATGGGTGATCGTGGATCGTTTAACCAAAGTCGCGCACTTCATTCCGATTCGCGAGAACTACTCAATAGAGAAATTGGCTAAGATTTATATGCACGAGATTGTTACTCGACACGGCATGCCTATGTCAATCGTATCTGACCGCGACAGCCAATTTACTTCAAGGTTCTGGACTGCATTACAAGAAGGTTAAGGCACCAAGATCAGAATGAGCAAGACGTATCATCCACAGCCTGTTGGCCAAAGCGAGCGCATGATCCTTACACTTGAAGATATGTTGAGAGCTTGTGTTCTCGAGTTTAGCGGTAATTGGGACGACTACTTGCCTTTAGTGGAGTTTTCTTACAACAACATCTATCATTCATCTATCAAAGCCGCACCTTTTGAAGCTTTATACGGTCGCAAGTACGGAACGCCTACTTGTTGGCATGAAGCCGGTGAAGCACCAATCGCCGGTCTCGAGTTACTTCAAGAGACTAAGGACAAGATTCGAATCATTCGCCAACGACTGGAAACTACTCAATCTCGACAGAAATCGTATCATGACCAACGTCATAAACCTTTAGAATTCCAGAAGGACGATTATGTGGTATTAAAAGTTTCACCGATGAACGGTGGTATCAAATTCGACAAGCGCGGCAAGTTAGCACCACGATTCATTGGTCCTTTCAAGATCATCTAACGTGTTGGAACTCAATCCTATCTGTTGGACTTGCCGAGCGAACTCCAACATACACCATGTATTTCATGTTTCACAATTGCGGAAGTGCAGGGAAAATGAAAGTGAAAAATGGGCCGATCATCTGAGCTACAAGATCAACGAGAAGCTGCAATGTGATGAGCCTGAGGTTATTCTGGAGACAAAGATGAAGAAGCTAAGGAATCAAGAAGTGGCAACGGTGTTGGTGCAATTGAGGACTTCTCATGGTAATTCCTAGACCTGGGAATCTGAATAAGGCATGTGGATTCCATATCCGCATCTGTTTGAGCCTTAGTAATATTTTGGGGACGAAGTAAAAGCGTGGTGGGCTCATACTGTAACACATTGCTTTCAAAATTGTGCGTTTAGGTTGCAATTTGCGTTTTATGATATAATTTGTGAATTTAAATGAAGTTAATGTAGGTCACCTACCTACGGATCTGATCTTGACGCAACACCGTCCAACGAGTGTGGAGTCCTCGTTAGGGGTTTAACGGATCGATCATATACACCAAAACTGGAGACTAACACAATGATAGACGTCACGACGAACGACCCGACACGTGTATCTCTCCGAAACTACTCTCTGAAATCTTCACATGTTCGTAGTGCACTATATGAGATCTGGATGCTAATCTCTACGAAAGTCACTAATGAAAACAGATTAAGTCTTAATTATAGAGCTTAGATTCAAACTTAGCTCAAACAAGTTCGTATAGGCCCAAGCCCACGAACTTGTGCACTACATGTTCGAACTTAGCTCCTAGTAAGTTCAAACACTAGCCTTTGAACTTATTCTTGAACTTGTCTTTGAACTTGTTCTTGAACTTATGTTTGAACTTATCTTTGAACTTATGTTTGAACTTATCTTTGAACTTATGTTTGAACTTATCTTTGAACTTAAATAAACATCAATCACAAACAAGATCAAACATATATAACTAAGATCAAACATATATATTAACTTGTAATTACAAAGCCTGAACTATTACAAAAGACTATTACAAGAGACTATCTACACTTAGACTGCTATCGTCACACAGGATGCACTAACAGACTCCCCCTTGACGATAGCTTCTAACTAGATATTCAATTAATCTATAGTACTACGTTTATTTAAAATGCTACCAGCATACAATCCCTATTCTATACAAACCTTTTCAACCTTCTGGTACTCTTGCGTTCTGATCTCCAACCTTTGAATATAAATTGGTTGCTCATGAAGTTTCAGCAAGTCGCCCTGAGACAGGTTTACGAGGTGCAAAGGGTCATACACTTTCAAAATGACTCTTTCGTCATGATCTTCCATAACTGCCTCTGCTGTTTCATTGTCAACGAACCACAACTTCATATTCGTGAGAACATCCTGTGGCATAGGCTTCAGTGGAACCTTCTTTAGACATCGAATCGGCATGTAAAACATTTTCATCCAAGGCTTTCCGGTCAATGGATCTACTCTTGACTCATCCGTGACTCTCTTACCTTCCCTTGGCCTTATTCTCTCAAAGCTTCCAGACCGACCTATTTTTCTGATGATTCTTGCAATCACTTCTACATACTGGTTGTCTCCTAGGTTGATCAGGTTCTTCCATGCCAGTTATTTTAATTCAAGTTTAGGCAAAGTGTTTAAGACTTTGAGTTTTCTCCTTAAATACTGGAGTCCGTCTCTTCTTTTAAGTACAAAAAGCTGTAATTCTCTGTCGAAAAACCAACTGAGAATGCCTCCAGATAGTTTTCCTGGGCTTGGCAATCTCATTCTTTCTTTCACAGACTAATTCAGACTTCTTCTCTTCTTTTCTGAACCAAAGCCGTCTCTTCTCTTCATTCGATAGCCCTTTATCTGTTTCTTGAGTAGCATCATCTGATTCATCATTTATTGTTGACTTCAGAACGTCTAAATCTTTCGGATTCTAGTCTGTGTTTACGTATTGCTCAGTAACTGTTTGACCCTGGATGACGAACTCGTCAGCTTCGTCTTCTTCATCTACAACTACTTTATCGTTTGGGCTCCAATCGGGAACATTTTCAGGGATAATCTCTCCTTCCTCGAGTTCTTCCAACTCATCATCAAAATCAAAATTCATCTCGTCATCATCATCAATATCGGCCAAGGCTCCAATTATTGATTGATCGACTAACTCTGACGCCTCTGGAGCCTTGCCTTTATCCTGACTTCCTCGTCCTGTCCCAGATGGTCCAGGCTCCCCCTGAATCTCAGCTTGCTGAGCAGTCTCACGTGGAATATCTGCTAGCTCACTGTCTTTTTACGTGCTGGGGTCACCTCCTTCATCATCATCTCTTCTTTGGACTCTCCTTAGCTCATCAACTGCTCTCCCCCTGAGCTTGTAGATCTTTCTTAATTTGCTCAACCAGGGTCTGTAGAGTCAAAATTTGAGACTGTTGAGCTGACATCGCCTCCTGTTGAGTAGCCACTTTTGTTTGTAATTGAGCATTTTCTTGCTCTAATCTTGTGTTATGCTGCTGCAACTCGTTCACAGCTTGAGATAGATGGAATATTTGGACTGTCTGGAAGTCTACTTTGCTTTTCAGCTCCGTGAATCGCTGCTTTTCAATGAATGGAGTGAAAGTGGATGGAGTGGTGGTTGCGGCAGATGAAATTATAGCTGAAGTAGACGGAGCTCCCTGACTAATGCGTTGTCTTTTTACCCTTTGTTGTGTGGCAATTGTTGCTTCTTCTTCTAAAATAAAATCGGCATCTCCTTCCTCTTCGTCACAAAGTACAGGACGTGACATCTTTCTTCTGCTAACAACGACTCTTGATCTGTATCTCCCAATAGTGACTGCTGGATCTTCAGCTTCTTCCTCTTCTGAGCTTGATTCAGATTCAGATTCAGAGGCGGTCTCTACTTGACCTTCAGCCTCTTCACGAGTCTCTGTTCCTACTATCCCTTTAGTTTTGGCGACTGGAGGCTAATATTCATCGATTCTCTAAATATGTCATCCATGCCGGTTAGGGGTTCCAAAATCTCGTGAACAAGTTGTTCTGCTATGTTCTCTTGAGCTGCGGCTCCTTGATCCCAAAGTTATTGCAGCGTCTGGTCCCTTTGATCAAGCTGTGGTGCCGAAGTTGATGGCCCACCTGCCTCTGCAGTAGATCGGGAACTGGGAATAGTTCTAGCAACCGGAGTGCGCCTAGCCGGTGCTTGCTGCTTTTGAGGTTGCTGCGGCTGCGGTTGTTGTTGGGGTGCTTCACCTATCCTGTCATCCCCTTCGGGAGCAACAACATTCGAATCTATAACGACACCAAACAGAGGAGCCACCTGAGGCCTTACTTGTTCAGCCCTTCGAGCATTGTGGGACTGGTAGTCGACAAATATCCTCTTATCGATGATGGCTACACCAGTTTGCTCTGAGAAGCTGAACTTTTTGTTGTAGACTAGTGACATCATTGCAGAGTGCAGCTTTGACACCATTGTGTCGAATCCTACTTTGTTTGGCATAAAGCATACCATGATCACATGGATCTCCACTGGCCAATAAGGCCACTCTTCACATATGAAGCCTTGGTTATGTCCTGAGCATAGCCCATTTTTAGGAAGGCAGCTTGCCTTATGAGCATAGGGAAGTCAATAGGGCCAGCTTCTTGATCTTATGTCCCCAATTGCAAAATTTGGCGCAAAGGATCCGCAGAAAAAGCTATCGGACGTCCACCTACCCTTGTACGCAAAACTATAAGGGTAACTGTGCGGTCCACTTGCAGATGTTGACAAAGTTGCCTCACGTGTATGAGAATGATATGTAGATTGTGCGTTAGCGCATAAGACACCCTGGAATGGGTAAAAAATTCTATTATTTGGTGATATGGCTGAGCTTCCAGCAGCTGAAGATCAACAACCATTACCATATTACGCTTATCGAAAAATGCGCGGTCTCCCATATCTGCACACAAATTCAATTAAAAAGTTTGAAAAAAAAATTTGTGTTATTCGAACTTGTATAACTTCGAACATGATTAATTTCGAAGTTTAACACATTTAAACTTACATAAATTCGAGACTATTAAACATTCGATCTTAATTAAGTTCGAGAAACCCATTCGAACATGTCTGACTTCGAACTTATTAGATATTTTAACAAGTTCGAACCTGAAGAGCAAGTTCGAAGTGGGTCGCTTTCAACCTCAAAACCATGATTTTAACCCTATTTGACTTAATTAACAGTAGAATCTAGTCCTAATGGATTCTAATCTAGGTTATGTATCTTTAATTTTAAGTTTTTGTTTTTAAAACTTGTGATTTAAATTCACCTAGTTTTAAATGACACAAAACTAAAAAATGGTCGATTTTAGCCACAAAAATGTCCTAAACTAAGACTTACTTAGTATTGGATTGTTCAATACACCTAAGTGTGTATATATGTTCGAGAAACAGTAGCAAACTTCGAGAAATAGGGACAAATTCGAAAATCCGATAAGTTCGAACAACAAGTTCGAGATCGCTTCTGGTAAGTTCGTGAGGATAAATTCGAGGGTAGATGAATTGAATGAAGCACTGTTTACCTATTTATATCCAACCACATTCGAATTTAGGTTAAGTTCGAACTTCCAGTAAGTTCGAATGTAACTTCGAACTTGTCTAGTATTCGAACTTAGTTGAAAATTTTGAAAATTCTTGAATAAAATCCAACTTTTTCAACTTTTTCACAGACCGGAATTTTTCCAACTTTGCAAAAACATTCACACTAGGCAACAGTTTTTCACGCAATTTTGTATCTCCAACTAAAAATGCATCAAGTAACTTTGACCTTGTTCCTATTTAATAAAACTTAAGATAAAATAATATAAAATTTAAATAAGATAAACTAAAAATAAAATAAAATTAAATTAACTCAAGAATACTTTAAAAATAAAATTTATACTAAAAGAATATTTTTGCGAGATAATCAAAGAAGGTTCAATCAGATAGCGATGTCAAACGCGATTTCAATATTTCACTTTCACACTTAGGAATTTTTATTCCTTTGATTGTTTGTCGGGATATACATTCCAAGTCGATTGTCGGTATGTTTTTCCCTTTAAACATTCAACACTTTGGAAATTCCTTTGGCCTTTTTATTTATCAAGAAACTACCTTACGTGTCCCATACTTTGATATACTTCTATGATCAAGCCAAACACACAATTATTATAACTTTTTGGTATTGCAAATTTTCTTTAAAAGGCAAACGTCGGACACAAATTTACATACAACAGAGTGTCTTAGTTTGTCTTAGAGTTCCTCTTATGTTAGAAAGACAACAGTAACAGGTCTGTACTCACGTACAATAAAGCGATTTATCTTGCTAGCTTATGTCAAAACAGCGGTGACAGGTCTGTATTCACGTACAACAAAGCGGCTTGTTCTGACTTCTTTTTCTTTTTCAAAACCTTTTCTTTCTTTGTTTAAGATTGTTAGGCACAAAAAGGCCTCAGTTAAACCTGTTCTACATCTGAGGGGGAGATTTTATAATCAAACCTGTTGATGCATTTGAAGGTTGAATTTAAGGCCTGTTATATGCCTTATTGAAACCTGAAAATAATTTGCAATATCAGTCTAAAGCTGTTCTATATGTTGCATGTGTTGCAACTAAGACAGTTTGTCCAAGCTGCTCTGTCTGGTGAACAGGCTGGACATAAACTGTCTACGCTGCTCTACACTGTTGAGCAGCTCGGGCATTTTTAAAGTGTTCTGTTCTTTGTGAACAGAACCTGTTCTTTGTGAACAGGCTAAACACTTATGGAATTTGTTTCCAAGTCATCATGTATTGTTTTTAACTACCAGATCAGTTTACTCAGTTGAAGACAAAGTGGAAAGCAGAACCGCTCAGCCTGCCCAAGCTGTTCTGTTACATGAAGACAAACGGATATTTGAAAAAGAGTGACAGACCTTTTTCTTATATCAAAATAGGCCTTTACAAGGAAGAAAGACGCAAAGTTGACATTCCTAAAATGGTTAAAGGCAATGCAACAGTAGAAAGTAAAAAGACAAAAGTTCTGCACATGTGAAGGCAAGTCTGCTTTTCAGAAAGGTGCAGAAAAGTTTATGTTGTCTTTTCAACAAGACTTTTCCTTTTCATTCTGTCCAATGAAGATGTTTCTCTGAGATACTCTAAGTGAGTATAAAAGGAAGCTTCTAAGGTCAGAAAGAATGTGAAGAAAGCTAAGTGCTTAAACCAAGAGTGAACGTGCAAGTGTGATCTTCATGCATGCAAGTCTTCTGTAAAACAGCATCTGTGTGTCTAAGCTATTTTACCTAAGCTGTTCCTTAAGTCTTGTAAACACAGTGAGTGCTTCTTAGTGAGTGTATTCATTGTATACTAGTTCGAGTCTGTCTTAGACTAGTAAGCATACTGTTGTATCTGTCATCTCAGCTTGAACTATTCCGCATTCAAGCTTGTTTGTAATTAACAAATTGTTGATAATACATACAAACATTGAGAAAAGAGTGTGTAGTTTTTTAAATTGATGTATTCACCCCCCCTCTACAGCTTATAACTATATACTTTGGGAACCTCTCGGGACCTACATATATATATATATATATATATATATATATATATATATATATATATATATATATATATATATATATATATATATATATATATATATATATATATATATATATATATATATATATATATATACAGAGAGAGAGAGAGAGAGAGGGAGAGGTGTTCAATGTAAAACCTCTATGCATCGAAAATTTTGGAAAACCACAATGCATAAAAAAAAGTAGGATTATGCATCATGTAGTTGGTTCGAGTCGAACCATAATGCATCACAAAAGAAAATAAATTGCATCATGTGGGGAATTGTGCATCACGCGGAGAGAATGGTGCATCACGATCACTTGATGCATCATGTGGAGTCCGGGGTCGAGTTGGTCCCACAGTCCAACCGGTTCGTTCAATCGAAATCGGTCCATCGTTTTTATGTTTCTCCATAAAATAATATATTAAATTGGGAGTCAAACCCATAACCTCTTGCTCATTAAAACAATGTTTTATGCATTAAGCTACAATCACATTTATTACCAAATTTATTGATTTATTTCTTTTAAACAAAGTTACTATATAATATATTAATTTACAAGTGCAACTAGTAAATAAAATTCTATATTAATCTATGCAATTAGAGATCTGGATTCGATTTTTAGTAAATTAATATATTAAAAAATTAGTTGTTATTAAAAGAAGTAAGTCAATAAATTTAATAATAAAGTGACTTGCATTTGATGTTTAAAACGTTCCTTTGTGGAATTGGAGGTTAAGTATATTAATTTATTTTTGTTAAGATGCGTAAAAATGATGGACTGACTTCGATTGAACGACCGGTCGCCCCTATTGCCCGTCGCCCTATTGTCACTAGTTCTTGTAGTGGCTCTCTCTGTGTCTATTTTTTTTTTATCAAAAGCCAATCACAAAGGGGATATAGGTATTGGCTTTAAAGGTGGTATTGGGTTTTAAGTTGCGTTAAAATATGATTGGGTTTAAGATTCGAAGGACCATTTCATTGGCCGGTTCTATAAAAATATGATTCAGTTTTATTTATTACATAGTTGTTAAGATCACGAGTAAGATTGTAAGATCGGTCGATCCTACGATTCCATTAAGTGATTTCGAGCATGATCAATCTAGGATTGTTTTTAGCAAGATCATCGATCTGATACTACCTTATACTCGGCCCAGACCCTTTAAACTAGTTTTTCGTAACATCGTTTACCGATTTGATCCAACCATATTTAGCCATTAGTCTAATTAGTCAAATTGTATGATACTATGATGTATGTTCGTTTGACTTATTTTGGATAACCATAAACATTCGAAATATAAATGTATGTTGTTTCCCAATTTAATATATAAATATTTTTTTAAAGTATTATATAATTAATTTATAATATAAAGTTATATATCATAGTACCTAGGAAAATTCAGAAAGTAGTGGAGTTTGTGGTAGGATCTTACGATCTCGATTCAATTCTATGATCCCGATCTTGCAGAGACGAAAATGATCATAGGTAAGATCTCGATCTTGACAACTTTGATTTATGATGTATTTAGTTACTTTGGTATTCAACTTTCAATTATTTTTTGATTTGAGGTATAATTTTTTAATCAAGTTGCACACTTATTTTTTTTATAGTATAATTAGTTTGCATAATTAAAAAGTCTTCAGTTGCACACATAAAATTTTAAAAAAATTTACACTACAAAACGAGTTTATTGGGAAGTGACCCGTTGCACGTTCTACCCCTTGAGCCACGCTTGAAAGTTGTTAGTTATACTATAATGTGATTCCTAATATAAACGACATATGACATTCCACCTAATCAACCACCTCAGCAAAAAATTGTCATATCATCAATAAACAATTAACTGTTTCGCCGGTCGTTATAATTACCAAGTTAGTGCATCCCAAAAAGTTTACTACTAAAAAGACCAAATAAAATTATAATAACCAAAATGGATTGAAGTTTAAAAGTACATAGCTATTTATGACATTATCTCATAGTATAACCTACCACTATAACTTAGAGATCGACCATATATACTAGCTAAGTCGTTTATGAGTAAAATGAATGTCCGGATGAATGATGTCGTCTGTCTGTATTAAGGAATGTATCCATAAATATTGTTCTTTTTTTGTACTTAATGAATAGTCGATAACAATGTTTTAGTATTGTTGTTGTTGTTATTAAAAACACAGTTATAATCAATTACTTAATCTGGACAAATACTCTTTTTTTTTCTCACTTTCTCCGTTAAGTTGATATGTTTACATTAAGACAGAAAAACTGTAAAAGCCACACATGTATAGCCATCCTTGTTAAGTCCATTAAGTCAAAAAGAAACAAGTCCTTCATCAATAAAATTATGATGGTTGACCGATATTAAACTATGCTATTAAGCTATACTAAACCTATTTTCACTATGCATTTTATTTTTTGTAGCATGTATTTCACTTAAAATTATTCTATAAGAAACTTATTATCATGATTCGAATGGAATCAAAAGGTTATTTGCATTAAAAGGAAACAAGCTTATCATTTTAATTGTTTAAGATAATCAACATTTATTATACTAGCTAGTAAAAACGACTACACTTTAAAAAAAATTCTATTTAAGGTAAGAAACTTAAAAATTTTACCTATTTAATGTAACAAACTTTCAAACCTTCTTTTGTTTAAGGTAACCAGCTTTTAATTTTTCTTACTGAAAATGATGGTTTCCAACTTTGCACATCTACGTCAAATGTACTACATGCATACGTAAATATAATCAGTTGCCCAACATAGAAAAATTAGTTAAAAGTTTGTTATCTTAATTTGACCAATTTAAAGTTGGTTACTTTAAATGAAAAAACTTGATTACTTTTTTATGAAAATAACCTAGAATCAAATAAGGTCTTTAATACGGGTGATGTAAAAGGGACACCCCTAAGAGTGGTGGATGTGGTCATCTTCCCCAAACCCACCTTTCTGTACACGTCAGCGCCACATCAGCTTTTCTCTCTCCACATTTTCCCATCTTTCTCCATCTTTCTAAGGTGGAAATATCCAGCTTTCTATACATTTCCATCTTTCTTAATTTTTTTTAAATAAATTCAATTTAACTAACAAAACGATTATTAGAACTAAAATAATTAATTTCATAAATATTTAAAAACTATTACATAAACTAAACATTAAAAATTATCGAATTAAAATAAAAAAATACACAACAATAAATAAAAACTAAAATTACGAATGAACATTAAAAAAATACAAACTAGCCGTCTAAATTTGGTATTTGGGCAAGTGCAATATGTTCCACAAGATCTGAGCGAAGGTTATTGTGTGTTTCCCGATTACGAATTTCCACTAACGTATTTTGATATACTTCATTGGAAGCGGAATGTTGATTGGATGGAAGCTCGGTTTCTTGAAATTTACATATCGCGAACCCATTTTCTTCTAAGATCATATTGTGTAATATGACACAAGCATACATGATGTTTCTAATTTTATTTGGGTGTCATGGTCGTGCGGAGTTGTTTAATATAGCAAAACGAGATTTGAGTACACCAAAAGCTCGGTCGATGTCTTTTCTTGCCGACTCTTGTGCTGCCTTGAATCTTTTTCGTTTGTCATCGGTTGGACACGAAAAAGTTTTCACAAAAGTCGTCCACTCGGGATATATCCCGTCGGTTAGATAGTACCCATGTTTGTATTGTGTTCCGTTAATAACATAAGGAACAACCGGTGCAATCTCATTTAAAACGTCGTTGAATATTGGTGATTGATTAACCACATCGATGTCATTGTTGGAACCCGCGACGCCAAAAAATGCATGTCAAATCCATAAATCTTGTGATGCAACCGCTTCCAACATAATTGTCGGATATTGGTGATCGCCTCGCATATATTGTCCTCGCCATTCTGTAGGGCAATTTCTCCATACCCAATGTGTACAGTCGATGCTGCCAAGCATTCCACGAAATCCATGTTTTGCTTCATGGAACGCGTACAAATGATGAACATCATATTCAGTCGGTCTACGCAAATATTTTCGTCTGTATAGCTGAATAATTCCCTTGCAAGCTTTCACGCGAAGTTCTTTCAGACATAAAAAGAGAGTCGTCAATCGAATCAGGCACCATGTCATATGCGAGTTGCCGAATAGCAGATGTGCATTTTTGTAACGCATTAAATCCCCTTCTACCTCGAGCATCCCATCGCAAGGTAAAAAATTCAAAATGTTGCTCCATATCGTAAACTATTCGTAGGAATAGTTCTTTGTGCATCCGGAACCTCCTTCTGAAAATATCAACTCCATAGAGAGGATTTTCAGTAAAATAATTACACATTAGACGTTCATTTGCAGCTTCTCGGTCTCTCCGAATTGCAATTCTTCGTCTAGGTTGATTAATTTGGGCAGAGCTGGCATTTAAAAATGCTTCAAAGACTTTGTTGATAATGTTGAGATTCGTCTTCCAACGACTCTTCGGTTGATGAGTGTGACGACGAAGACGTAGTATACAGTCTCATTGTGAATGATAGTAATAATTTTATGTTAAATGAAAGAGAGAATTTTGAAAGTGTATAGATTGAAAGATGTGAGGATTTAATGTATTGGAGTGAAATATTTATAGGGTAAAAATTTTAGGTTAAAATTTTTTTTTTTAATTATCAACGATCATTTGACCGTTTGGAGAGGAAAAGGACAAAGAAAAGGAGAAAGGAGAAGGCGGGGTGGAGCGGGGAGGGAAAGCCGGGCGGGGAGGATTTTTCACGGGGCCGCCGAGGGGAGGCGGTGTAGCCGCCGGCTTTCATCCGAGGTGGCAAGGCCGCTTGGGCAGCGGCTTGACCACACCCATCGCCCTAATGAGAGAGAAAATAGGATGATGATGTGTGCAATCATGAAATATGTGAGGGATGACTCTATTGGCACAATTATGATTATGGGATTGGCTTTGACTTTTGCTTCACCTTTTGCATGGAAGAGAGAGAAAAAAAAATTAAACTTACACAAAATTAATGAAAAATCAATGATATAAAATTACCATCCATTTCTTCCTAAATTAAATCAAGGGTAAATTATAATTTTTGTCCCTGTGGTTATATAGAAATTATTATTCTCGTCCTTTTCGCATCAAAATTACAACTTTAGTACTTATGGTTGTCATTTTGTTATGTTTTTTGTCTTTTGACCAATCACTTTTTAAAAAATGACTATTTTGCCCTTTTAATTTAGTTTCAATTTTAGTCCCTAACCAATTATTTTATTTCTATATTATTTTTAGTTATTTTTTATCCTAACATTATTTATTTAATATGTACTTTTTTTCTTATTATTACAATTTGACTAAAGTAATAATGTTTATTTTATTATTAATATTATTATTATAATTATTATTATTATTATTATTAATTTAGGTGCTTAAATGAAGAAATATATAACAATAATTTAGTTAATTTGTTCATTTTTATTAATTTTATATATATATATATATAGAATCAGGTTCATCAGTGTAGCTATGAGATTCCAGCATACCCTAATGTGAATGATCATTCACACATATTTTTTTTGAATAGACATGTATAAGACAACATTATAAGACTTTGTTTTTCAAAAGAAGCAACATCATAAATCTTGTGAATGATAAAAAAAGATCATGTAAATGGTCATTCACACCATTCACATGGTTGAAATGATCATTCACATGAATATACATTGAGCATTCACATAATTTTTGTAACACCCTGCCCGAACCCGGAAATGCCACATCAATACAATACACAGGTGGCAATATCTCAATACTCTATCATGTACACGTCATAGGATAAACCAAAATCATTATTAGTTTAAATCTTTCACATAAATGTCATTAACATATAATCCACTAGATTACAATATCCCAAAAGATGCAAACACAGTCAATACTCGCATAGTCACTAACCAAACAGCAAGTCCCTGATCGGCAACCTAGCAACCGATCTCTATCCCGATCCCCTGAACATGGTAGACTCGAATACGTAAGCTCGGAAGCTCGTGAGTACGCGAGGGTTAGACTCTGCACAATAAACACATAGCATGCGTACGCATAGCACATACACACAGCACAACTCTATCTCTGTCCCTGGCAATCAGCATCACTATACAGATATGAACACACAGCATGAGATCCACGGCCCTGCACACAGAATCACTGAAGGGGGACCCTTCCCCAGCTAACGACCGCGGCCGCGGTGGTTAGCCACAACCCTGTAGCACGGGCGCGAACCGGCTACAGGCCCTGCCGTGTATACACGCCCCAAGGACTGTTAGGGACAGTCAACCCGCGCGATCACTCATCGCGAATCACCGTCCGTATGGAACTCATCACGGACCCCCGGACCGGATCTCATCTCATGCACATATAACACATATGTGGAAAATAGAATCATACCTGTGCTCGCGTCCCTGTCTCATTCACAATACACAATATACACAATATACACATACACGAAAATAGCTACACAACCACGACTCGGAAAACAGTCCCGCGGTTTAGAAAAGAACTCTGGTACTCACCTGATTAATCGGTCTCAAATACTGAATTTATAATCTCCGACCCGGCTCGTCTCGCTGTCGGCTTGTCCCTGAAACACACGGATCCCAACTGATTAAACACAGTCTCGAATGACATTACATACATAATCACAACACCCCGAACTCTATTCAACCCGACAACCCCACGGAACCGAAACCCGACCAATACCCGAAACCCGACCCAAGACTCGACTCAAAAGCAATCCCAACGAGACCCTAAACTCAACCTTAATACACTTATAAAACTCAACCTGATAATCCCGAAGGAACCCAATACCAATTCGACCCAAAACCCTTTAATGAGACTCAACTCGGATTTTCGCTGCAGGCTACCAGTCGCGCCGCTAACCCTCTGTAGGTCGCGCCGCGACGAAGCGAAACCCCCAATTTTGCCCTGCGATTTTCATGGCTGCCCAGGAGTATCAAACTCCTTACATACACAAATTCAGTCTCAATAAGCATACAAAATCATACAAAACTTGCCTCTTTGAGTTTTCAGACCAATTCCCAAATCATAACAACATGTAACTCAATTGAAGCCATGAATTTGAAGTAGCCTTACCTTGAAGCTCCAACAATCACAAGGGAAGAAGAAGGAAGCAAGAATATCAGATTCTCAGCAACCAAACAATTGGAATTGGATTTTCTTTGCTGCTGGAGAATTCCACAACCACACACATACACCTTTTTAGGTCTCAATTTGGATAAGGGAGAAGAAATGAGATAAACATTTATATGTACGTCCCTATCTCAACCGGTCCCGAACCCAATAACCCGAACCCGATATCACATTTTCAATATTTATGCTCATTTAACCCATTTAATCCAACGATCCCAAAAACATAATCCGTTCATTAAAATTATAACCCGATGACACATAACTCGCAAACCCGACACGTATAATCCACTACTCGGGATCTCATTGGCCCAACACGATAATAATTATTTAAATATCCACTAAAATAATTACACGTAATTATCTCGAAAATTGGGATGTTACAAATCCTTCCCTCTTAAAAAGATTCCGTCCCCGGAATCTATCGCAAGCTATTCGCACTTGAACTCTGAACTGCGCAATCATCACCGATACATATCTTCACTTCACAGTTAGTCAATCCGCTAATGACTTAGTTAAATCCCCTAATTCACATATCTTCAGCTGGTATATCCTCTATTTGCAGGGTCTTCTCGTGGCGTCACTTCATAAGCCACTCAATCCACATATGATCTCAATCCATCGATCTTCACTCTCTTTCATCACCTACTCGCATAGCTTTATATAGATCATCCACTAACACAGCACATAAAGACATCTCCATCGAATCTCTAAACGCAAGCTCATAAACATGGTTGAACTCACAAGGGATTAAATCCACTTTCAATAGACTAATCCACTATCACAACAAAATTCTCAACTCTTTTCATCACACAGATAAACGCATCTCATAAGATACAATATCATAGATATGGATAAATATACACACAAGAACTTTAATCCATCATCAATATGATAATCCACTATCAGCATGACATCCCACTATCAGAAGGATCAATCCACTAGCACATCACAAACACATTCACAAGGATTACTCATATAACGCACATAGCCCAACAAGATTAATCCACTAACGTAGCACAATTCTGAACTCGAGAGCCCAGATCACAATAAACCCGAATCTAGCACATTGACTCCACATATACACCGCAAACATGACGACCCTATTCAGCCCACACATACCATCCCGCCCCTCTGTCACGGAATCCCACAATCACAAACACAACAAGGCAATTGCACGCACAGAACACATACATTTATCACAACATAGCCCAATAACCCGCCCCACACTGACACATACTTAAAGCAAGCTCAGAAAAACATACCCGAAACCATATCAGCAGCATCTCGAGCTTCCTCTGCAGTCGCCTGAAAGACCCGACCCCTTGCCCTAGTATCATGACGACTGGACGACGACGGCTCTGCTCTGGCCCCACTAGAACTCGCACCTTGCACCGCTGGTCCCGGCTCTGGACAGTCTCGTACTCTGTGCCCCGGTCTCCCACAACGGAAGCACAATGGCTCTGGCACTGTACACGTGGCGGCAGCATGCCCACGCTGACCGCATCGATAGCACCTGGGCATGCACGGCCCACTATGGCGACGGTGGCATATCGGGCACTCCCGATCTCCAGCTGAACTGTCTCCCCTATCGCCCTCATCTCGAGGTCTCTGCCCTACGCTGCTCTGGCTCTACCCTGTATATCGCGAACTCTGTCTCTGACTCTGACTATCTGATCGCTGGCTCCGTCTCGGTCCACTCGACCTATGCTCCCTGTCCCTGTCTCTGTCTCTATTTCTGTCTCGTCTATCTCTTGAACTCTGACCCGAACGCCGCTCTCTGGAATCGTCTCTGGAATGCCTCCGATCTCTCGAGGACCGCTCAGGAGTCCTCGCACGTCGACGCCGAGAAGATGGCTCCTCCCTCTGCTTGACTATCTCCCGCTCCCTTATGCGGGCCATCTCTAATGCTCTGGCAAAAGTAGAAGTCTCGTGCATCCCAACGAACTCTCTAATATCAGCTTGCAGTCCATCAATGAATGCATCGACATTTCGCTGCTCGGTGGCGATGTGATGGGTGGCAAACTGCGAATACTCATTAAACTGGTCCACGTACTGCTGCACCGTCATCTCTCCCTGCTTTAGATGAAGGAATCGCCGCTCCATCTCCCGCCTCTCGTCTCTAGGAATGTACTACAGCTCGAACACGGCTCTAAACTGATCCCACGTCATCGCATAAGCTGCAAAAGATGTCATCGCTGACTCAATAGATTTCCACCACTGAGATGCCCCTCCCCTCAACAGATAAGCTGCATACCCCACCATATCCCTCGGCTCCACATGCGCAACTCGAAAAGCAGCCTCTACCTCGCGCTCCCATGCCATAGCCATCCCTGGCTCACCCCCGCCCCTAAACTCTGGCGGATTCTCGGTCATGAAATCCTTAAACGAACCCCCTCGCCGAGACGTAGATGAAGAAGCACCCGTACCCGTATCCCGACCACCCCCAGCACGTGGTCCCATACCCTGATCCTGTTCCCGCTCTTGCTCTCTCTGCTGCCTGTAAAACTCGGTCAATACTCCCAGAAGCTCTGACTTGTGAATAAACTCGTCCCCTGCCGGCTTGCCCGCGCCGGATCCCTCGCCCTGATCTGCCATGACTATCTGCACAAACCGAAACGATAGAGAATCATAGATAGATCACCAAGCGTTATACACTAAGCCAGGTTAGTTAATTCCACTAAAATCAATCGCAATGGATCCCCCATGGATCGAAACAAGGTTTAAGTTAAGCATCCTCTAATGATACTCAGACTTCAAACCACAAGCTCTGATACCATGCTGTAACACCCTGCCCGAACCCGGAAATGCCACATCAATACAATACACAGGTGGCAATATCTCAATACTCTATCACGTACACGTCATAGGATAAACCAAAATCATTATTAATTTAAATCTTTCACATAAATGTCATTAACATATAATCCACTAGATTACAATATCCCAAAAGATGCAAACACAGTCAATACTCGCATAGTCACTAACCAAACAGCAAGTCCCTGATCAGCAACCCAGCAACCGATCTCTATCCCGATCCCCAGAACATGGTAGACTCGAATACGTAAGCTCGGAAGCTCGTGAGTACGCGAGGGTTAGACTCTACACAATAAACACATAGCATGCGTACACATAGCACATACACACAGCACAACTCTATCTCTGTCCCTGGCAATCAGCATCACTATACAGATATGAACACACAGCATGAGATCCACGGCCCTGCACACAGAATCACTGAAGGGGGACCCTTCCCCAACTAACGACCGCGGCCGCGGTGGTTAGCCACAACCCTGTAGCACGGGCGCGAACCGGCTACAGGCCCTGCCGTGTATACACGCCCCAAGGACTGTTAGGGACAGTCAACCCGCGCGATCACTCATCGCGAATCACAGTCCGTATGGAACTCATCACGGACCCCCGGACCGGATCTCATCTCATGCTGTGGAAAATAGAATCATACCTGTGCTCGCGTCCCTGTCTCATTCACAATACACAATATACACAATATACACATACACGAAAATAGCTACACAACCACGACTCGGAAAACAGTCCCGCGGTTTAGAAAAGAACTCGGGTACTCACCTGATTAATCGGTCTCAAATACTGAATTTATAATCTCCGACCCGGCTCGTCTCGCTGTCGGCTTGTCCCTGAAACACACGGATCCCAACTGATTAAACACAGTCCCGAATGACATTACATACATAATCACAACACCCGGAACTCTATTCAACCCGACAACCCCAAGGAACCGAAACCCGACCAATACCCGAAACCCGACCCAAGACTCGACTCAAAAGAAATCCCAACGAGACCCTAAACTCAACCTTAATACACTTATAAAACTCAACCTGATAATCCCGAAGGAACCCAATACCAATTCGACCCAAAACCCTCTAATGAGACTCAACTCGGATTTTCGCTGCAGGCTACCAGTCGCGCCGCTAACCCTCTGTAGGTCGCGCCGCGACGAAGCGAAACCCCCAATTCTCCCCTGCGATTTTCATGGCTGCCTAGGAGTATCAAACTCCTTACATACACAAATTCAGTCTCAATAAGCATACAAAATCATACTAAACTTGCCTCTTTGAGCTTTCAGACCAATTCCCAAATCATAACAACATGTAACTCAATTGAAGCCATGAATTTGAAGTAGCCTTACCTTGAAGCTCCAACAATCACAAGGGAAGAAGAAGGAAGCAAGAATATCAGATTCTCAGCAACCAAACAATTGGAATTGGATTTTCTTTGCTGCTGGAGAATTCCACAAACACACACATACACCTTTTTAGGTCTCAATTTGGATAAGGGAGAAGAAATGAGATAAACATATATATGTACGTCCCTATCTCAACCGGTCCCGAACCCGATATCACATTTTCAATATTTATGCTCATTTAACCCATTTAATCCCACGATCCCAAAAACATAATCCGTTCATTAAAATTATAACCCGATGACACATAACTCGCAAACCCGACACGTATAATCCACTACTCAAGATCTCATTGGCCCAACACGATAATAATTATTTAAATATCCACTAAAATAATTACACGCAATTATCTCGAAAATTGGGATGTTACAATTTTTAAGAACACGGAAAGTGTGAATGTATGTGAAATTCATATATTATGCTTATAACATTAAATTAAACATGGTTATGAGAAAAAAAAATTTTAAAAAGTTTTTTAAGGTTGGTACCTTCGGGTGCTCTTGATTTGGAGACGTAGTTTTTTGAAACTGACTCTATGTGTATGTGTGTGTGTCTATATATATATATATATATATATATATATATATATATATATATATATATATATATATATATATATATATATATATATATATATAATTTGTATTGTTATTTTTGTATTTCATTTCAAACGTATATTCAACTATTTAAACATTTATTTTTAAATATAGTGTTACTTTTTATTTTTTTATTCATAAAAAGTCATATTAATTTATATATTTTGTTTTTTTTTTAACTTTTCACTTTATTATATATTACTTCATATAAATACTTATATATTTAACTAATTTATTTTGTCAAATTTATACATGTGTGTATTAAGTTGTACGTTTTAATTTTATTATTTTGTTAAGTCAATACATAATGATTTGTATAACGAAATATATAATTTTTTTGTGAAACAAAATTTTCTTTGTACATATATATAAACTCTATATATGAAAATGTGGATAAACTTAACAAAATATATGAACTTAACATATTACATGTTTTGATGAAATTATTACTTTAAGTTTATAGTTATATTTCTTTTGTAGTTTTAGATAAAATTAACGAACTAGTACATTGAATATCTATAGTTTTTATAAATTTTAATTTCAAAATTGTTAAATCAGAACGTATTATACGTTAAGTTCATGCATTTATGAAAATGGTATATTCATACATTTTAATAAAACATATATATAATTATTTATACTTTATAAAACATTCAATCAGAACGTATAAAACATTTTTATAAATTTTAATTTTAAAGTTGTTAAATCAGAACGTATTATATATTTCGTGAAAACAAATCAATATGTATTGATTTAATAAAATAATTAAATTAAAAGGTACAATATAATACACATGTATAAATTTGGCAAAAACATTTGGTCAAATATACAAGTATTTATATGAAGTAATATATAAGAAAGTGAAAAGTTAAAAAAAAACAAAATATATAAATTAATACGATTTTTTTATAAATGAAAAAAAAATAAAAAGTAAAAATATTTTTAAAAACAAATGTGTAAATAGTTGAATATATGTTTGAAACTAAATACAAAAATAATAATACAATATATATATATATATATATATATATATATATATATATATATATATATTCAGGTTCAAAAATGTACCTCTCAAAA
The DNA here is from genome assembly GCA_020465985.1 of Centrapalus pauciflorus. NCBI lineage: Eukaryota > Viridiplantae > Streptophyta > Magnoliopsida > Asterales > Asteraceae > Centrapalus > Centrapalus pauciflorus. The sequence continues at coordinate 323,077 of JAANYP010005979.1, forward strand.
TCAAGTGCACCCGAAGGTACCAACCTTAAAAAACTTTTTTCTAAATTTTTTTTCTCATAACTATGTTTAATTTAATGTTATACGCATGATATATGAATTTCACATACATTCACACTTTCTGTGTCCTTAAAAATTATGTGAATGCTCAATGCATATTTATGTGAATGATCATCCATGTGAATGGTCATTTAACACAATGTAAATGGTGTGAATGACCATTCACATGATCTTTTTTTTACCATTCACAAGATTTATGATGTTGCTTCTTTTGAAAAAAAGTCTTATAATGTTGTCTTATATATGTTTATTCAAAAAAAATATATGTGAATGATCATTCATATTAGGGTACGCTGGAATCTTATAGGTACGCTGATGAACCTGATTCTATATATATATATATATATATATATATATATATATATATATATGAAATCACCATTCACATGGATGACTATTCACATAAATATGCATTAAGCATTCACATAATTTTTAAGAACACAGAAATTATGAATCTATGTGAAATTTATATATCATGCGTATAACATTAAATTAAACATGTTTATGTGAAAAAAATATTTAAAAAAGTTTTTTAAGGTCGGTACCTTCAGGTGCACTTGATTTCAAGAACTACTTATTTAAACCTGACTACTCTCTCTCTCTCTCTCTCTCTCTCTCTCTCTATATATATATATATATATATATATATATATATATATATATATATATATATATATATATATATATATATATATATATACACACACACACACGAATAAATTAACTAAGTTATTGTTATGTATTTCTTCATCTAAACACCTAAATTAATAATAATAATAATAGCAATAATAAAATAAAATTTATTACTTTTGTTAAATTGTAATAATAAAAAAGTACATATTAAATAATAATGTTAGAATAAAAAATAACTAAAAATAAAATAATTGGTTAGCGACTAAACTGAAACCAAATTAAAATGGAAAAATGGTCATTTCTTAAAAAGTGAAAGGTCAAAAGACTATAAACATAATAAAATAGAAACCATAGATACTAAAATTGTAATTTTAATGCGAAAAAGACGATAATCATAATTTCTATATAATCATAGGGACGGAAATTGTAATTTACCCTAAAATTAATGGAAGAAAAAAAAATTAAACTTACATAAAAAGACAAATTTGCACTCGTCTAAATGTGGATTAATTTTTTAAACCCATTTTTTATTTTATTTAATAACTTATTTTTAAATATTTTTGTAGCTTTTTAATCTTATATTTCATAATAAATACTAGCTTTCTCCTGATAAATATAAATTTTATTTTAAAGGAAAAAGACAAGTTTAATTCATTGAGTTCTTGAAATAAAAATACAATGTATTTTTGTTTTTATATTAATTTATGTAATTAGTATTTTTTACCGTTCATTTAATGTGTGATAGTTTCTCTTAGGGTGTTCACAAAAATTTGAATCCAAGCGTCCAAACATCCGATCTGAAACTATCCGAAATTTCAGATTCGGATGGTAAAATTCTAAATTTTCGGATATTCGAAAACACAAAAAAAATATTTTTTTATATCTTTAGTATTGATTTAGAGTACAAAAAATATGCATAATTTATCTTCTTTTGACTTCATATTTTTCAACAAGGGATATGCTAAAAATAGCAACAACTTTTTGTAGTTCTACCGTTTATACACACATTATTTATTTTTTATCATTAATAACAACAACTTTTGTATTTTTTTACCGATTATACCAACTTTTGACCTGGAAACCTGCTATAGCAGGTTACCATCCATTAATACCAACAACTTTTATCTTCTACCAATAATAGCAACAATGTTTTATATTTTTACCAATAATAGCAGCGACTTTTAACTTTTTACCAATAATTAAACATATCAAATTAAATTTTCCTTTATCTTTAACTAATCATTATTTTAAAAAAAAACTAAATTTATGAAAATCGAAAAACAATAAAATAGTTCATAATCCATTTTAAAATAAACTAAATTTAAACGATTTGATTTTTTGGTAATTTCGGTTTCAGTTTGGTTTCGGTTTGTTTGTCATGGTAATCAATTTCAATTCATTCTTTCTAAAATTAAAACACACACACGTATATATACATGTATACACACACACACACACACACACACACACACACACACACACATATATATATATATATATATATATATATATATATATATATATATATATATATATATATATATATATATATATATATATATATATATATAGAGGGGGTTCAATGGAAAACCAACATGCATCGGAAAACCTTGGAAAACCTCCATTCACCACCACAAATGCATCACAATTCCCGCGTAATGCATCGAATTCCCGCGTGATGCACCGTCTTTGTGCATAATGCACCTGAAAATTTGTGAAAACCGCACTGCACCACCACAAATGCATCAAATTTCCCGCATGATGCATCAAAATCCCGCGTGATCCATCAAATTTCCCGCGTGATGCAGCAAAATCCCGCCTGATGCATCACTTTATTTACGATCATGCCACCGCGTTTTTCATGAAATGCATCAAATCGGACGGTATGCGTAGGTTTCCACAGTTTTCCGGTGCATAGTGGCTTTCCATTGAACCCACCCCTATATATATATATATAGGGTTGGGATCATTACAGAACCTTAATTTAGTGCAGAACCATAGAACCAATCTAAACCATTAAATTATAATATAACACTAGGGATAAGATGGTAATTATACAATTAACATTGAATTAATAGCAGCCTACCAAGTTTGACTGTCCACTTTGACTTTTTTTTTTTACTCTTTTAATATATAATGGACATGCAGTGTTGCATCGACGTTAAATATACGATATCAAAGTGTTCATTCGACATCGAATGGTCGTATGGGTAAAAAAAATTACGAAAAATAAACACGTAAATTTTTTTTCAAAAAAATATATTCATGACCGTTCTCGTTAAATCCACCAACTTTGACTACTAATTTTGACTATTATTTATCTCTGTTAATAATGAACGTATATGCAGTGTTGCATCGACGTTAAATATACGGTATCAAAGTGTTCATTCGATATCGAATGATCTCACGATCTCACCATGATATATTGCATCGTGGTCTGGGTAAAATTTTTTTTACGAAAAATAAAAAAATATATATCATAACCGTTCTCGTTAAATCCACCAACTTTGACTACTAATTGTGACTATTATTTTGGCTCTGTTAGTAATGAACGTATATGCAATGTTGCATTGACGTTAAATATACGATATCAAAGTGTTCATTCGATATCGAATGATCTCATGATCTCACCATGATATATTGCATCGTGGTCTGGGTAAAATTTTTTTTACGAAAAATAAAAAATATATATCATAACCGTTCTCGTTAAATCCATCAACTTTGACTATTAATTGTGACTATTATTTTAGCTCTGTTAATAATGAGCGTATATGCAGTGTTGCATTGACGTTAAATATACGATATCAAAGTGTTCATTCGATATCGAATGATCTCATTATCTCACCATGATATATTGCATCGTGGTCTGGGTAATTTTTTTTTTACGAAAAATAAACACGTAAAATTTTTTCGAAAAAAATATATCATGACCGGTCTCGTTTTTAAAGAGTATAAAATTCTCGTTTTTATGGTATAATTTTTTTGATTTAAAAACTAATAATATTAATGTTATTTTAATTTAAAGAAAAAAGATATCTATTTTGCTAATGTTAATCTTTTTGCTATTTCCAATCTTTTCCTTTTTTACCCCTTCAAGAATTAAAATATCACTATTACCAATCTTTTTTTCACTAATTCCAAACTTAACTCTTTTAATCAAGACCATTAGATTATTTTAATCTATGGACGATATTGGTTCTACAGTTCTACACTAAATTTAGGTTCTGCAATTATCCCATCTATATATATATATATATATATATATATATATATATATATATATATATATATATATATATATATATATATATATATATAGAATATGGTTCGTGTGAGTACCTAAAAAATGCAGAGTACCGTGAGTACCTGTGAACACACGGGTTTAAGATGTGAACATGCTCCGAAAAAAAGTTTTTTTTTAAAATTTTTTTTTCATATTTATTTAGATACAAATAATATAAGCATATTTGTAAAAGAATTACACGCATTCACATTTCGTAGTCTCTTAAAAGTCATGTGAACGTGGAAAAATTCATGTGAACATGCTTAGCTGTGAACATACGTTCACAACAGTGCAGTTCATGTGAACTTGCACGTTTCACATAGTTATAGTGTGTGTTTATGTGTGATTTTTTGCAAGTAGTCTTATTTTATTAATTTAAACATGATTATGAAAAAAAATTTCAAAAAAAATAATTTTAAGCGAGGTACCTCCGGTACTCCGCAAAACTAGTGGTACTCATTTGAACCCAAATCTATATATATATATATATATATATATATATATATATATATATATATATATATATATATATATATATATATATATATATATAGAATATGGTTCTTGTGAGTACCTAAAAAATGCAGAGTACCGTGAGTACCTGTGAACACACGGATTTCAGATGTGAACTTGCTCCGAAATTTTTTATTTTTTTTTTGAATTTTTTTCATATTCATTTAGATACAAATAATATAAGGCTATTCGTAAAAAATTATATACATTTACACTTTCTATCATCTTAAAAGTCATGTGAACGTGAAAAAATTCATGTGAACTTGCTTAGTTGTGAACACACGTTCACAACAGTGCAGTTCATGTGAACATACACGTTTCACATAGTTCTAGTGTGTGTTTAGGTGTGATTTTTTGCAAGTAGTCTTATATTATTAATTTAAATATGATTATGAAAAAAAATTTTAAAAAAAATGATTTTAAGTGAGGTACCTCCGGTACTCCGCAAAACTAGTGGTACTCATTTGAACCCAAATCTATATATATATATATATATATATATATATATATATATATATATATATATATATATATATATATATATATATATATATATATATATATATAATACTACTTAATAAAACATGTAAAACAGTTAGTTTTCAGTACAAATCCAATCAGCTCTCACCGCGTGTCCATCCATCTAGACCACTTACGGATGCTTCACGAGTTCACGTTCTCATTCACACGAATTTGTATCATACGCTGCTTCTTCTCCATCGATTTCTCTTCATCAATTTCGATTTTGTCTGGCATCCTCTCCATCGACTCCAGGAATCTTCCTCGACTCAACTTCTATGAACGACCACCCAAATTTCATCTATTTACAGATGCTTCACGTTCTCATTCACACGAATTTGTATCATTCCATCACGCTGCTTCTTCTTCTCCATCGATTTCTACCGTATATACTTCATCAGTTTCGGTTTTGTCCAGCATCCTCTCCATCGACTCCAGGTTTCTTCCTCGATTCAACTTCTTTGAACGAACACCCAAAATTTCATCTATTTTGACCTATTTGTCATATACACTTCTGTTTTGTCTTCCTCTAATGTTATAGTTGAACAATTATATCCTAATTTTGCTTCTTTTTTTTTTAGGGTAAAGGCTGTTGATGTATTGGACACTCTAGGAGGTAGCGTCACAAATTTAAATTCCGGGAGTGCTTTTGTCACAGGACCAACAACGAAAGGCAATGAATTTTGTATTTTAGCATTTGAGGTTGCCAATATGATCATGAAGGGTTCCAGCCTTATGAGAGTTACAAGCATATGACATCTAAAAGAAGAAGTGTTTGTTTCCGAAGGCGTACAAAGTTTAGTATTTAAATACATGGATGAGCTTTTAAGAACGGTTGCTGCCGATAACAGGTTGGTAAATCGTAATTCATTGCTTCTGAGCATGAGGCATGAGACACTTATTAACTATTATTTTGGTTGATGACTTGACAAGATGTATGAGATTTGCAGGACAGAGTTTAAAATTTTTACTGGAGAAGTGGTTCGTTTTGGAAATAGATGTAAAGATCCATAGTGGCACAACTTGGAAGTTTATTTTGAGAACTAAGTTGTTCATTTTCTGTTTTGCTACTGAACAATTTGTTATCACGTGGTACTTATTTTTTGATTGGTTTTTGTGTATTTTGGTTTCCAGACAGAGTAGGGGACTTGCCCGTCCTAAGCAATTGAAGGCAGATCCAGAAGTTGTGATGCAGCAATTGCTGACATTGGTTCAACATACAGCTGTAAGCATTGTTTTTAACCAACGAAAAGATACTATAAGTTCGCTTTTGGTTTATATGGATCATTATACGCTTAGGTTGACCCTTTACTCGTTTAAATATTCTTGAGATTTAGCACTAAGGGGGCGTTTGGTATGATGGAATTCGCAAGTTTTTTTTAATATGTGATGTGAATCTTGATTCTAAATGGAAGGGAGTGGAGAATTTAGTTTAGTATATATTTCGTTTATCTCATTTCCTTATCAGCTCCGAGTTTGTCTTGCTGTGAATTTGGGGTTGGGTCCATGTGGTGCTTACGTTACTTCGTGTGTTTGGGCTACATGAATTCTAATTCACTTAAATGTTAATGATCGCTGGTACCATTGGTGCCATCGCTAATGGAGCATGCATGCCCCTCATGACTATTCTTTTTGGGGACCTTATTGATTCTTTTGGTGACAACCAGAATAACAAGGATGTGGTCCATGTTGTTTCCAAGGTTTGTAATTAAATGTAACCTCCAAAATTTGCTTCACACGTCTTGTAACAAACACTCAACTGCATAGGTATCTCTGAAATTTGTTTACTTGGCTATTGGAGCTGGTGTGGCCTCATTCCTCCGTAAGTAATCCATGTTACCAACAATGAAGGTATTTTCATGTTGATTTATGAGAGTTGAAAATGATTTTACTAGCATTATTAGTCTAAGGGTACATCGATAGATGAACTATTATAATATTTATTAGTTTTGATTTTAATATGGCTGCTTGTTAAATCAACAAGATCATGAATGAATATATGGATTTTGTTTTCAGGTAACATTCAAGGTTTTAACTGTATATTATTATTGTTGTTTGGCAAGGGCAAGTAGTTGCAACATGTTTGATTCACTTTTTCTATGGGTTTTCTAATGTTAAAATAGCCTAAAAATTGTCTTTTCCTTGCAGTTAGTCCCTGGTTAGAATCAAATTAGATGGCTAAAGTATGCAATTCAGAGTACGTACACATTAATTCCTTTTAATATATGAAATCCTGGCCTCCATCAATTACCAATTGGTTTTGAGTTGAAACAAAAGATTTAGTTTGTTGTTCAGAGTCCAGGCAGTAATCATTTATGCCTAAAAAACTCTTTTGGCTAATACACTTTTTGCCTATCAGCAATTAATAATAGAACTCTAATATTAGTGCGTATAAGAATGTAATATACTAATGAGGTTTAAAAATTAAATGATCATTCTGTCCAAATTGTGAACTTATTTTTTTTCGATTCTAAGTCCAACTTATTGTGTTTTGATTGTACCTTCCAAGTGCAACCTATTAAAAATTGGAGTAACCTTAAGTATCATATAATAGAATTATTGTTCTGAAAATTTAAACTTTTTAAAAGTTTTTGTTGCGTGTTTTTACCTTCTTATTTTTTATTTTAAATATGAAAAAATAGAAGAGTTTCAATTTTTGTATGACTGAAGAATACAAAAGCTGTGAAGATCATAGATGACATTATTTCAACGCATATGCTTTTGTAGTTTTGAGTTGATTATATAATATAATGTTTACTCAATAAAAGTTGAGGGTGATGTTTGTTGGGTGAGTTTGATAATGCTAATTTTGGGACACATATTAGATACTTAACTTCACTGCTTTTTGCTCAATTCAAGATTTCTTAGTTTTCACTATATTTGCCATGCATTATAAAGTCATTGTATGCTGCTATTGTCATACATGATGGGGGTCATTAGCCATATCCATTTGTCTAGAAACTGTAATGTAATAGATACCGATTGGTCTGCTGTTGTCATACATGAATGGGGGTCATTCAGATGACACCAAACCAATGTTTCAATACACATTAGTGTTCAAGCAATCCATAACCTTGACTTATCTTGTTCTACATGACTTTTCATTTTTACGGTTCAATCTTGAATGATTTATTAGACAACTAAATCTATGTAATTTCGATTTTCCAATTATCTTGTTTCATTAGTTCTTTTTGGTTTTGTGCAGTAATCAACCGTAAAGAAAAGTGACATGAAACACGCAGAATGCTCAAAGTGACAAGTTTTAAATCTGTACATTGCTTTCACTACATTTCTTGTGTTTTGAATTAAATAAAGTTACTCTTCTGAATAAACCTTTTTTGGGCGTAACTCGTCATGACCTGGCTTGAACTTTGAAGCAAGGTGGATTCACTTTTAGCAACCGAAGGTACTTACATAGTCTTTAGTCTTTACTGTTTATGTCTGTCCAAATAAGGGGTTTAGATTAAAAGATTACCATATGGAATGATTATGAGTTTATGGGTTTTTGAGTTTAGATTATCCTATTCAGTGATATGGAGCTTTTATGTGGTTCTTGAGTTTGCTTCTCTGATATTGGGGTTCAAGTCAAACTTCTTACATTTTTATTTCAATTTTGTTACACATTTTATGCTATAATAAGGGAACAAGACAAATAACATTTTCGTATAGGTGTGTTATAGTCTAATTAGTAATCAAATATCCTTCAAAAATATACATCTTTAGCAGAATTCCAATGTTTACCAGTAACATGTTACTTAATTGTTGTATTCGTTTTCGATTAATCATTTATGTTAGTGCTCCTGGCCGTGCAAGGTGCGGGTATCACAACTAGATTTGGTACTTTGATGTGTGTTTTATGTTGGAACTTGCAATACACTCTTTTCCTCAGCAATTTATTGGTAAGTTCTCTACACTTCTTCATTTTCTTCATCAGATGGTAACTCAAAGAGAAATAAGGAGTGCGGTTATCAATTTCAGATCCTCTTATTCATTGCTTTCCTACCAGATTATGGTGGACATATAATCAAAACCAAGGTAAATATTTTTTCTATGCAATGGTATCTTGAGTCAATGGCTTGAATGAAGAGCTAAGAGTGTACATGCGTAGTTTTTGATGACATTTGTAACACTTTCATCACATTAATGAGGCTCATTATATAGCCATGGTAGATGGTTACATTTTTAGTACCTTTTTTTTTTAAACTTTGTTAAGTAGTGTACTTAGGAGTTACTTGACTTTTAGCAAGCATAGTTGGTTTATGAACGAACTATTGTTGGTTGTATCTGGCAGTGGTCTCTTGTATCACAAATTATGTTTTGCATGTGCGTTTCCCTTAAACCTAACCATTCTCCCTCTTCCAATTTCATTCTTCACTAACCTCTCGTTCGCTTTCTTCACTGATGTTTCACAATGTTTCACAATGTTTCACAATCTTTCACAAGCAGTCGATGTTGAAATTATAATACATGTGCAATCAGAATCAATTACTTCGCCCACAATGAAAAACGGAATTGCAATCTTGCATTTCAAATTTCTCATTTCTGTTTCTTCAATTTTACGATTTAACTTAAGTTCAGAGTTATACAATCGAGCAAGCACTGAAGCAAAGCAGAATCAAATTGCTTTGGATTGCAATTCGAAAAGCAGACTAAATTCACCGACGGGTTATTTCATATAGTCCATTGGTTGTCTTCGTCGTTGTCTATTCTTGCTTCATATTCCAGGTTCTCTCTTTTGTTTTAATTTCTTTGATTCCTGCTTTTTGATTGAGAAACCATGACTAAAGTTTTCATTTCTACTCGATTTATTTATATGTTTTGTTCCTACCTCAAACAATGAAACATGTCCATTCAGTGTCGATAAAATGTTTGGACCAATTTTTAGTTGTTGAAACTAGAGATTGCTTCATTTATTTACTTAAGTTTAGTTTCTTAAGGACCTCTAATCTCGTTAATTTTCTTCTAATAATCTTATTTTGGAAGGGGACTGCAGTGAATTCAGTAGCGAAGTACTCTGTTGAAATCTTGAAAAGCAACACCACTTCAATATTGATTATGCTTAGAATAGTCCCCAAACGGTTCTGTAGCATATTGCTAAACTATTGAGTACTTAATATTAACATTTTTTTAATCGTTGGTGAAGAACCAAATTTACATATAAATTTTTAACGTCCTAATAGCTCTGTAGGTTTGTATCATATGACATGTTTGTAATGTCCTAAAACATGTTTTTAGGATCCTATGCCTTTTCCTTTGATATGGTTATATTTAATGTTTTAAATTTGGAGTACGAATTTGTAGTTTACTCCATTTGGAGTTGAGTTAGTGCTCAAACTCACGTACTGATTATATAGTTGGAATTAAATTTGTGTCGTGTAAGTTTTCGAACTAAATTTGGATAAATAGTAAATGCTACTTTGTTTATTGGAATGGAATTTGTTAATCTCAAGTTGTGAATATCGAATTTGATAATCTTCTTTGTGTTGGTGGCTCAAATCCTTTTGCAGACTTAAAATTTTGTGTCCAGTTTGCACAAGTCAAGTTGAATCATGCTCTTCTTCTTCTCCACATATTTCAATTTCAGCCTTGTTCCCTATCGGTTTCACGCAAGGTTTCTCACAAAATTTCATCCATTAAAATTTTGTGTCCAGTTTGCACAAGTCAAGTTGAATCATGCTCTTCTTCTTCTCCACATATTTCAATTTCAGCCTTGTTCCCTATCGGTTTCACGCAAGGTTTCTCATAAAATTTCATCCATTGACACTTGATCTGAGACACAATTCCATTTTTTCTTCCTCTCACCTTCGTATCGATCATTTTCATCTAAATTCTCAGACACGGTTTCATTTTCTGTTCCCCGGTTGTTTTCATGAGTAATGCATTCATGTCTTTTCTTTTCTTTTTTCAGCTTGCACAATGAAGTGGAAAATCAACTGCTTAATTATAGGAACTATCAGGTACGCCTTTCGTTTTTCTTTACTTGATAACACGTATCTCTTCTTTTGTGCTTTTGCATTTCCAAATTATATGTCTTATGAAAATCTGCACTGCACTTTATGTTTTCTGGTTTCATGACAGGTTCAATTTTGATGATTGTTTCTCTTTTGTTTTTGCCCAGTAGACTTTCATTTTATGCTTTTACTATTGACATTCTTTTATTTTTAAACCATTTTTTTCATCAGAACTATTTTTTTGTTGCAATTTGTTGTTGTGGTTAGTACTATTATCAAAACTGGGTCATTGTCTTACATCATCTTTAGTTTGATTTTTAACTGGTGTGAACACACAAATCTAGCAATCAGGGAACTATCATATGAAAAGGCAGAAAGACTATATATAATCGGGATATCATTAGCTGGAGGTCACTCATATCAGTGGCTTTTTTAAATTCAATTTTATGTAATTGTGCTCCATTTTTATGTATTCTGATTTCATGACATGTTCAGCTTTGATGGTTGCTTTTCTTTTTTTTGTAAGTACCTTAGTTGGTTGGTAACTTTAAATTTTCCCATCATCATACTGGCAGAGATCTACATAATATGTGAGAAATAAAAAATCTGGACAACTTAAAAAGAAGATTGTTTATACTTACCATAAAACTCAAGTTCTTAATTAAGAATTTTGTGGACTTGAAATCCACAACATGAGTTGCACTAAACTAACGTCATTTGGCGCTGATTTGAAATGTTCCTCTTCTGTAAATTTTGTCTCTCAATCATATTTAAATAATTTGAAGCATTCTTGTATGATTGTTTATCTAAATTAACATGCATTGTCTTTCTGTTTTAAAAATAACAGTTTAGATGGTTTAGCTCTTGAAAGCTTTGGAGAAATGAAGAGTCTCCACCTATTGTAAGTTGATTATCATTGTTTTTATTTTCGCGAATCGACTAACTAGACATGTATATATTTTATTTTGTTAATTTTTGGTTTACTTGGAGTCTAGAAAATAATCATTTACAAGGCATACTTCCAAAGGAATAGAATAGTTTTGAAATAAGGTATGAAGATCCATATGGTTCTTTGTGCTATTTTGGTTCATTCAATGGTTACAACCACCATGAAACTACATGTAACACAAAGGTTTTCTGCAAAACCTCTGGGACTCCATCTGTTAGCTTCTTCTTGTTAAATTGCCATAGAGCTATAGTCAATCCTTCAATTGATGCACAAAAAGCCTTGATGTTTGACAAAAAGAAGCAAAAGTTTCAGTCATTTAGCAGTCATACTTGGTGCAGTTGGAGGGTTACTTATTCTTATTATTAAATCTATTTCAGTTCTATTAAACACAAGGGGAAATGAAGTGCAATGTAGACAAACAAAGTGTGGGCACACTGACTTGCATATGAGGAACCAAACTTTGAATCTAGCAAAATCCTTCTCTTACAATTTTGACCTTGTTAATCTTAGTGTATAGACACTGTTATATGTTGAATTCCAATGTAAGTTTCTAAAGTTATAGTTTTTATTAATATTAAAATTTAAGATTAATTTTTTTATCATATTGGAATTTAAATTGTATTACAACAAATTGATGAATAGGTGGTCTAATGTTATGTTTTTTTCGAGTAAGATGTAATAGCAGGTATTAGGATTGACATGCTTTTTGAAAGTCTATACGTACCACCATGTTTATTCGTAAACAATAAGTTTTATATTCTATAATAATACATTATATATAAGATCATCTTCCCGCCGCAACGCGCGGGTACTACAACTAGTATATATATATATATATATATATATATATATATATATATATATATATATATATATATATATATATATAATATGGTTCGAGAGAGTACCTCCATTATGCAGCGCACCAGAGGGTACCTCCTTTAAAAAAACTTTTTTTAAATTTTTTTTTTCATAAACATGTTTTAATTAGCATTATGAAGATCGTATGTAAATTTCACATACATTCACATCTCCTAGCTCCTAAAAAGTGATGTGAACACACACTTACATGATTTTGAATACATGTGAACTCACATTTATGTGATGCGTGTTTTCATGCACTTAGAGTGTTCGGATTTGCGTGAAATTCACATATGATCTTCATAATGTTAATTAAAACATGTTCATGAAAAAAAATTTCAAAAAAAATACTTTTAAGACTGGTACCTTCTGGTGCGCTGCATAATAGGTGGTACTCACTTGAACCTAAATCTATATATATATATATATATATATATATATATATATATATAGAGGGAGGTTCCATTGAGAACTTTTGTGCATCGAGGCACAAAAGAACCTCCACTGGCCCTTGGATGAAAAGAATGTGTGGATTAGATCAAATGGCAAAATGGTAATTAAATAGAAAGTTTTATGCATCAAGTGCACATAATCAAATTCGCGGAGGGGTAAAACAGGAATTATGCAATCCTTATTTAATTACTACACTTCCAAAATTAACAAAAATAATACAAATTCAAAATACATGCATATCGTTCATCACTTCATGCATATCGTTCATCTCTTCCAAAATAAATCATGCATATCGTTCATCTCTTCCAAAATCAAAATACATCAAAATACAAACATGAATCGTTCATACAAACATAAATCATGCATACCGTTCATCTCTTCCAAAATCAAGAGGGGCTAAGAGAAAGGAGAGAGAGATGGAGAGAAAGAGGGAGTGGTTTTAGGAAAGAAGTTAATGGTGATTTTCATACCAAATTTAGTTATTAATTATTTTAAAAACATTTAAATTCAAAAAATATTTTCATATCCCTAAATGCCCTTTGTGCACACTTGGTAGATAGTCTGATGCACAAAAGTTCTCAATGGTGCCTCGATGCACAAAAGTTCTCAATAGAACCCCAATATATATATATATATATATATATATATATATATATATATATATATATATATATATATATATATATATATATATATATATATATATAGATTTGGGTTCAAATGAGTACCACTAGTTTTGCGGAGTACCGGAGGTACCTCGCTTAAAATCATTTTTTTTGAAATTTTTTTTCATAATCATGTTTAAATTAATAATACAAGACTACTTGCAAAAAATAACACCTAAACACACACTAGAACTATGTGAAACGTGTGTGTTCACATGAAGTGTGCTGTTGTGAACGTGTGTTCACAACTAAGCATGTTCACATGAATTTTTTCACGTTCACATGACTTTTAAGATGATAGAAAGTGTAAATGTATATAATTTTTTACGTATAGTCTTATATTATTTGTATCTAAATGAATATGAAAAAAAATTCAAAAGAAAAACTTTTTTTCGGAGCAAGTTCACATCTGAAACCCGTGTGTTCACAGGTACTCACGGTACTCTGCATTTTTTAGGTACTCACACGAACCATATTCTATATATATATATATATATATATATATATATATATATATATATATATATATATATATATATATATATATATATATATATATATATATATATATAAAAATAAAATCAGGTTCATCACCGTACCTATGAGATTTCAGCGTACCCTAATGTGAATGATCATTCCCATATATATATTTTTTTAATAGACATGTATAAGACTAAGACTTTTTTTCAAAAGTAGCAACATCATAAATCTTGTGAATGGTAAAAAAAAGATCATGTGAATGGTCAATCACATTGGTGTGAATGACAATTCACATGGATGACCATTCACATAAATATGCATTGAGTATTCACATAATTTTTAAGGACACAAAAAGTGTGAATCCATGTGAAATTTATATATCATGCGTATAACATTAAATTAAACATGGTTATGTGAAAAGAAAAATTAATAAAATTTTTTTAAGGTTGGTACCTTCCACTCTTAAATTGTGCATCCACTATATAAAATTGTGCATTTGATACTAAAGTTAAATGTTTTCGATATATTTATGCATTTCATGTAAAAATTTACTCATCTCATGCTATAATTTATTCATTTTATGTACGAATTGTGCATTTAAGAAAATTTGTGCATTTGATGTTCAAATTTGTGCATTTAGTTTATAATTTAATGAATGTAAGTTTTAAATGTAATTTTAGTGTTAAATTATGATATTTATTAATATTTAAGATTAATAATGATTTTAAGTAAAACTTTTAAATTTAAAATTTGTGCATTTGATGTATGCATTTTTTCACAAACAAAATTTAGACATTAAATCATTTTATCATTCAAAACCATGACAACATACAAATGCAATAATAATACAACAATAATAATCATCATAATATTCAAAGTGGGTTTTAGTCTCATATGAAATTTAGACATTGAAAAGTTAAAACTTTCAATAAAGTACTTAAATGAAGAAATGTAACGAATGAAGATTATTTATAAATTTTAAAAATTATAAAACTTCAGTTCGGTTTGGTTTTTTCCAGTTTATTTTGACCTGCAACCCGAAAGCAAACCGAAATTTTTGGATTTTGAAAATTCAAAGTCCAAACGGTTTGGTTTTTTTGTTTCGGTTTTTTGGTTTTTTCGGTTTCAAATTGGTTTTTGGTTTTTTGCACACTTCTAATTTTGATATGTCATATTTTCATGCATAGCCTTATAGGGGTATGATAGGGGCGACCGTTTAAGTGTAACATGACAACATGAAACTCATTCATTTTCTATAAAGTGTCACAGAAATATAATGAACACATTATGCTATATTTATATTATTTTTTGGATACTTATTACAACAATATTTGCATTATTTATTTATGTGATAAATAAATGAATAATAATAAATAATTATGATCTAGTTATAGATAATTAGTCTTTTATTTATTTGATAAATAAAATGGTAACCTGCTATAGCAGGTTTCCAGGTCAAAAGTTGGTATAATCGGTAAAAAAAAAAATACAAAAATTGTTGTTATTCGTAATAAAAAATAAATAATGTGGGTGTAAACGGTAAAACTACAAAAAGTTGTTGGTATTTTTGGCATATAACCCATTTCAACAAAGTCAACATATTGAAAATCACAATCATAATAAATGATAAAGCAGAATTAATCGCATTTTCAATACAGTTAACTAAAACAATTAAATCCAACAATAACGATATAAAACATTAATCCTGTATAAATAACAAGTTCCAACGGGTTTGGTATATAAAATAATAATCATGTGTAAATAACAAGAAGTTCTGATAGGTCTGGTGGAGAGAGAGATGAGCAGCCTTTTCCGGTGAATGATACCAAACAGGGCTAAAAGCCAGCATGCGAAACTAAAGTAATACTTGAATTCAACAAATTATTCTTTGGATACATTGATTGGTTTTAATGATGAAATTGTAAAGTCTCAAGATACATCAATAAAACATAGTTTTGGAAGGAGTGACATTGTCCGTAAACATGAGCACAACACTTTAGATTATTACGAGGTTTTGTATCACTATAAGCTCTAGATAGACTATTTGGAGAACTTAAACGTTCGAGAGAACTTCAAGACTCTTCGGCTTGCTGTTGTAAACTTCGCTATAGTTGTGGGTTACCATGCGCATGCATGATTTTAGACTACTTGAATTCAGGTGAGTATACTTAACTATACATGAATATTATTTTGAAAAACATTCTTAATTTATTAAGAACCACTTGTATGTTAAAGCAGATGAATGTATACAATTAGTTGATTGATGTATTCTGGAGGAAGATTGATTTCACCCCGACAATGTTTGTGAATGATCATGACATTTGTTGTGATGATGATTTAAAGAGCTTTAAAAAAAACTTTAATGAACGGCCAAAGGCTGAGAAAAAAAGTCCCCTACAAATGTTGTGGGATATAATATACACAGGAAAAATGTGCATTAAAGAACCTGCAATTCAAACTTGGATGATCGAGCTTGAAGAAACAACAACAACAACAATAACAAAAACTTCCCGAAGACATAGCTATTCCACAACATCTTACAGGGTTGCAAGCTCAGACCTAAATGTGGAATCGACAAGACGTAGTTCACTCTTTATGGACTTTAGTGAGGAACTGCCAGACATAGCTCATTCGTTATGGACATAAATGAAGAACCTACAAGACATAACTCATTTGTTATGGACTTAAATGAGGAACTGACAAGGCATAACTCATTCATTATGGATTTAAATGAGGAACTCACAAAGCATAGCTCAATTTGTATGGACTTAAATGAGGAAGCGGCAAGATATGACTCATTTATGGACTTAAATGAGTGGCCACCACTGTTGGACCAAATTCCAACAATTTTTCATCCTTACATCACTCGTATTCAAGATGTATGGGGTGATGGAAACTGTGGATTTCGTTCAATAGTTGTTTGTCTTAGGTATAGTGAAGACCAGTGGATTTATGTCCGTAAACAGTTATTAGATGAATTGTTGAGTTCGTATGAGTGCTATAGTAGAGTTTTTATGGAATAGATGAAATACTCACTTCATTGGAGTGGTGGGAATCTCCGGTACTAGCGAAAATAGATGATTATGTCTGAGACCGGTATATTGATAGCTAACATGTTCAGTGTGATCCTTCATTATTTTACGAATGGATGTTGTATCACTTTTTTCCTCTCTGGAAAGGCCCTGAAGAATTTCTACATCATCGGGTCATTACAATTGCACATGTAAATGTCAATCATTATGTGATGGTGCACTTAGATGGACATTACTCAATGCCTACTATTGTGGCTTTATGGATCGACAACAAAACTCGGGTAGCTGTTGGATGGAAACGTATGTATAAGTCACGTTTAGAATTGTACAAACAACTCAGACCTACAACAGAGCTCATATAAATCTAGAGGATGACTAAATTTTGTGTTTTTAAATTTACGAAAGTCAACTTTGAATAAAATTTTACATTTATGTTTACATATTAACTTCTATTTTTTTATGTTAAACATTTACCTTCTATTATATAATTTTATTTTTTATGTTAAAAACTATTTAAAATCATGCATATTTTAGTTGGTAAAACAAAAAATATATATTAAAGTTCGTAAAATAAAAGGAAAAAAAAAAAGAAAAAAAATATATTAATATTGGTAAAAGAAAAGGAAAAAAAAAAGAAAAGGAAAAAAAAAAAAAAGAAAAGATAACCTAAAATTTAGTCAAAAAGAAAAAAACTATATAATAGAGGTGTCTCCTTGGTAAAATGGGGTGTTTTTTTAGACTTCCCTTTTAATAATACTTATATCATGTCTTGTTGCCTTTTGCTTTGATCATATATTAATTATCATTAAATTCTAGTAAAAATGGTTTTAATGAAGCAACTGCAAACATACATATAAATTATTTATGGTGATATTTAGAGTGGTGGGTATATCCATCATTCTAAAATTAACCATTGTGAACACCTTAGCGTCATATCAGCTTTTCTATCTCCAGCATTTTCATTCTAAAACTTTGGAAATACTCATCATTCTTAACTTTCTATCTTTCTTAAATTTTTATTAAAAAATAAAATACATGTATAATTAATAATTAAAACTTAAATATTTAATTTTTAAAAAAACTAACTTAAAAAAGTTACATAATTAAAATTATGTATTACAAGATATTAAAAATAAAAGTTAAGAAACTAGAAATAAAAAATTACGAAACTGAAAAATATAAATTACAAGAAATTAAAAAATAATGGTTATGAAAAACTAAAATTTAATAAACTAAAATTCTCAACCCCAACGTGCAACACTTTTTTTTTTGTTTAGTATGATTTGCAATGCGACACCTTCTAAATGATCCTGTAGTTTTATGAAAAACTTTAGATCTCTTTGTTGGTGATGTTCATTCATCGACTCCACCTATGTTTGAGCTTTCATTTGTTTAATTTCTTCGAGTTTCCGTCGATGTCGTTTCTTGTCTTACACATATTTAACGTGGGAATTGTAAAAAAATCGAATTGTCTGAAAACGTCTTGCCCACTTAATGATAATTTTTTTCTTTTCGGCGTGGTGGTTCCTGCTCTTCATCGTCTTTCTCTTCTGGCATGTCTGGTCCGTTGTCCCAATTTGGATGTTGGCGAAGTACATTCCATGTTGAGTCGTGTGGAAACGACTTATTTTGTATGTTTTCTTGAATTGTTCTTCTGTATTCCTCAAAACGTCGTATTTGCTTTCGTCGGACCGTTAGTTATTCCAATTGTTGTTGAACAAACTGTTGAACTTTTCGCATTTTTAAGTCATATCCTTCCATTTTGAGTTAAGTTGATGAACGATGTGAGTCATTCCAGGCAATCGACTTCTAAAATTTTACAAACATCACGCCCAAAATTTGTCACATTTTTAACATTTCCGATTGTTGGATCCTCGGAAATATCAATCCATGTTTCTGGCAACGATTTTTCTTCTATAGAAGTCCACTTTGTCAGTTTTGCCGGCCTTTTTTGGAACTGGTAATGGTGTCGGTTCATCATCGTCGTTGTGAGAATCTTATTGTGTCTCAGGAATGGCTTCGTTGTTATCGTTTACAAATTGTGCTTCATGATAACTACCTAAAATGGGTCAAAATCATCATTTAAAGTGTTCGACGAGAATGGTTGAAAAAAAACTTTGTGAGAATTGTTGTGAAGATTGTGGTACGTATGGAATTTGTCATGAAGATTGTGGGTTTTGTGGAATTAGAGATGAAATATGGTTGTTGAAACGAAGGTTGGAAATATGGTACGCAAGGAATTGGTTGTGAAAAATTAGGTTGAGAATTTTATTGTTATGGTGGACGAAATGAAGCAATGCAAGAATCGGTATTACCGCATCTACGGCTCGAGGCGAGTTGTTTGTGTTAAGTTATCCAATCTTGAATTGAAATAATATATTAAATTGTATGCTTATTATCATTATTCATTATTTCAGGGACTAAGGTGTACAATATTGAAAGTCAAGGAACCAATTTATTTTTGGAGAATATTTAAAATGATTTTTCCCAAATATAAAAGATATGTCTTTTATGTGGAGATAAAATCCTCTTATCAATAAAAGGGGGAGGAAGCCAACAGCTAAAGAATGAGACGACAGAAGGATTGCAACTCTTTTTTTGGCTAATCCCTTATTCCGCTAAGCATCCAAACCGGTTTCTCACCGGTTTACATGGTATCAAAGCTTGGTTTGTGATTCTGATTCATTCTCGTTCATTGTTGGTTGTCCAAATCGGTGATTAAGCTTCCTATTATTACAGATTTTTTTCTCTGATTTGGACTCGGTTTCTTTTTTTCTCCATCATCGTGGGGTTCGTTTGGGGATATCCTAGGATTTGCGGAAATCATTTGTTCGTGAAATAAATATATTCCACGAGTTGTTTTGTTCGAGGTGATATTGGCTCTATCTTTGCCGTTAATCTCTTCTTCTCTACTGGATTTGCCAAATTCTAGTGTTTGGGTTTTCGGTAAAAGTCTTTTAGACGATATGGGAGATATCTATTGCGGTTTCGGTACAGGCAAGAAGAGTGGTTATTTCTCTGTCTATAATGACCCCACTGTAAGGCTATTCTTACCCTCCTTGTAGTAGCAAGTTCTTTCTCTAGTGAGCTTCTGTGTTGGATAGGAGTCAACAGCCCACTTTGAGAATACTTGGCCTATAACAAGGGTTTACCTTGTCTGTTTTTTATTTGTTTGTGCTTAAGTTGTACCTGTGTGGTTTTTGTTTGTTCCTACAAGTTTTTTTTTTCTCAACATGTATGGTGATGCTGAAAATGTGTTGGCTACTCAAATTAGCAGTTTGGATTTTGGTAATCCACTTTATTTACATGCAAGTGATACTAGTAATATTCCTATTGTTTGAGTTTGTGCCATGGAATTAGCGTTAGAAACAAAAAAAATTAAAATAAATTGGTTTCATTGATGGTACATGTATTAGACCATATTATGATGATGTCCTTGCCAGACAGTGGGATAGGTGCAACTCTGTTGTACCATCTTGGATTTTAGGATCTGTAATGGAGGAAGTTTATCTTGGTCAAATTTTCTCAAAAAATGCTTTCATAGTCTAGCAAGAGCTAAAAGAAACATATGATAAAGTTGATGGATCTAGCACTTTTAATCTTCACCATAAGATAAATTCTTTGTTAATCTTCACCATAAGATAAATTCTTTGAGTCAAAATGGAAGCACGGTTTCAAAATACTATCATAAACTTATTTCCCTTTGGAGACAGTTTGATGCTCTAGTTAGATTGCCTACTTGCACATGTCATGCTGCTTAAGGTTTCTCTGAACATAATCAGTTGCTAAAATTAATGCAATTTTTAATGGGTTTGGATGACGTTTACTTTCCAATTAGAAGTAACATTTTGACTAGAGATCCTCTTCCTAATGTCAAAACTGCGTTTTCTGTAATCTCAATGGAAGAATCTCCTAGAGGAATGTTTACTCATGAAACTCAAGCCATTGCATTCTTTTCAAAAACATCATATAATAAGAAGAAACAAGGAAAAGGCTCACACCTTATCTGTAAAAATTGCAACATGACTGGTCATACCATTGAGAGGTGTTTCGAACTTATTGGTTATCCATTAGGATATAAAAAGAAAATTTCTAATACCTCAAAAATTTTCACTAGTAATAACTTTGTTCTGACACGTTTGTTTCTAGTAGTATATCTTCTTAGTTTCCTTTCGGTAATGAGCGAATCTTTAAGATCATGAGTTTAATAAATGAAAAACTGGCTCCAACATCCATACAGACTAATATGGCAGGTACATGTGTAAATTCAAATATATGTTTCAACTCAATTTTTGAAAAATTCATCAACTCTATGCCATGACACAATTGGAAAATGCAAGTCATGAATGGATAATAGACACGGGGGCAAACCAACACATGACCACTTCCGAAAAGTTTTTAGAAAACATTGTGGATGTATCCGACTTAAACTTCTCTATTGGACATGTTGCTAAGATAAAGAAAATTGGCAATTTAAGGCTGACAAATGACATTGTTTTGTTTGATGTTTTGGTTGTCCTAGAGTATTGTGTTACTCTATTATATGTTCATAAAATGGCTAAATATAATAAATTTTTTGTGTTTTTTGATGAGTTTAAATGTTACATTCAGGATTTGAAAGAAAACAAAATTGTGAAGACTGGTAGTGAAAGAAAATGGTTTGTATCTGTTTAATGTTGATAGTAAAGGTAACTCTAGAATTTGTGAAAGTAGTGTTTCTTGTCTCCTATCGAAAAGTTTGTTGCATAGTAGGCTTGGTCACCCTGCTGATCAAGTATTAACAGTGTTAAAAGACAAACTTGACATTGGTAACGAGGAAAGGAATGGTAATCCTTGTGATACTTGTCATAGAGCTAAACAAACTAGGGAACCTTTCCCTTTAAGTGAACACAAGTCTTCCACTTTGAGGGATTTAGTTCATCTAGATTTGTGGGGTCCTTACAAAGTTAATAGCAAAGAAGGTTTCAAATATTTCCTTACTGTTGTTGATGATTATTTACAGAGTTGTTTGGGTTTTTTTGTTAAGAACAAATGATGAAGTTTATGAAAATCTAGTCAATTTTAACAATTTGATACAAACACAATTTGATAAAAAGATAAAGATTTTTCGAAGTGATAATGGAACAGAATTTGTAAATAAAAGAATGACTAATTTTCTAAACCAAAATGGGATAATTCATCAAACATCTAATTCTTATACCCCTCAGCAAAATGGAATTGCAGAAAGGAAACATAGACATCTTCTTAATGTTGATGGGTCTCTTATGTTTCAAGGAGGATTACCGCTTAACATGTGGACTGAGTGTATTTTGACTGCTGCTTATTTGATCAACAGATTGCCTTCTTCAGTTTTGTCTAGAAAGTCACCTTTTGAACTTGTTTTTGGCTTTATGCCTAATCTCTCCCATTTAAGGGTGTTTGGCTCACTATGTTTTGCTATGATTTTGAACAATCAAGATAAACTTAAAATGCGTTTTAATTGGTTATGAAGTGTTAAAAAGGCCTATAAACTTTTTATTCTTGATAACAAAACAGTCTTGTTTTCTAGAGATGTAAAATTCTACGAGAAAATTTTCCATTCAAAATGAATTCAAACATTCAAGTTTCTTCCTTGAATCAAGAATTAAATCACTTGAATTTTTTTTTATATGTACGATTGTGTGCCTAAATCCGTAAGTCCCAATGATGAAGGGAGAAAAGATCATGATTGTGATGGCAACAAGTCTTATACTTCTAACAATATTGAAAGGTCTATTTATGATAATCCATCTTCTAGTAGTCCAAAAAGAATTCCAAGAAGTGACCCTGTTGCAACACAAACGGAAGAAACTATAGAACACAATTTCCATGAGGGCATATTTCAATCAAATAAAGAATCTCAAGGGCCGTCTGTTGATAATAATCTTGGTCTAAGGAAGTCTAGTAGAACTAGTACCTTTCTTAGGAAATTTGACGAGTTTATTGTTAATGGAAAAGTTAAATATGATATTGAAAAGGGTTGTCAATTATTCACTGCTTAATTCCGAAAATTATTGCTTTGTGTCTAATTTAAATAAAAGCATCAAGCCTAATTCTTATTGGGAAGACTACAAAGATAAAAATTGGATTCAAGCAATGAATGAGGAAATGGAAGCATTGAATAGAAATAATACATGGATCTTGACTGTTCCTCCTGGGAGGGAGCCCATTGGCTGTAAATGGATCTATAAGATAAATATAAGGCGAATGGAGAGATTGAGAGATATAAAGCTAGACTTGTAGCTAAAGGATATAGTCAAAAAGAAGGTCTTGACTATAAAGAAACTTTTTCTCCCGTGGTCAAAATGACTACTGTTCGATGTGTAATTAGCCTTGTTGTTAACAACAATTGGCCATTATTCCAATTAGAGTAAATAATGCTTTTTTTGTATGGTGATTTAACTGAGGATGTTTACATGACCCCTCCCTTGGGTTATTTCTCCAAAGATGAAAAAAGGGTGTGTAAGTTAGTAAAGTCTTTGTATGGGTTAAAACAATCACCTAGAAAATGGAATGAAAAGTTAACAATGTATTAAGCAATAATGGTTTCGTTCAAAGTTTAAATGACTACTCTCTGTTTGTTAAATCTGATGGAGATTTGTTTCTAGTTGTGCTTGTTTATGTCGATGATATTGTGATAATAGGAAACAACCTATTTGAAATTAACAAATTTAAATCCTATTTGTGTTCAAACTTTTTGATTAAAGATCTAGGATAACTAAAATACTTTTTGGGCATTGAAGTTCTTGAAACAAAAAATGGATTATGTTTGTCACAAAGAAAGTATTGTCTTGAGCTCTTACATGAATTTGGTTTGTTGGGATCAAAACCATTGAGTACACCAATGGATCAAAACTTTTCAGTTCATGCTACTGAATCTTCTTCGAATAAGTTGCTATCCAATGTCACAGAATACCAAAAACTAGTTGGAAAGCTTATTATCAGACTCTAACTACGCCGGATATATCTTATTATCTTCATTGCCTTAGTCAATATATGCATGCTCCTCTACAATCTCATTTGAAGCTTCTGTTTCGTGTGTTAAGGTACTTGAAGTCCTATCCAGGTAAGAGTATCTCGATTGTTAAAAGTAAGTCATTAGAAGTTAAAGCATTTGTTGATGCTGACTGGGGTAAGTGTAGATCTACGGGAAAATCTATAACTGGATTTTGTGTTTTTTTAGATAATACCTTAGTATCATGGAAGAGTAAAAAACAAAATAAGGTTTCTAGATCATTAGGAGAATCTGAATATAGAGCCATGTCTAAAGCTGCTTGTGAAATAATATGGATTTTGAAAATCTTATTTGATCTAAAAATCAATGTTGTAACCCCAGTCTCTTTGTTTTGTGACAATAACTTAGCAATTCAAATGGCTGCAAATCCAGTTTTCCATGAGAGAACCAAACATCTAGATATAGATGTACATTTTATAAGGGAAAAAGTTACTTCTGGAATTATTAATACAGTAAAGATTGAATCAGAAAACCAAACCGCTGACATCTTCACAAAAGGATTAGGTGCAAAACAACATCAATTTTTATGTAAAAAGTTAGGCCTAATAGATCTGTTTCAATGTCAAGATTGAGGGAGGATGTTACTTTATCCAATCTTGAATTGAAATAATACATTAAATTGAATACTTATTATCATTATTCATTATTTTCAGGGACTAAGGTGTACAATATTGAAAGTCAAGGAAACAGTTTATTTTGGAGAATATTTAAGATGATTTTTCCTTAAATAAAAGATATGCCTTTTTTGTGGAGATACAATCCTCTGATCAATAAAAGGGGGAGGAAGCCAACAACTAAAGATTGAGACGACAGAGGGATTGCAACTCTTCTCTGGCTAATCCCTTATTCCACTAAGCATACAAATCGGTTCTTATTGGTTTACAGTTTGCCGGTATTTCGATTCATTTTTTATAAATAACAATGGAATGAGTTTGGTTTGGTGTGAATTGTTGTGAATGAAATGGTTGTATTTATAGGGAGAAAAAGAAAAACTATGAATATATACATATAGTTGTGTGTGTGTAAATGGTCATTTGATAGTTAAAGATAAAAACAAAAAACAAAATGAAGAGTAAGTCGTTGGGGGAAGAGAAGGCCATTTTGGGGGGGGGGGGGGGGGGGTGTGTTCTCGCGGCGCTGCTGATGGGAGGCGGTGTTCCCGCCAGGGAAATCCTGCGTGGCTAAGCCGGCTTTACCATACTGATCAACCTTAGTGTGTGCGAAGTACCCACACCAAAACCAATTCAGGGATTATCGTGTCTCATGCGGCCCCGAAACTCAGACTTCCCCTTCGGCCTCCCTATCCAAACGGCTTCAACGTTTTTCTTTGCTTTAGCTCAACGGTCATGTCACCGTTTTGTGTGTGTGTGTGTATGTAATGTTTTTTCTTTTATACTTTATAAATACATAATATCATCTCATTTTCACACATTTTTTAATAACTCCAACGTATCTCTGTTGTATTTAACTCATTTCCTCTCTTTAAAATTTATTTATGATGGAGTTGTATACATCTTCGTCTTCATTATCGTTTGAAGATGAATATGAGCGGAATCGACAAACAATTGCAGCGTTTGTATATGTCACATTTTCATTTCGTAATCAACCTACACAAATAACCATTATTCACAGGAACCGTAAAGCTGCAAATCAACATCTCCTCCTACAAGATTTTTTTCACAAATTCATGTCTTTTGAGCATATATTTCAAATGAATGTTCTGGATGCGTAAAGAACTAGTTAAAGATATGAAACAAAATTATAAAGAGTTTATCTTGCAATGGGATGTTAGAAGTAGAAGAGGACTTACGGTGTTACAAAAATGCATATATGCTATTCGACAACTAGCATATGTCATGGTACCTAGTTCGTACAACGAGATGTTCATAGTTTATACATGTATCATGAATCAAAACAAGGATTCCGTGAAATGCTCGGGAGCGTTGATTGTACACATTTGTCATGGAGAAAATTGTCCAACGGCATAACGAGCCATAACGAGATCAGTACACGCGAGACGATCACCAACATTCGACGATTATTTTGGAGGTGGTTGCATCTTCTAATGTACTTCTAGTTTCGTAATTTTTAGTTTTGTATTTTTAATTGCATTGTTTTTTTCATTTTAGTTATGTATTTCTTTTTAACGTTTATAAAATTAATTATTTTAGTTTTAATTGTTTTATTAATTATAAAAGAATTTTTTTAATAATAAAAAGATAGAAAAACATAATGATGTAGGATGATGGGTATTACTAAATTAGAGGAGTGGAAGAATAGGAAAGAGAAACGCTGATGTGACGTTAATATGGTCAGAATGATTGAAAATGAAAATGGTAGGTACTTTCATTACCGTTATGGTTGTAAGATAGATTTTATTGATGTAAATACAAACCTATTATTGAGATATAATATTATCTATCTAAAGACCATAAATCAAAAGAAAATATCTTGAAAATTTGTTAAAATTTTAGAGATACAACTCATTTAGAATATAATGGCATGATTTATATTCAAAGTTGATTGTGCCCATATGGCCATATATGCTGCCTAAACACATGGATGGCTTATCTTGTGTAGCCGTGTTGTTTTGGACCCCGGCCATTAGAGATGGGTTGTGTGTGTCAACATTTCTTCGGATTGCATCATCATTTTTGGAAAAAGGAAGAGAAATCGATCATATCGCTTTGCAGACCAAACTATTGTTTTCGGTATCATATTCATTTTACGATAAGATTTCTATATTTCTTTGTCGATTAAGTTTAATGGAATCGACCAATATAATTATCACCTAAATTTGAACTAGACAAATTCATTATGTTCCTATGAGTAATTGACATATATATAATCTAACAACAAGAGGTTACAAACTCATCGGATGAACTTTTAAAAGATAGGTTTTGGTCCTCTTAAAATTTTGGTTATTTTATGTCATTTCTATACCAAATTTATATATATAATCTTTAGAAAACCTTAATTTAATATTATGGTCACTCCAACCCCTCCAATTATATATATATTTTCAAGTTTCGTCTTAGTTTTGTTACATATCCAAATTATTGTCATATGAACAATCCTGCACACAGATCTACTAGAATTTTCTGAACAACAGCTTGAGAACTCCATAAAATTGCAGAAACAATAAAAGCCAAGACGAAAATGAGGGATGACAGTAGTATTATCATCACATCGTTGTTGTCGATCACCTTAATTTCATGGCGTCGAGATGGGACAAAAGCAAAATAATATACGAAGATTAATCTTTTTTTCCTTCAATCAAAGGTTTTTATTGTCTATCAATCCCAAAATTTGTTGATGACTTTTCTTGTCAATAAAACAAGTACAATTGCTTTAACAGTTTTCTTTTGTCATAATACGTACATGAAAAGCAATACATTCTAATTCCTAAAAATGAAGATCATACATACATACATTAATCTAATACATAAGTTTCAAAAAAAAAAAAAACAAAGTTATTTATTTAAAAGCCATAAACTAACGATTGTGTGGCGCCATTCTTGTTGCCTCCATGATCAAACGAACACAATGAATAACGATTACTAGCAATCGACACAAACAACGCCATCTCCAACTCTTCAGTCAGACCTCGCTCAAACACGTTGATCAAGTAACTCATGATGGTTGAGTCACAAAGCAGAGTTATAGGCCCATCTGTTGGCAAACCAAACTCATCTGCAGACATCCTCAATAGCTCTTTAAAAATACTAGTATTAAGATACCATAATGGAATCACAAAACGATTCTCGTCAGCTGTATAAACAACAAAATGACCCTTGTTTGCCGTTCTCCTTTCATTGCAACAACTACCTCTCGACCCATCTTTCTGCCATTTTTTAGCCATTTTCATGAGCTTCCCACCTGTCATCATTGTCGATTAATGGATATGTTCTTGATTTGTAAAATAAATATATGTTGTTGGAGAAATCTAGGTGGAAGCGAGCGAGTATTTATAGTGCATAGGTTCATGAAAAGTCGCCGAGTTAAGGGTATCTTTCATGAATGTCTGGAATGTCTCCTAGCAACACCATGTGGTTAGTTACAAGTGCGTATTAGGTACTTCATAATATCTACAAATGAAAACTAAACACTGCCTTTAAATTTCTTCAATTCCATGGTTTATATTTTTGGACCAACTAGCGCGCTAAGCTAGCTAGCTACTTCGTATTCAAGTTTCATGAAATTTGTCACTTTTCTCATGAATCCGACACCTAATTGATCTTTCTCGATCATAACATTTGAAGAAATAAAACGTACGTTTTATGCACGAAGAAGCTACCATTAAGATTGAGTGTGTTGTTATAATTTCTCCATAATCATGTACTTTAACTTGATTAACATTTGAAGCAATGTATGGACCAGTTTTGGTGATATGAGTGGTTGAAAATTGGTTGGGTTTTCGGACAAATCTTGAGACATATACATGGTTCTTGATGTGGTGTCCTGTAAGTGCTTTTTTATGCCGATGAAGCGAATGGATGCCTAACTTCTAATTAACAAGTCACAATTTATGGTCTAAAAAAGGGTAGCCGAAATATATTGTGTGTCCATCTTGTTTAATATAGCTTCAGCATTCGTATTTTTACATAGGACATTGTTTTGTAGTACCTAAAATGGAACGTATGTCATGTCCTATCGATCATTTTCGGATATTATGATTTGAAATTTTTTTTATATAATCATGTGTGGTTGATATATCTCATGCATCGTGTCGCGACATATATGCCCATACAGTACAAATTAAAGTACATACTTCTCTTTCTACGAATGGTGTAGAAATTTTGTTTTCGATATTGTCTTTCTTCCTATAAAAGTGGCCGGTGATGAATTTCGTTTTGAAACGTCTTTCGTCTATGCTGTGTTTCGAAATGGGGCCATGGACGTGTTTTGAATTTGCGTTTTGAAACGGATTTTGCAGGTTTAGTTTTTTTGTGTTCTATAAACCAAGGAGTTGTTTGTTTATCCATTAATGGAATAATTAAAAGATCATTTTATGTTTAAGCAAGTCTCGTAATGATTCCATTGAAAAATAAATAAATAACCCCTAAATTATTTGTTTACAACATAAATCACTTTTTAAATTTTAATTACTGCATGTTGTTTTTTTTCCTTTTGTAGTTTTGCAAACAAACTTTTTTTTAAACAACACCAAATTGGTCCATGAACATGGTAAATCAAAAAGTGAATCCAAACCCTCATAATTAAGAAATTATGAATTAGGTTCATGTATCATCTTTTAAAAAAATTTAATTTTTTTGTCATAATTATGTTTAAATTATTGTTGTATACAGGATATGTGAATTTCACATATATTTACATATTTATGTTCTTAAAAATTATATGAATAATTATGTATATTTATGTGAATGATCATTCACATGATATTTAAAAATCTAGAATGTGTGAAATTTATATATCATGTGTGTAACATTAATTTAAACATAATTATAAAATTAAAACTATAATTAAAATTCTTTAAATATGATACCTTCAGATGCACTTAATATTTAGATATACTTATTTAACCTAATTCAAGAAATTATAGGTTTACATTTGTAAAAATTATCTTACGTACCTTTTATTCCTCTCAATCTTTATAGCGAAAACACACATATGGGATGGTTCCTATGAGAATCAGGGTTGTCTCATGGATTCTATATGATTTTGATAGGGGTGGTAATTATGTTCAAGCAAACGTGTCGAACGGGTCAATGACTAATTAAAAGACAAAAGTTTAATATCATTTTGAAATTATATTTTCAAAAAACAATTTGGTTGATACATTATTTTCTAAAATTTCGTTTTTTTAGAAATTTATGTTTTATCTTATTTTTTTACTACAAGTCATTTTGATCGTTCAACCCGTTTGACCAGTTGGGTTAAAATTGTCATCCCTAAAATTTAACGGTCATGTGTAATAAACAAAAAGTAGGCACTTTGTGATGGAAAACAAGGTGTCACAACAGTATACTAAATTACGGAATTAATCTTCGTTTGACAAAAATTTCCCTACTTGAATGAACATGTGAGGAAACAAACAAATAGGGCATACAAATGCAACTTCAAATCAGCCCCAAATAACTAGTAAATGAAAGTAATCAAACATCACACGAGACAACGATATTTTTGCGTGGAAAACCCCTAAAACGAGATGGTAAAAACCACGGGACCACTCTGGCCGCTTAATCCACTACCACCAACAAGAGAGTAATACAAAGTCTTCTCTAGATATACTAGAGGCATACCAAAAACATCATACACTTGGAAACAAAGTACATCAAGATGTATGGCGATAAAAGAGAACAAAGTTGAGAAAAGATCACCAAAAAACGCTACTGTTCTAGCCACGAATCCCGACCTCCAGACCTCAAAAACCGATCTCCACCGTTCAGAATGTAGGCACAGATGCTACAAAGCTCCTGTCCAAAAATTGTGACGATCCGACCGTTCAATCTCTGGGAAACGAAGGATTCGTGCTGTTGGGCAGAAAAATCCGAAAATAGCACAAGATGTTCTTTCTCTCTTTTTCTTCTCACCTTTTAGCTTTCTCTCTCTTGTGTAAAAATTAAAGTGGTGGCTGGACATTTATTTAAATCTTCAAAAACAAAGAAAACCCTAAAAGACTTTTTTAAATGGGCTTTTTATAAAAAAAAATGGGCTTACTCATTATGTCAAAAATGAGAATAAAAACCCAACAAATCTCCCCCTTTTGACTTATGAGGAAGAGTTCGCCATACCGGCGATCGAGCAACATCTTTTGAGCTTTTCCCTTGCTAATACCTTGGTCAACATATCAGAACCATTATCATCGGTATGAACTTTATCAAGTTCAAACAATCCATCTTCAAGAGCATCTCTAATCCAATGATACCGCACATCAATATGTTTTGTTCTCTTGTGAAACATAGAATTCTTAGAAAGGTGAATAGCACTTTGATTATCACAAAGAACCACATAACGCTCTTGTTTGAATCCAAGCTCTAGCATAAGCTTCTTCGACCACAATAGTTCTTTGCATGCTTCCGTTGCCGCCAAATACTCAGCCTCCGTTGTTGACAAAACAACACACTTTTGCAATCGTGATTGCCATGACACAGCTCCCCTGCAAAGGTCATCAAATATTCAGAAGTGGACTTTCTATTATCTTCGTTTCCTGCCATATCCGAATCTGTATACCCCACAAGCATTGACTTTTCATTTCCAAATGTGATACCCAATTTGGAAGTGCCCCGTAGATATCTAAGAATCCACTTATCTTCTTCCCAATGCCTCTTACCAGGATTTGACAGAAAACGGCTCACAACACCTACTGCATGTGCTATATCAAGCCTTGTACATACTATTACATACATTAAGCATCCAACGGCTGAGGAACTCTATCCATATCTTCAATCTCCCTCTTTGTAGAAGGGTAATCTTTATCTGTGAGCTTAAAGTGGGTAGGAAGCGAAGAAACTACACTTTAGTTTTATCCATGTTGAATTTGCAAAGCACCTTCTCAATGTATCGCTCTTGTGACATGTGCAACTTCTTGGCAGCTCTATATCGAGTGATCCTTACACCAAGAATCTGTTTTGCTGGCCCCAAGTCTTTCATAGCAAAAGACTTGCTTAATTGTTGCTTCAACTTGACAATTCGTCCTGCATTCTTACCAACAATAAGCATGTCATCAACCTAAAGCAATAAAATGATGAAATCATCATCACTAAACCTCTGGAAGAAAACACAGTGATCTGAAGTAGTCTTTCGGTAGCCTTGCTCCCCCATAACAGACTCAAATTTTTTGTACTACTGCCTAGGTGCTTGCTTCAACCCATATAGACTTTTCTGAAGTCTACACACATAGTCTTCTTTGCCTTTAACCTGAAAACCTTCAGGCTGCTCCATGTAGATTTCTTTATCCAAGTCACCGTGAAGGAAAGCCGTCTTGAGATCCATTTGCTCAACCTCAAGATCAAGGCTGGCTGCTAAACCAAGAACAACACGTATAGAACACATCTTCACAACTGGAGAGAAAATCTCATCAAAATCGGTCCCTTTTCTCTGACTGAATCCTTTGACCACCAATCTAGCTTTATATATGGGATGTGAAGTAAACTCTTCAGTCTTCACCTTGTAAACCCACCTGTTCTTCAAAGCTTTCTTGCCTTTAGGCAACTTCACCAATTCAAATGTGTTGTTCTTATACAAGGAATTCATCTCATCTTGCATAGCTTCAACCCACTCCTTTTTGTGCTCATCTTCCATGGCTTCTGCATAACACTCTGGCTCCCTTTCATCAGTAAGTAAAACATACTCACCAACAGAATATCGTGTGGAAGGATGACAATCTCTCGTAGACCGTCTGAGTGGAACAAATGGTGGCATATCTGGTACCGGTAACTCTAGAGCATCAACATCATCAGTACTGTGGTCATCAATAGCAACATAATCTTCATCAAGTGACTCAACACATCGAGGAGGAACTGGATCCAAATCAGTAAAATCATCATTATGTTGAGGAACTGTCTCTGTCTTCTCAAAATCCTTTAAGGTTTGATCTTCAACAAATACAACATCTCGGCTTCGTACAAGCTTCTTATGAATGGGATCGTATAACCTGTAGCCGAACTCATCTTGGCCATACCCAAGGAATACACATGGGTTAGTCTTCACATCAAGCTTTGACCTTTCATCTTTGGGAATGTGCACAAATTCCTTGCATCCAAAGACCTGTAAGTGACGGTAAGAAACGTCTTTGCCACTCCAAACCTTGTCAGGAACATCAAAGGACAAAGGAACACAAGGAATTAGATTAATAACATGTACCGTTGTATTCAAAGCTTCACCCCAAAATGTATTCGACAGCCCTGCATGAGAAAGTAAGCATCTGACTCGCTCCATCAATGTTCTGTTCATCCGCTCTGCTAAGCCATTCAACTGCGGTGTCTTCGGAGGAGTCTTTTGGTGCCGAATACCATGCTCTCTACAGTAAGCATCAAATGCCCTATGTATCACCACTATTATCTGTCCGAATACACTTGAGCTTCTTACCAGTCTGTCTCTCAACTGAGGCATGAAACTGCTTAAACGCGTCCAATACTTGATCTTTAGATTTCAAAGTATAAAGCCAAACCTTTCTCGAATGATCATCGATGAATGTGACAAAATACGAGCATCCACCAAGCGTCCTAGTCTTCATAGGACCACAAACATCGGAATGAACTAGATCAAGTATACCTTCTTTCCTTGAAGGAGGATGGCTTTTGAATGACACTCTGTTCTGTTTACCTGCTAGACATTGAGAACACTTCTTCAAGTATATATCATGCACACCGGATAAAACTTTCTTCTTTGACAACAAGACCATGCCTTTTTCACTCATATGACCAAGTCTCTTGTGCCATAGATCTGTCATGTCAGCATTCTCCACTGCATTAACAATGCTTTTGGAGATCTTCGGATGTGCTAAATACAACTTTGAGATCTTTTACCTCTTGCCACGATCAAAGAACCACGAGTGAGTTTCCATAAACCATTACCAAAGAAGTTGTTGTAACCGTCATCATCAAGTAAGCCTGTAGAAATCAAATTTAATCTCATATCTGGAACATGTTTTACATTATGTAAAACCAACTCCATTCCAGTATCAAACTTTAAGCATACCTTCCCAACACCAACAACTTTTGATATCCCATTATTACCCATCTTGACATCCCCAAAATCACCTGGAGTGTATGACGAATAATAATCTTTTCGTGATGTAACATGACACGAAGCTCCACTGTCAATAACCCAACTCGAATCATGATGTGCAAGGTTTACCATATCATCATCACAACAAACAAAAAAGTCTTCGGTAGTAGCATTCACCTCAGCATTAGCATTGTCATTACCACCGTCATCTTTCCTGTTATTATTCTTTTGATTGTTGTGGTTGCCCATTTTCTTCTCTTTCTTCAACTGTCTGCAATACCGTATTGTATGCCCCTTTTTACCACAATGAAAGCATTCAAATCCAACAGATTTGCCTTTGGAGCTGCTACGGTGTTTATCTCTATTACTCGGACCTTTACTTTGACTTCTCCCCCGTCTTTCTGTGACCAAGACATTTGACTGTGAAGAGGAACCTTGTGACTTTCTTCTCATCTCTTCATTTAGAACACTGCCTTTAGCCAATTCCATGGTGATAACACCGTCGGGTGCGGAGTTGGACAACGATGTCCTAAAAGTCTCCCAAGAATCTGGTAAAGTGCCAATGAGCCATAAACCTTGAATCTCATCTTCAAATTTGATTCCCATACCTGCAAGCTGATTAATAATTCCTTGAAATGCATTCAAATGATCAGTGATGGGAGTGCCATCATGGTACTTTAAACTCATCATCTGCTTAATCCA
This sequence comes from Centrapalus pauciflorus, assembly GCA_020465985.1. Lineage (NCBI taxonomy): Eukaryota > Viridiplantae > Streptophyta > Magnoliopsida > Asterales > Asteraceae > Centrapalus > Centrapalus pauciflorus. Next base: position 357,901 of record JAANYP010005979.1, read on the forward strand.
GAACAATTTATTATTCCCAGTCTTTCGAGCATATAATTGTTTCAAGTGTGTTCCACAACGTACGAGCACTGGTCTCCCCACTAATATGGTTCAAAACATTATCATCAACCCATTGTCTAATATACCCACAGACCTGTCTATGCAAAATATTCCATTCCGGAAGTGTTTTATCACCGGGTTTATCGGTAGTAAACACATGCAAGTAATAATCTTTCACATAAAGAAGATCTTCCATCTTCCCTTTCCAAACATGATAATTTGAACCATTTAAATTTATCATCCTACTTGTATTAGCTTCCATCGTTCAAACAAGTTCAATCCAATAGATAGAACTTAAAGCTCTGATACCAATCTAATGGGAAAACAAGGTGTCACAACGGTATACTAAATTGCGGAATTAACCTTCGTTTGACAAAAATTTCCCTACTTGAATTTTGAACCTCCTGCGGATAAAAAAAAAAGGAGGAAGTCAATAAAAAAGAGATGTTAATGAATCAAAGGTCCAACTGATCGCCGCGTCTGTATTGTAAATATGCAGTTACGAAGAATCCAGCCAAAAAGTCATAGGAATTAGACCTAACACGATTCCAAATATAAAAATTTCAATCATTTCGATTCATGTGAGGAAGCAAACAAATAGGGCATACAAATGCAACTTCAAATCAACCCCAAATAACTAGTAAATGAAAGTAATCAAACAACACACGAGACAACGATATTTTTGCGTGGAAAACCCCTAAAACGAGAGGGTAAAAACCACGGGACCACTTTGGCCGCTTAATCCACCACCACCAACAAGAGAGTAATACAAAATCTTCTCTAGATATGCTAGAGGCATGCCAAAAACATCATACACTTGGAAACAAAGTCATCAAGATGTATGGCAATAAAAGAGAACAAAGTTGAGAAAAGATCACCAAAAAACGCTACTATTTTGGCCACGAAATCCCGACCTCCAGACCTCAAAGATCTCCACCGTTCAGAATGTAGGCACAGATGCTACAAAGCTCCTGTCCAAAAATCGTGACGATCCGACTGTTCAATCTCCGGGAAACGAAGGATTCGTGCTGCTGGGCAGAAAAATCCGAAAATAGCACAAGATGTTCTTTCTCTCTTTTTCTTCTCACCTTTTAGCTTTCTCTCTCTTGTGTAAAAATTAAAGTGGTGGCTGGACATTTATTTAAATCTTCAAAAACAAAGAAAACCCTAAAAGGCTTTTTTTAATGGGCTTTTTATAATAAAAAAAAAGGGCTTACTCATTATGTCTAAAATGAGAATAAATACCCAACACTTTGATCACAAAACATTTTTATGTATAATACAATTTCGATTAAAACTACGAAAAGTCGACTGTATCATGAATAATTAAAAACTTTATGGGCAAAAAATGTGTCAATCAAACACAGATACACATTATTAATACTAATTGCTAATTAATTTCATACATACTTTACATTTTTATTTTTCTATAAAAAATTTATTTTTATCAATTTGCACTTTTATTGTTGTTTTCAAAAAGTCATTTTTTTGTTGATGTATAAAACACAAAACTTGTACATCAACTCGCCAAGATTTTGTCCAGGAAGACAAGAATTTATTACACAAACAAAGTCTCAAATTTGATGCATCAACAACAAAAGTTTGTTAATTTGCTTGTTCCATTTAAAAACTTTACAATTTTTTGTAGTATTTTATAATAACATAATGTATACTTGTATATATTTAGAAACTTTAAAAAAAATCATACTTCTTTTACTATGAATCCATAATCTGACGGATGAGATTAATAACATTTGCTCTTCGATGAAAACAACAGACGGTCATAGATTCTTAATTTTATTAATTTACTAAAACTTGATGATTACACCTTCGGTAAAATTATTTTAATCATTTTATTGTGTAAAGAGCTAATAAAATTTTATCAATGTTTTTTAAAAAATAGTCAATTAATTGTAGTAATTTAATAAAAGTTTTTGGATTGGTGTATTCTATAATTTAAATTATTTTAATTATTCATTTATAAAATATTACTATGATTATTACAGATTTATGTCTATAAAGTTAAATATGAATTTTATTATTTATTGATATATTTATAATTAGGTAATTATATTACATATACATTATTGTTATGATTTATTTCATTTATAACTATTTTACGTTATTGAATAATAATTAAAATGATGATGATGATGATGATGATGATGATGATGATGATGATGATGATGATGATAATGATAATTATAATGGCGCACGCAATAAACATTATCATTGATTTAATTAAAATAAGTATTTAAAATTTAAAATAATATTCCTAAAATGATTAAATAATTTAGATGTTTAATTATCATAAGTTGTTTTATAGTTTCTTTAAATGGCATATTAATTTTAACGGATATAACTGTTAATTAGTTAACATAATTATGAAAGTAGTGTGTTCAGAATTAATTATTTAATTCCAAAAAAGGTTTAAACTTCTAACACAACCCTATCAAAAATAAGTTACTATTTTGTAATATCTACCTTTGTAATATAGTTGAAGAATGAAATATTTAAACCTTAGTTGACATAAACGCTTTATAACTGAATAAAAAATAATTATTTTTTGTAACATTTTAATGATATACTAACTTATAATATTTAAAAAAAAAATAAAATATTCTATAATAATATTAAGATCAAAATATTTAAGTAAAAATTAAAATTAGCTAACCGAAAATAAAAAATTGTGAAAAAGATAAACATCAACAAAACAACCATCTAATTAAAACTATATTTTTGTCTACAATGAGTGTCGAACCCCTGACCTTAGGATCATCCTTAACACTTTATCATTGATATTAAAAGTTAACTCAATTTCAATGGTCTTGTCGTATTTTTTTCTCTTTACTCGATGGACAATATATTTATATAATTTTAAAAAATAATAATAACAAATGGTTAAATTTATTAAAAAATGTTTAAAATAATTCTTCGAATCAAATGGTTTTTAGACTTGGTTTTTTAGGTTTTCTACTATGGGACAAGATTTAGGCATGAATCTATCTTTTACATTGTGTTGGACTCTTTTTCATTTTCCGCGTGAATACAGAATTTACTTACCAAATTTTAGGTATGGCGCAAAAATCAAAATCGTGTGGATTGCTTTTGTTTATCTATAATCCTATATTTCTTCTCTTCTTCCCTCACTCTTTCATCTCTGAGCATCCATGGAAGCCTCCAAGCTTCCATACTCGTTTGCCCCTTTTCCATCCTCCTCACTAATTTCAAGAAACCGTCCGAATTCCCACTTTTCTCTTTCGCCTGGTAATTTCCTTCCTCATCCTCTTAAACCCTTTAAATTTACATCATAATACTTCAGTGTTCTTAATCAATTGAAGTATATCTATGCTATATGATGATTAAAGATTGGTTCTTGTTTGATAATTAGGAGTTGATTTTTGTGGGCATTCGACCTTTTCCCTTGTATATTTATGTAGAATAATTAAACTCCCCAAGTATCCAATTGGGTTTGGATTTAAATTATTTTACTTACTAAGTTTTATGAACTGCAGTCAGTTTTGTACAGATTTCAGATACATTGATGTGAATTCAATCGTTCATTGCATAATCAATGTCAATTTTGAATTGGAAGGACCTAGGTTTGACCCTTGAAATTCAAGTTACATCTACATTGTGGGATTGAAATGCGTTTATTATATCACAATCAAAATGAGAAGTCTTTTCGACGGGGATGGTTTAAAATGATACCAAACGAAATGATAAATGGATGCAACATATAAGCAAACAAAAGAACACATTTACTACGGAATGATAAACGGTTGGAACAATTGGATAAGAGATAAAAACTGTAAGCCCTTTTGGTTGGAATAGAATTCGAAAAAAATTGGAATTTAAAATTTAGCTTTTATTAACGGTCTTTGGTCGGAGAGGTAGACGATAGTTTTTAGGGTTAGTTAAGGGCTTAGGTAGTGAAGTGATGGAATCTAAATATATTTATAAGCCGCTAGGAATGATAAATTCCTTCACCAAAGATTTTGAAGGAATATAAATAAAATTCAAGTCTTTATCTTGTAATCCAAAGTTCTAAACATACTAATTTAAATTCCAAATGCATCGAATTTTATTCTTCCCCAAGCCAAATGCACCCTAAATAAATATCTTTGTTTATTTACGCCTTGATGAAATCATTAACTGATCATTTTAGCTATTAAATGAACTTCTTAATGGTTATTTTACGTACAGGTTTCAGGACTTATGGAGACTTTATTGTACAAAGTTTAGCACTAATCTATCCTGCTAGATCGCCCTCTAGAAACTACAGAACGAAGGGTGCACGTGTACAGTTCATCAGAAATGCATCAGGTTTAATGCTTATTTTGTGTGCTTCTTGGAGCCTTAAAGTGTACACTAATATTCAACATTTAAACAAGAATTATAAATTTGATAATCTCTTGTTTAGCTTCGGTACAACCTCTTACTGATGATCCAGTCAAGGAAAAAACTCAAGATCTTCCCACAAGCGGGAATTCTATCCGTAGGCGATTTCTTGAATTCTATGCTGCAAGAGGTCATAAGGTTCTTCCAAGCTCTTCTCTTGTGCCGGATGATCCTACTGTTCTATTGACTATCGCAGGCATGCTTCAATTCAAACCTGTTTTTCTGGGAAAGGTATTTAAATGTTAGAATTATATATTTATGGATTATGGTTTTATGTAACATTAGGTTTTTTTTTTAATGTAGTTTCCTTAATTAGGTTGTTATTTGTGTATATATTGACGATTGAGCCTCATTATGAAAAGCAACATGTATTCCAGAAATCCTTGTTGTGTAACAAATGTAATTGTTGGGATCTGATCTCGAGTTTTGGTCCACTTTTAACGGTTCTGTAAAATCCTATTTAGGTTCCCAGACAAGTACCATGTGCTGCTACTTCTCAAAAGTGTATACGCACCAACGATATTGAGAATGTTGGTCGAACATCTCGACACCATACCTTTTTTGAGATGCTTGGGAATTTTAGCTTTGGTGATTACTTTAAGAATGAAGCAATCAAGTGGGCGTGGGAACTCTCAATCAAAGAGTACGTATTATCTTGGGAACGTTATCCTGCGTATTATTGTGAAATTCTACTTATAGTTATTGTTTAGTTGTTTATTTTTGTGCTTTGTGTTCAGATATGGTTTGCCTGCAGAGAACTTATGGATTAGTGTCTATGAAGATGACAAAGAAACGTATGCGATATGGCATGATGAGGTGGAATATGCAACATTTTTCGTTTTGATTTTCCTACTGAAAATTATGATGATTGTGACCTCCTATAAACTTATATTGATCCACTATGAGTCGCACAAATTGTTTGCAAATAGATATTTGTTGCCTTTATCAGTAGGGGTGAGAGTGGGGAGGTTTTGGATTAAGATTGCAAATAATCTTGAGCTTTTATCGAGCAGCTCGAGCTTGGCTTGATCTTGCCAAGTTTTTCTTTGAGCTCGAGCTTTAAATAATTAATTAGCTGGCTTCAAGTTCTATTGGGCTTTCTAGTCATGTGTATGTACGATTGTATGACTAGAAATAAGTTGAGTTTTTATCGAGCAACTCAAGATCTAGTTATATTGAGGCAAGCTTTTATAGAGTTCAAGCTCGAGCCAAATGGTAACAAAGAAGCTCCAAAATTAAGATTAGGCATTGAATATGATGTTTATTCATATATTTGAGAGTTACAAACCGAGCTTAAGAGAATTCCAAGTCCATCTCGAGCCGAGCTCGAATGTAGATCTTGAAAGCTTGTCTAGCTATCAATTTGCAGCCCAAGTTCCATTATCCTCTTCTTGGCTCCGTCACTGACTGTTGTTACTTTTGCTCCAGATAGGTGTTCCTGCAAATCGTATAAAGAAGATGGGCGAAGAAGACAACTTTTGGACAAGTGGATTGACGGGTCCATGTGGTCCGTGCTCAGAGATCTACTATGATTTTCATCCCGAGAGGGGGCATTCGGATGTCGTAAGCTTCAATCTTGTGTGTTCTATTGACCTTTTTATGTTGTTTTAACGTTGACTTTAACGTAGGATCTGAATGATGACACAAGGTTTATAGAGTTTTACAATCTTGTGTTCATGCAATTCAACAAACAAGACGATGGTTCTTTAGAACCCCTGAAACAGAAAAATATTGATACGGGCTTGGGCTTAGAACGCATGGCTCGAATCTTACAAAAGGTACTGAAAAAAGCTTCGTTTCACATCCTCATATTAGCGAAAATTTGAAAATTCTTTTACGAATCTCTGTTTGGTATCTTCTCTACAGGTCCCCAACAATTACGAAACTGATTTGATTTTTCCAATTATAGAAAAGGTGTCGGAACTGGCAAATATCTCATATGAGCTCGCAGATGATTCTTCGAAAACGAAACTAAAAGTATGCTATTCATGAGTATCTTTCCTATATTTGCATCAATGAAATACCAACAACGTAAAAAAATTGAAAGTTTTTCAGGTTATCGGTGATCACATGAGGGCGATTGTTTACCTAATATCAGACGGGGTTTTCCCGTCAAATATAGGTAGAGGTTATGTGGTGCGACGGCTCATTAGGAGAGCTGTACGAACAGGAAGGTTACTTGGTATAAGAGGAGACGAAACAGGTAATGTTGAAGGTGCGTTTTTGCCGATTATTGCTGAAACGGTAATAGATTTGAGCAGTCAAATCGATCCTGATGTAATCACGAGAAAAGCACGTATTATCGAAGAGTTGAAACGAGAAGAGTTGCGTTTTGTGGTGACGTTAGAAAGAGGAGAAAAGCTTCTTGATGACATGTTGGATGATGCTTTAGAAAACGCAAAGAAAAACAAGACCGCTCCGCGTTTATCGGGAAAAGATGCTTTTCTTTTGTACGACACGTATGGATTTCCGGTAGAGATAACTACAGAAGAAGCCAACGAACGTGGTGTTTCTATAGACATGAGTGGCTTTGATATCGAAATGGAAAATCAAAGGCGTCAATCTCAAGCCGCGCATAATACTGTTAAACTCATGATTGAGAATGGCTCGGAGTTGACGGAGAGCGTACCCGACACCGAGTTTCTTGGTTACGATACCCTTTATTCTAAAGCAGTAATTAAGGGTCTTTTATTGAGTGGAAAACCAGTAGCTGAAGTTTCTCAAGGAAGTGAAGTTGAGGTTTTATTGGATCAGACACCGTTTTATGCAGAATCTGGTGGTCAAATCGGAGACCGTGGGTTGCTAAAGGTCACGGACACAGAAAGCCGAAAGACTGCTGTTGTAGAGATCGCTGATGTCCAAAAGTCTCTTGGCAACATATTTGTTCACAAAGGTACGATAAAAGAAGGAAGCATTGCAGTCGGTAGAGAAGTCGAAGCTATGGTTGACGCAAAACTAAGACAACGAGCTAAGGTTCATCATACGGCTACTCATTTGCTACAAGCTGCACTTAAGAAGGTTATAGGCCAAGAGACGTCGCAAGCTGGTTCGTTGGTAGCATTTGAACGGCTAAGATTTGATTTCAACTTCCATCGGCAACTTCTTGATCACGAGTTAACAAAAGTCGAAGATTTGATTAATGAATGGATAGGAGACGCTACACCTCTGCAAACTCAAGTGATGCCAATAGCTGACGCTAAAAATGCTGGCGCGATTGCAATGTTTGGAGAAAAATATGGCGAAGAGGTATCTGTTTGTACATTTGTTAAAAATAAAACTTTCATATTCGTGGTTCGTGTCCCCGCGATGGTAGTCTAGTGGTTAGGGACATGGAATCCATAGTCGAAGTTCAAGGTTTAAACCCTGCACATGTCCTTAACCATGGGTTATGCGATTTACCTTCTCCACGTTGGCCGTGGGACCGTTCAGTACAAGCCTCCAAAGGGTGGGCTACCTTTTTTTTTTCTTTGGTTATAAATATATTTCTAACAAATTTACAAACAAAACAAATATGGGATTGAATTACAATTCCATTGCCGACCAAATATGTTAAAGATTTCTTTGACAGATTTCAACTCCTTCGTAAACAATATGTGAACAAATCGCCTCCTAAGACTAAGAGAAAATAAAATTTGAAAAAATCTTGATGTGTATAGAAACCTGAATAATGGGATTTGGACCATACGGTTTGTTTACACATGTTACCCATCGAGACCTTTCCTTCGGGTAGTTGTGGTCTTGATGGGTCACATTCATGCACAAACCAACCATCAGTCCAAAATTTACACCCGTTCGAAGTTTGCACATTTTAACACGTGTTTGTCATGCACCCCATACGGTTCCATGATAATTTCTCGGTTTGTTTTGTTATCATGAATGATTTACAATGCTATAATGTTTAAGGTACGTGTTGTAAATGTTCCCGGCGTCTCAATGGAATTATGTGGGGGAACACATGTTAACAATACTTCAGAGATTCGTGGGTTCAGGATAATCTCGGAACAGGGAATCTCCTCAGGTGTAAGACGTATAGAAGCCGTTGCCGGCGATGCTTTTATTGAATATGTCAGTGAACGAGATAACTACATGAAACAGCTTTGCTCGACACTCAAAGTAATTATTTTTCGTTACTAAGTTTGTGCAAAATATATACAAGCGTCTCATATAGTCGTATATTAATGTATTTTGATCAAGATTTTCAATCTTTCACTGAACAGGCAAAAGCAGAAGAAGTACCGACAAGGGTATCGGCACTTATGGAAGAACTAAGAACGACAAAAAACGAAGTGTCAGCTGCGCGTGCAAAAACAGCTGTCTACAAAGCATCTGTTATTGCGAACAATGCATTTCATGTTGGAACTTCAACACAAATCAGGTGTTTATATCTACAAGTTGACTTTTTAAAGGTCAAACAGACTGATGTTTGACGTCTAGATCTACATAAATCATACTTGTTTTGTCTAAAATTCTTGGAACCCGCTTACGGTTTATAACAAGTTAAATTAGTAGAGATGTTGATTATGAAAATTAAGCTTTATTATCTTTTAATTTGGAAACTGAAGAACGAATGGTTTGACCTCAAAAGTCAACCATACATCTTTTCTTGAAACAGATAGGAACCCATGTGTGAATTTTCTTGATCTTTTAAAATATGTTGTTGTTCAGGGTTCTTGTTGAATTTATGGATGATACGGATGCCGATTCACTCAAAAGTGCTGCGGAGCATCTCGTTGATGTTTTACAAGATCCTGCAGCGATTATTTTGGGTTCGTGTCCGGGGGAAGACAAAGTTAGTTTAGTTGCTGCATTCAGTCCTTCAGTAGTTAGTATGGGAATCCAGGCGGGGAAATTCATAGGGCCGATAGCTAAAATGTGTGGTGGAGGAGGTGGTGGACGGCCAAACTTCGCTCAGGCAGGTGGAAGAAAGCCGGAGAATTTATCGAGCGCGCTCGAAAAAGCACGTACCGATCTTGTATCGGTTTTATCTGAAAAAGCAAGCTAACCATACAACCATATCTCAACTTTCTTAAATTTTGGGGGGAAAAATGAACCTACATTTGTGAAGCATTGTTAAATTGTATGGTAAGTGATTTGTACATAACAAATTTGTCATATATAACAGTTTTATATCAAATGATCATTATTCTAACTTTACTTTTAGAGGTAGTGTAATAATGATAAAAGTGTTAGCAATAATAAGATTATCACTTTTTATGAAATTATTATAGATGGCAAAACATTCTAAATACATATTAAAAAGAAATATTATCACATAGGAAATGTAGAGTCTCTTTATTGAAAATGAGATTGTTTAATCAGCACGTTACATCGGGATTATAAATGATATTTTCCACAAAAACAAAACAGTTATATATTATATAAAAATATATAATATTAAAGATTTTATTATTATAAAAATAATTTGGACAACAATTGGTTTTATATAGGGTTATATAAGAAAAACTATGATAAAAAAAATTAATATTAAAATGTTTAAATTTTAAAGATGATCTAGACAATAATAAATTTCATATTGAAATGTAGATAAAAATAATACAATTATAACGACGTATTCATATATGTAAACAAAATATATTGAAAATTATAACTAAAAAACAAATATACATTGTATATAAATTTTATCATAATGAATTCTTTTTTTTTTTTTCAGTTTACATGGTAGTAAATTGTATAATCAATTATATATTATAGAAAATAATGAAATAGCATTAGCTACCGATGGTGATCCACACCTGAGTATCACTCTCTGCATTTAGTATGAGTTTATAAATAAGGAGAGTGTGATCGATCAACCAATTAAACAAAAAAACTTGTCATTTTGAAAATAATTGGGATGAATTTTTTTACTGGAATATTGATAAAAAAAAATATGATCATAATGATGTATTCGAATATTTATAAAATACAACATATCAAAGGTTATAACAAAAAAAACGAAACAGTTATAGATTATATATAAAATAAAATAACAAGTCAACTGTAAATCTGTCTATTTAATTAAAACAGTTTCGACAGTAATAGTTTTATATCGAAATGTAGATAAAGATATCAAAAGTTATCACAGAAAAACAAAAATGTTGTATATTGTGTGACACCCTTGCCACATTAACCACCAATTACCATTCACCCAGGATTATTCACCAACAAACAGATATATAATGATCTGATACCTTAATTAAAGTGCGGAAGCAAAATACATAATAAAATAATACAAATGTGTCAAACACCCTATGGTGCTACATAGGTTACGCATCTAAGTCTACAAATCCAAATGTATTACATCATCCCCAAAATTATTACAACATTGTTTCCATAGAACAAATACCAAGATAAACAGTGGAAATCTTCAAGTCACTTCAATAAACGTCCTAGCTAGACGGTCCCGCAGTGGATTTCCCTTTTCCTGTAAAAATTCAACAACTGAAGGGGTAAGCTAAAGCTTAGTGAATACCATATGATTTTACACATTCTACAAATCATTATGATGCCATCCAGGGTAACCGCGGTAACACATACCGTATACCCCACACGTACTCCAAGTACGCAAACCCGAGCCGCAGCTCCTTCGAGCTGACACTCGGCATAAGAACAACCAACCATCTGAGGCAGACATTACATCGGGGATGACCTACTGTCTATCCTGACCACAGAGGTGTCAAACTCTTGGTCATATAGCACAGTAACATCAGAGTACAGATGCGACCACGCAGGTCCATCGAAAAGATGCACAACAAATGAACGGACATGCAACAAATATGAATGTGCATCAACATAAACGCATGTTAGTAGAATGCCAAACGAACATGAAACAACAGGCCTCAGCAGGCAATGCAAACATAAAGCAGATGCAGACATGTTAAAAATCAAAGGTACTCACAGTGGGTGCGTTATTATCTTTATTCAAATTTTATTTCTCCTCGGGATTTCAACCGGATCAACCAAGTACCCCACTGTGGGTTAAACAACACCACAAGGGACCTGTAAGTCATTTGTAACAACACATTGTGTTAATATCTTGTTTAATTCCATAAAACTTAATTTTTATAAGTTTTTACCATTTTTGATCCTAAATTCGGATCCATGTCCGAATTCGGACCCCACCCGAATTCGGACCCCCAATTCGGTTCTCGTATGAATTCTTAATTCGGTCCACCTATATGCCCCAATTCGGACACCTTTTAATTTCGGACCACATGCTAGTTCGGACCATATCCGAATTCCAACACTTAGAAATATTTTCTTTCAGTTTTGATAAATCAACTTTTCAGGACCCATCCGGATTCGGGCCCTATCCGAATTCGGATTCCTACCGACGTACAACACTTGTAAATTTTTCTATATTAAATATCCTGAAGTTTGGGCCTCATCCGAATTCGGACCTGATCCGAGTTCATATCGGATCCGAATTCGGATCCCACTGTGTTCATACATGTGCAGTTTTGTCAATTTCAGATTTAATTCCATCGTTTTTGGTACTGGTTCAATACATGGAATAACTTACACAAACTAAAATACATCTATTTTCAACACTTTTAACACTAATATTAACACTATTACGTATCAAATAAAACCCATTATGCTCATTTTGTTCCATCCGTAGAACACACACACTAAAACACACACAAATCTCTAAAAATCATACTTAGAGGTTGATTCAGAAGTTAAAATTTTATATATAACATCTCAGATACTCGATTTGCATTAATCCATAACAACATTAAACATGCATTAACATCTGAATCCCCAAAATCAAATTTTTCGGTTTATATAAAAACCGAACCAAAAATGCTTAATAATCTGAATTTAAAGGATTTTTACCTCAAATCTTCAATTGCAGTGTTTATAAATCCTTCCAAGCAATCTTAATTCCAATTTTCAGACTTCAAATCCGAGTTTTGATGTTCTTCAATTTGTACAGAGAGAGAGAGCCGAGGGATGAGAGAGAGTGTGATATTTCAAATGAAAGACCCTTTGGTCTTTTATTCCATAATTTCGAATTTTAACACTTTTAGCCCCTCAACTCAACTAGTTTATCTAAATACTGATTTTTCATCATAATTCTCATCAATAGCCTTTTAATGACCATTCTTAATAATTATTTTCACTTAATAAATAAAAATTCTAAATTTCCATAATATGCAATCAACTTTCATAAATTCAAATACATAATCATTTTCAATAATTTAACTTAATACAAAATTTATCTAGTTATCCCAATTACAATAAATTAAATCCGAGGATGTTACAGCATGGGCTCCACCACGCTAAACTTCGTCCTCGAAGTTACTCGGATCCAAAAAGTTGCGGATATTTCTTCAACATATCAGACTTAGTCTCCCAGGTATGATTCGTTCATTTGTGATGCTTCCAACGTACAAGTACCATCTCAATTTCTTTACTTCTTAATTTCCTCACTTTCGTATCTAACACACATTCCGGCTCTTCAACATACCGGAGCCTTTCATCAATCTGCAGTTCCGTGTGATCTGCCCAATCTTCGTTTTTGGTTGTGAATGACTTTCTAAGGTTCCCCACATGGAACACCGGGTGTATGCCCGACATTTCTTCCGGCAACTCCAACCGATACGACTGATTTCCTACTTTCTCTGTAATCCTGAATGGTCCGACGAATCTCGGAGCCAACTTTCCTCTCTTTACAAAACGGGTAACACCTCTCATAGGTGAAACCTTCAAATAAACCCAATCATTTATATCAAAACTGATTGGTTTATGTCTCCTATCGTAATAACTCTTTTGACGATCCTGGGCCGCCTTCATGTTCTGTCGCACCAATTGTATTTTCTCGTTTGTCTCTTGAAGTAACGCCGGCCCAGCAATCGGTGTTTCACTGGTTTCCCTCCAACATGTAGGAGTCCTACATCTTCTCCCATACAATGCCTCAAACGACGCTTTCTTGATCGTCGCGTGGTAACTGTTGTTATATGAAAACTCGATCAGTGGCAAATGATCGTCCCAATTGCCACCGAGATCCAATATACACGACCGCATCATATCTTCAAGTGTCAGGATAGTCCTTTCACTTTGACCATCGGTTTGCGATCGGTAAGCCGTACTCATTGCTATTCTCGTTCCCAACCCTTCTTGTAAAGTCGACCAAAAATTGGAAGTAAATCGGCTGTCCCGATCAGATACTATAGTCTTAGGTACTCCATGTCTCGAAATAATCTCATCCAAGTAAATCTGAGCTAACTTTTCCAGTGAATAACTTTCTCTTATTGGAATGAAGTGTGCCGACTTGGTTAATCTATCAACGATTACCCATACCGCATCGTGTTGACGCCTAGTTTTCGGCAATTTTGTGACAAAGTCCATCGTGATATGCTCCCACTTCCATTCCGGAATGGGAAGCGGTTGCAAACTACTGTAAGGTTGTTGGTGTTCAGCTTTCACTAACCGACAAGTTCGGCATCTCTCCACATACTGTCCGATATCTTTCTTTAATCCAGGCCACCAGAAGTCTGCTTTAAGCTCGTTGTACATCTTTGTGCTTCCAGGATGTACAGAAAACCTTGATTGATGTGCTTCTTCGATAATCACTTTTCGCATCCCACCAAACTTCGGCACCCAGATCCTCCCATATATACCTCTCAAACCCGATTCACTTGTTTCCATATCCTTAATCTGTGCTCTTATATCTTCAGCACCAACATTCTCGTCTTTCAAGGCTTCCTCTTGAGCGGCCTTGACATCATCAATAATAGTGGATGTTAACATAGTAGATGTCAACATGTAACAGCAATCCTTGGCATATGCTTTGCGACTCAAAGCATCGGCTACCACGTTAGCCTTTCCAGGATGGTAAAGGATTTCACAGTCATAATCCTTTATTAGTTCCATCGAACGTCTCTGTCTCATGTTAAGTTCTTTCTGGCTGAAAATGTATTTCAGGCTCTTATGATCCGTGTATAACTGACACTTAGTCCCATATAGATAGTGCCTCCACAATTTTAACGCAAACGTAACTGCAGTCAACTCCAAGTCATGAGTTGAATAATTCTTCTCGTGTTGCTTTAACTGTCTCGAAGCATAAGCTATAACTTTTCCACGTTGCATCAATACTGCACCAAGTCCCAACCTCGAAGCATATGTGTATACAACAAAATCCTCATTACCCTCTGGTAGGGCAAGTATCGGTGCTTCACTTAAAGTCTTCTTCAAAACATCAAACGCTTCTTGCTGCACAATTTCCCATACAAACGGTGCATTCTTCTTCGTCAACACCGTCAAAGGAACGACAATTTTCGAAAAGTCCTTTATAAATCTCCTATAGTAGCCCGCCAACCCCAGAAAACTTCTGACTTCAGTAGCTGAACGAGGCGGCTCCCAGTTTCTTACCGCTTCTACCTTAGCCGGATCTACTGAAATTCCGGCCCCCGAAATTACATGCCCTAAAAACTGAATCTGTTGCAGCCAAAACTCACATTTTGAGAACTTGGCATACAACTTCTCTTTTCTTAGCAATTCCAGCAATTCCCTTAAATGATCAGCATGTTCGGCCTCAGACTTTGAATACACCAGAATATCGTCGATGAACACAATCACCGACTTATCTAACATCGGTCTACAAACTCGGTTCATTAAATCCATAAAAACAGCCGGGGCATTGGTCAACCCAAACGGCATGACCAGAAACTCGTAATGCCCGTAACGTGTCCTAAAAGCTGTCTTAGGCACATCTTCCTCTCTAACTTTTAACTGATAATATCCCGACCTCAAGTCAATCTTAGAAAAGACACACGCCCCGTGTAACTGATCAAATAAGTCATCTATCCGCGGCAGCGGATACTTGTTCTTGATTGTCAATTTATTCAGCTCCCGATAATCGATGCACATCCTCATGGTGCCATCTTTCTTCTTAACAAATAACACCGGAGCTCCCCACGGCGATGAACTTGGTCGAATAAAGCCCTTGTCCAACAACTCCTGGAGTTGTGTCATCATCTCTTTCATTTCAGTAGGAGCAAGGCGATATGGAGAACGAGCTACCGGTGCAGCCCCAGGGATCAAGTCAATGCGAAATTCCACTTGTCTCTCAGGCGGCACGCCAGACAAGTCTTCCGGAAACACGTCCGGGAATTGTGAAACAACAGGCACATCGGCCAACGTCTTCTTCTCAGCCTTGGCATCAATAGCATATGCCAGGTAGGCGTCACAACCCTTTGCAACAAGCTTTCGGGCTTTTGCAATGGTCAACAGACACAGATCCCCGCTTCTCCTATCCCCATAAATGCAGATCTCACGCCCCTCTGGAGTAGTTATCTTTATCATTCGCCTCTTACATACTATGTGGGCTTCATTCTCAATTAACCAATCCATCCCGATTATCACATCAAATTCACTGAAGTCTATCGGAATCAAGTCCAGATTGAAGACTACACCTTCAATCACTAAAGTGCAGTTACGATAAACATGATCTACTTTGACTAAGGTGTTGCTAGCAGTTTCAATATCTAGTACAGCAGATAGCTTAGACAAAGGCATGGCAAGTTGTTGTGCAAACATAGTAGATACAAACGAGCAATCGGCACCCGAATCGAAAAGAACTCGTGCAGGTAAAGAGTTTACAATAAACATACCCGTGACCACCTCCGGGTTTTCCCTAGCCTCTTCCGCAGTGATTTGAAAGGCACGGGCTGGTGCCCTTTGAGACTGGCCCCGACCTCGGTTAACTGAACCACCGCTTGAACCTCCCAAAGATCGTGTTGATGTTGGAGCAGCAGCTGCTGGAGCATTCTTTCGATAATTTCTACTATAGTGCCCCCACACTCCACATTTATGGCAGGCATCTGATCTTCGTGGACATTCATTCTGAAAGTGGCCCAACTCTCCGCAGCAAAAACATGCACGCCCGTTTGTGCACTTGCCGAAGTGTTCTAGATGGCACTTATTACAATACTGCGGCTCGGTGTTGATAGAGTAAGCACGTGCGCGACCAGAAGAACTAGACTGTCGGCGATAAGACTGTTGCGGCGAGTACTGCGATGATCGTGAAGAACCAGAGTAGCCTCCTTCGCGTTGGCGTTTCGGTGGTGAAGGTTGAGTTGGATTAGCTGAAGCAGCAGCAGACCCTATCACATATCCAGACATACTTAAAATCTGTTCCACATTTCTGGCGGCTTCCAATAGACCAGAAAATGTGGGGTAGCGCACATTGCTCATCACCCTCCGAATCTCCAAATCCAGACCAGCATCAAACCTGGTCACTTTTCTTTCCTCAGTATCCACTTGATGAGGCGCGAACAAACTTAGCCTCGTGAACTCTACAGCATACTGGGACACAGACTTAGTCCCCTGAATCAGCGTCATGAATTTAGCCTCCAATCTTCGGCGCTCATCGGCCGGGCAGTACTGCTGAGTGAAAACTTCAGTGAACTCAGCCCATTTCATTACAGCAACCTTCTCCATTGTTAGTGCATTCACCATCGAGTTCCACCACATTATTGCGTCTTTGGTGAACATGGCAGTAGCGAATCGGACCATATCCTTCTCAGCACAATCGCTGATTCGGAAAGTCCTTTCTGTAGCTGTTATCCACTCCAGTGCAGTAACAGCATCCCCCAACCCAGTAAATTCAACTGCTCCATTTCCCTTAAAGTCCTTGAAACGACAACCCCTGAGCTTATTAGATGACCCAGTGTTGTCATCTTGCTCGTCATTGTTTCCTCCCTCCTTTTCCTTATTCTTCCTTTTGTCTTCCCTTCGCTTAGCTTCGGCCTCATCTCGAGCCCGAAACTGATCTTGTATCATCCGATTTTGCTCAGCCATCATGGCTAGCATCATTTCTCTCGTCTCTTCAGGTGTCATTCCTCCTCCAGACATGTTCTGAAATATGAAACACATAACTTATTTAGTAACATGTCATTTATTTATAGACACCACCCAATTGTCCCGTATGATAGTCAATATTCTTACGATTACTAGATCGTAACCTATCTTAGTTCAGATTATTACTTAGAATCACTACATGTCAACACTTAATGTTTGAGACCAAGACCTCACGGACACTTGAATCTCAAACTACTGCTCTGATACCATACGCTGTGACACCCTTGCCACATTAACCACCAATTACCATTCACCCAGGATTATTCACCAACAAACAGATATATAATGATCTGATACCTTAATTAGAGTGCGGAAGCAAAATACATAATAAAATAATACAAATGTGTCAAACACCCTATGGTGCTACATAGGTTACGCATCTAAGTCTACAAATCCAAATGTATTACATCATCCCCAAAATTATTACAACATTGTTTCCATAGAACAAATACCAAGATAAACAGTGGAAATCTTCAAGTCACTTCAATAAACGTCCTAGCTAGACGGTCCCGCAGCGGATTTCCCTTTTCCTGTAAAAATTCAACAACTGAAGGGGTAAGCTAAAGCTTAGTGAATACCATATGATTTTACACATTCTACAAATCATTATGATGCCACCCAGGGTAACCGCGGTAACACATACCGTATACCCCACACGTACTCCAAGTACGCAAACCCGAGCCGCAGCTCCTTCGAGCTGACACTCGGCATAAGAACAACCAACCATCTGAGGCAGACATTACATCGGGGATGACCTACTGTCTATCCTGACCACAGAGGTGTCAAACTCTTGGTCATATAGCACAGTAACATCAGAGTACAGATGCGACCACGCAGGTCCATCGAAAAGATGCACAACAAATGAACGGACATGCAACAAATATGAATGTGCATCAACATAAACGCATGTTAGTAGAATGCCAAACGAACATGAAACAACATGCCTCAGCAGGCAATGCAAACATAATGCAGATGCAGCAATGTTAACAAAGGTACTCACAGTGGGTGCGTTATTATCTTTATTCAAATTTTATTTCTCCTCGGGATTTCAACCGGATCAACCAAGTACCCCACTGTGGGTTAAACAACACCACAAGGGACCTGTAAGTCATTTGTAACAACACATTGTGTTAATATCTTGTTTAATTCCATAAAACTTAATTTTTATAAGTTTTTACCATTTTTGATCCTAAATTCGGATCCATGTCCGAATTCGGACCCCCAATTCGGTTCTCGTATGAATTCTTAATTCGGTCCACCTATATGCCCCAATTCGGACACCTTTTAATTTCGGACCACATGCTAGTTCGGACCATATCCGAATTCGGTCTCCAACCGAATTCGGACCCTCATCCGAATTCCAACACTTAGATTTATTTTCTTTCAGTTTTGATAAATCAACTTTTCAGGACCCATCCGGATTCGGGCCCTATCCGAATTCGGATTCCTACCGACGTACAACACTTGTAAATTTTTCTATATTAAATATCCTGAAGTTTGGGCCTCATCCGAATTCGGACCTGATCCGAGTTCATATCGGATCCGAATTCGGATCCCACTGTGTTCATACATGTGCAGTTTTGTCAATTTCAGATTTAATTCCATCGTTTTTGGTACTGGTTCAATACATGGAATAACTTACACAAACTAAAATACATCTATTTTCAACACTTTTAACACTAATATTAACACTATTACATATCAAATAAAACCCATTATGCTCATTTTGTTCCATCCGTAGAACACACACACTAAAACACACACAAATCTCTAAAAATCATACTTAGAGGTTGATTCAGAAGTTAAAATTTTATATATAACATCTCAGATACTCGATTTGCATTAATCCATAACAACATTAAACATGCATTAACATCTGAATCCTCAAAATCAAATTTTTGGTTTATATAAAAACCGAACCAAAAATGCTTAATAATCTGAATTTAAAGGATTTTTACCTCAAATCTTCAATTGCAGTGTTTATAAATCCTTCCAAGCAATCTTAATTCCAATTTTCAGACTTCAAATCCGAGTTTTGATGTTCTTCAATTTGTACAGAGAGAGAGAGCCGAGGGATGAGAGAGAGTGTGATATTTCAAATGAAAGACCCTTTGGTCTTTTATTCCATAATTTCGAATTTTAACACTTTTAGCCCCTCAACTCAACTAGTTTATCTAAATACTGATTTTTCATCATAATTCTCATCAATAGCCTTTTAATGATCATTCTTAATAATTATTTTCACTTAATAAATAAAAATTCTAAATGTCCATAATATGCAATCAACTTTCATAAATTCAAATACATAATCATTTTCAATAATTTAACTTAATACAAAATTTATCTAGTTATCCCAATTACAATAAATTAAATCCGAGGATGTTACATATTGTATATAAACTAATAAAATAAGTCAGTTGCTTATCTTTCATCTTGAGTTTTCTATTTGCAAACTTCACTATTTATTGAACAGTAAATGTGTTTGTAAATGTATTCATAATAATATCTTTGAATCTTTATAAAATATAATATATCAAAAGTTATTACACAGAAAAAAATGTTGTATATTGTATATAAACTAATAAAATAAGTCAGTTGCTTATCTTTCATCTTGAGTTTTCTATTTGCAAACTTCACTATTTATTGAACAGTAAATGTGTTTGTAAATAATAATTTTGATGATGAGAAATGTATAGATATTATATTAAAATGCATATTAATAATACTTATGAAAACATATTATCAAATTATTATAATCTAAACTATAAGAATAACTACAACAAAAACGATCTTTACCGAGGGAAATATCCCTCGGTGATCCCTCAGAAAAGCTATTTTCCGATGGATTTTCGAGAAAAATTTGGTTTGTAGAAATAATCTGGTCGCTAATTGTCTTTTCCGAAAGAAAAACCGACGTCAGTAATCACCAAGGGATTTACCGACGACCTTATTACTGAGGGATTGGCGAGGGATAAGCTACCGATGGATTGAATACTGAGGGATTACAGAGGAAACTATTACCGAGAGATTCACGAGGGATATTCACTGAAGGAATAGTGAGGGATATTATCTGAGAGATTACCGACAGATATTTATTGAGGAATTACTGAGGGAATATTGACGGATATATTTTATTTTTCCCTCATAAATCCCTCGGTAATTCACATACACTTTTAGTTACATTTTTACGAAAAGAACCTTATTTTATATTTTAGTTATGAGCAAACGCTTGAATACTTTTAGTTTTTTATTATAAAATGTTAGAATCCGGTTAAAACCAGGTATTCGAATCCAAATTCGACCCCAGCCAGGGGCTTTGTCCCTTGGACCCCGCTTCCGGAGGCGCTGCCCCCGGACCTTCGGTGTTCAGGGGCCCTGAATATCAGTTTATTCTAACTTATGATAAATTTAAATAAATCACCAACATTAAATGTAAAGATAATTACATAAATGATTACAAAAAAAAATAAAAAAAATTCAGAATCAAATACAATAACAAGATACTATGATTATGGGGCAAAAGGATGGTTGTTGTATTACTGAGCTATATTGTAACATCCCATTTTCGAGATAATTGCGTGGAATTATTTTAGTGGATGTTTAAATAATTATTATCGTGTTGGGCCAATATTATACGTGTCGGGTTTGCGAGTTACGTGTCTCCGAGTTATAATATTAGTGGATTAATTATATATTTGAGTTCGTGGAGTTAATTGGGTTAAGTGGACATTAATTGTGAAAATGTGATATCGGGTTCGGGTTATTGGGTTCGGGACCGGTTGAGATAAAGACGTGTATATGTATGCTTATCTCCCTTCCTTCTTATCCATTTTTGAGAAAACTAAAAGTGTATGTGTGTGAATTGTGTGAAGAGCTCCAGCAGGTTGAAGCTTCAAATTCCAGGGTTGTTGCTGAAATTGGAACTAACCTCCATCATCTTCATCTTTGTGTGTGTATTTGAGCTCAAGGAAGGTAAGATTTTGTCTCTTTGGTAGCTAATCCTTGAGGTGTTCATGTGATATATTGAGGAATTTGATTTCAGTAGTATATGGGTCGAATTTATATGAGTTATATGTGTTCTTGTTGCTGGAAATCGAGAGAAGAGGGTTGAAACCCCTCTAGTGCAGCCATGGAAATCGGTGTGCAGAGGAGGATGCAGGCGGTTTGTCGCGGCGCGATGCGTAGGGGGGCGCGGCGCGACGCGCAGGGGAGCAGGGGGCGCGGCGCGAGGTGCAGGGGGCGCGGCGCGATTGGGGCTGGACAGGTGCTGTTGGGGCCGGGTTTTGGTGGTTTTTGGGTTGGGTTTGAATTAAGTTACCGGGATTCCAGTTAGGTTGTTTTGGATCGGATATATTTGAGTCGGGTCGCGGTTAGGTTTTGGGTTCGATTGGGATTGCTTTCGAGTCGGGTTTTTGCCGGGGCTTCGGGATTCGGTTGAGAGTGTTTCGAGTCTGAGTTAATTGGGTTATTGTGATTCAAATATATATGTTGGTTGAAATGAGAAATAATTGTAGGGATTGTGTATGTTTACAGGGACGAGTCGACAGCGAGACGAGCCGGGTCGGAGGATATAAGTTCAGTGTTTGGGACCGATTGATCAGGTGAGTATTCGAGTCTTTTCCAAATGAGCGCTCCATTTTCTGAGTTGTACCGTGTTATTTGTGTATATTGTGCTATATTGTGTACGAGACAGGGACGTGGACGTCAGGTATGATTCTGTTCTTACATATGTGATATATGTGCATGAGATGAGATCCAGTCCGGGGTCCGTGATGAGTTCCATACGGACGGGGATTCGCGATGTGAGATCGCGCGGGTTGACTGTCCTTAACAGTCCTTGGAGCGTGTATACACGGCAGGGCCTGTAGCCGGTTCGCGCCCGTGCTACAGGGTTGTGGCTAACCACCGGTGCGCACGGTCGTTAGCTGGGGAAGGGTCCCCCTCAGTGATATTGTGTGCAGGGCTTCGGATCTCATGTTGAGTGTTCATACCTGCTTTATACTGCTGATTGCCAGAGACAGAGATTGAGCTTGTGTTGTGTGTATGTGCTACGTGTTCGCATGCTATGTGTTTACTGTGTAGAGTCTAACCCTCGAGTACTCACGAGCTTTCGAGCTTACGTATTCGAGTCTTCCGTGTTCAGGGTTTCAGTGAAGGGTTCAGTAGCTGGGTTTGTTGATCAGAGACTCGCCGTTATGCGAAGACTATTGCAGCTGCCTTTGTCATCAATTATGTTAGTGTTTGTGTCTCATGGGATATTGTTAATCAGTGAATGATGTGTAAACAATATTATGTGAAAGTTTTATATTAATAGTGATTTCGAGTTATCCTATGACATATGTGTAAATTGAGTTATTGAGATGTGCCACCTGTGTATTGTATTGACGTGGTATTTCCAGGTTCGGGGAGGGTGTTACAGCATGGTATCAGAGCTTGTGGTTTGAAGTCTGAGTATCATTAGTGGATGCTTAACTTAAACCTTGTTTCGATCCATGGGGGATCCATTGCGATTGACATTAGTGGAGTTAACTAACCTGGCTTAGTGTATAACGCTGGGTGATCTATATGTAGTTATCAATTGTTTTGGTTTGTGCAGATAGTTATGGCTGATCAGGGCGAGGGATTCGGCGCGGGTAAGCCGTCAGGGGACGAGTTCATTCGCAAGTCAGAACTTCTGGGGGCATTGACTGAGTTTTACAGGCAGCAGAGAGAGCAGGAGCGGGAACAGGATCAGGGTATGGGACCACGTGCTAGTGGTGGTCAGGATACGGGCACGGGTGCCTCTTCATCTATGTCTCGGCGAGGGGGTTCGTTTAAGGATTTCATGACCGGGAATCCGCCAGAGTTTGAAGGTGGGGGTGAGCAAGGGATGGCTATGGCATGGGAGCGTGAAGTGGAGGCTGCCTTTAGAGTTGCGCACGTGGAGTCGAGAGATATGGTCGGTTATGCGACCTATCTGTTGAGGGGAGGGGCGTCACAGTGGTGGCAGTCTATAGAGTCAGCGATGACATCTTCTGCGGCGTATGCAATGACGTGGGATCAGTTCAGGGCTGTGTTCGAGCTACAGTATATCCCGAGAAACGAGAGGCGAGAGATGGAGCGGCGATTCCTTCACCTACAGCAGGGAGAGATGACGGTGCAGCAGTACGTGGACCGGTTCAATGAGTACTCCCAGTTTGCAACCCATTACGTCGCCACTGAGCAGCGAAGAATCGATGCGTTTGTTGATGGACTGCGAGCGGATATCAGAGAGTTCATCGGGATGCACGAGACTTCTACTTTTGCCAGAGCATTAGAGATGGCCCGCATAAGGGAGCGGGAGATAGCCAAGCAGAGGGAGGAGCCATCTTCTCAGAGTCGACGTGCGAGGACTCCTGAGCGGTCCTCGAGAGATCGGAGGCATTCCAGAGACGATTCTAGAGAGCGGCGTTCGGGACAGAGTTCAAAAGACAGACGAGAGAGAGACAGAGACAGAGACAGGGACAGGGAGCGAAGATCAAGTGGATCGAGGCGAAGCCAGAGATCAGATAGCCAAAGTCAGAGACAGAGTTCGCGGTATACAGGGCAGAGTCAGAGCAGCGTAGGGCAGAGGCCTTGAGATGGAGGCGATAGGGGAGACAGTTCGGTTGGAGATCGGGAGTGCCCGATATGTCACCGTTGCCATAGTGGGCCGTGCGTGCCTAGGTGTTATCGATGCGGTCAGCGTGGGCATGCTGCCGCCACGTGTGCAGTCCCAGAGCCGTTATGCTTCCGTTGTGGGAGGCCGGGGCACAGAGTGCGAGATTGTCCAGAGCCGGGGCCGGCAGTGCAGGGTGCGAGTTCTAGTGGGGCCAGAGCAGAGCCGTCGTCATCCGGCCGTCATGATTCCAGGGCGCGGGGTCGAGTCTTTTAGGCGACTGCAGAGGAAGCTCGAGATGCTGCTGATATGGTTTCGGGTATGTCTTTCTGAGCTTGATTAGAGTGTGTGTCAGTTGTGGGGCGGATTATTGGGCTATGTCTGTGATAAGTGTATGTGTCCTGTTGCGTGTGACTGCTTTGTTGTGTTTGTGATTATGTGGCTCAGTGATAGAGGTGTGGAGAGGTTGTGTATGGGTTATGTGGGATTGTTATATCTGGGTATGTGTGAGAGTGGGATATATTGTGGTAAGATGGGTTATCAGAGTTCCAAGATTGGGCATTGTGCTATGACTAGTGGATTGATCCTTTTGATAGGGGATTATCATATTGATAGTGGATTTAAATTCTTGTGTGTGCTATCCATATCTATGATATTGCGTTTTATGAGATGCGTTTATCTGTTGTGGTGAAAAGGGTTGAGAATTTTGTTGTGATAGTGGATTAGTCCATTGAGAGTGGATTTAATCCCTTTGTGAGTTTAATCATGTTTATGAGCTTGCGTTAGTGATTCGATGGAGATGTCTTTATGTGTCGTGTTAGTGGATGATCTGTATAGAGTTATGTGAGTATGTGATAAAAGAGAGTGAAGATCGATGGATTGAGATCATATGTGGATTGAGTGGCTTATGAAGTGACGCCACGAGAAGAGTCTGTGAATAGAGGATCTATCAGTTGCCGATATGTGAATTAGGGGATTTAATTGAGCTATTAGTGGATTGACTAATTGTGAATTGAAGATGTGTATCAGTGATGATTGTGCCATTCAGAGTTCAAATGCGAATTTATCAGAGTTGTTGATGATATCGAGAGTTATGAGTCAACATTTTCGAGGATTTGACTTAGAGATGTGTATATGCGATTGGCTTGCGATAGATTCCGGGGACGGAATCTTTTTAAGAGGGGAGGATTTGCAACATCCCATTTTCGAGATAATTGCGTGGAATTATTTTAGTGGATGTTTAAATAATTATTATCGTGTTGGGCCAATGAGAACCCGAGTAGTGTATTATACGTGTCAGGTTTGCGAGTTACGTGTCTCCGGGTTATAATATTAGTGGATTAATTATATATTTGAGTTCGTGGAGTTAATTGGGTTAAGTGGACATTAATTGTGAAAATGTGATATCGGGTTCGGGACCGGTTGAGATAAAGACGTGTATATGTATGCTTATCTCCCTTCCTTCTTATCCATTTTTGAGAAAACCAAAAGTGTATGTGTGTGAATTGTGTGAAGAGCTCCAGTAGGTTGAAGCTTCAAATTCCAGGGTTGTTGCTGAAATTGGAACTAACCTCCATCATCTTCATCTTTGTGTGTGTATTTGAGCTCAAGGAAGGTAAGATTTTGTCTCTTTGGTAGCTAATCCTTGAGGTGTTCATGTGATATATTGAGGAATTTGATTTCAGTAGTATATGGGTCGAATTTATATGAGTTATATGTGTTCTTGTTGCTGGAAATCGAGAGAAGAGGGTTGAAACCCCTCTAGTGCAGCCATGGAAATCGGTGTGCAGAGGAGGATGCAGGCGGTTTGTCGCGGCGCGATGCGTAGGGGGGCGCGGCGCGACGCGCAGGGGAGCAGGGGGCGCGGCGCGAGGTGCAGGGGGCGCGGCGCGATTGGGGCTGGACAGGTGCTGTTGGGGCCGGGTTTTGGTGGTTTTTGGGTTGGGTTTGAATTAAGTTACCGGGATTCCAGTTAGGTTGTTTTGGATCGGATATATTTGAGTCGGGTCGCGGTTAGGTTTTGGGTTCGATTGGGATTGCTTTCGAGTCGGGTTTTTGCCGGGGCTTCGGGATTCGGTTGAGAGTGTTTCGAGTCTGAGTTAATTGGGTTATTGTGATTCAACTATATATGTTGGTTGAAATGAGAAATAATTGTAGGGATTGTGTATGTTTACAGGGACGAGTCGACAGCGAGACGAGCCGGGTCGGAGGATATAAGTTCAGTGTTTGGGACCGATTGATCAGGTGAGTACTCGAGTCTTTTCCAAATGAGCGCTCCATTTTCTGAGTTGTACCGTGTTATTTGTGTATATTGTGCTATATTGTGTACGAGACAGGGACGTGGACGTCAGGTATGATTCTGTTCTTACATATGTGATATATGTGCATGAGATGAGATCTAGTCCGGGGTCCGTGATGAGTTCCATACGGACGGGGATTCGCGATGTGAGATCGCGCGGGTTGACTGTCCCTAACAGTCCTTGGAGCGTGTATACACGGCAGGGCCTGTAGCCGGTTCGCGCCCGTGCTACAGGGTTGTGGCTAACCACCGGTGCGCACGGTCGTTAGCTGGGGAAGGGTCCCCCTCAGTGATATTGTGTGCAGGGCTTCGGATCTCATGCTGAGTGTTCATACCTGCTTTATACTGCTGATTGCCAGAGACAGAGATTGAGCTTGTGTTGTGTGTATGTGCTACGTGTTCGCATGCTATGTGTTTACTGTGCAGAGTCTAACCCTCGAGTACTCACGATCTTTCGAGCTTACGTATTCGAGTCTTCCGTGTTCAGGGTTTCAGTGAAGGGTTCAGTAGCTAGGTTTGTTGATCAGAGACTCGCCGTTATGCGAAGACTATTGCAGCTGCCTTTGTCATCAATTATGTTAGTGTTTGTGTCTCATGGGATATTGTTAATCAGTGAATGATGTGTAAACAATATTATGTGAAAGTTTTATATTAATAGTGATTTCGAGTTATCCTATGACATATGTGTAAATTGAGTTATTGAGATGTGCCACCTGTGTATTGTATTGACGTGGTATTTCCAGGTTCGGGGAGGGTGTTACAGCATGGTATCAGAGCTTGTGGTTTGAAGTCTGAGTATCATTAGTGGATGCTTAACTTAAACCTTGTTTCGATCCATGGGGGATCCATTGCGATTGACATTAGTGGAGTTAACTAACCTGGCTTAGTGTATAACGCTGGGTGATCTATATGTAGTTATCAATTGTTTTGGTTTGTGCAGATAGTTATGGCTGATCAGGGCGAGGGATTCGGCGCGGGTAAGCCGTCAGGGGACGAGTTCATTCGCAAGTCAGAACTTCTGGGGGCATTGACTGAGTTTTACAGGCAGCAGAGAGAGCAGGAGCGGGAACAGGATCAGGGTATGGGACCACGTGCTAGTGGTGGTCAGGATACGGGCACGGGTGCCTCTTCATCTATGTCTCGGCGAGGGGGTTCGTTTAAGGATTTCATGACCGGGAATCCGCCAGAGTTTGAAGGTGGGGGTGAGCAAGGGATGGCTATGGCATGGGAGCGTGAAGTGGAGGCTGCCTTTAGAGTTGCGCACGTGGAGTCGAGAGATATGGTCGGTTATGCGACCTATCTGTTGAGGGGAGGGGCGTCACAGTGGTGGCAGTCTATAGAGTCAGCGATGACATCTTCTGCGGCGTATGCAATGACGTGGGATCAGTTCAGGGCTGTGTTCGAGCTACAGTATATCCCGAGAAACGAGAGGCGAGAGATGGAGCGGCGATTCCTTCACCTACAGCAGGGAGAGATGACGGTGCAGCAGTACGTGGACCGGTTCAATGAGTACTCCCAGTTTGCAACCCATTACGTCGCCACTGAGCAGCGAAGAATCGATGCGTTTGTTGATGGACTGCGAGCGGATATCAGAGAGTTCATCGGGATGCACGAGACTTCTACTTTTGCCAGAGCATTAGAGATGGCCCGCATAAGGGAGCGGGAGATAGCCAAGCAGAGGGAGGAGCCATCTTCTCAGAGTCGACGTGCGAGGACTCCTGAGCGGTCCTCGAGAGATCGGAGGCATTCCAGAGACGATTCCAGAGAGCGGCGTTCGGGACAGAGTTCAAAAGACAGACGAGAGAGAGACAGAGACAGAGACAGGGACAGGGAGCGAAGATCAAGTGGATCGAGGCGAAGCCAGAGATCAGATAGCCAAAGTCAGAGACAGAGTTCGCGGTATACAGGGCAGAGTCAGAGCAGCGTAGGGCAGAGGCCTTGAGATGGAGGCGATAGGGGAGACAGTTCGGTTGGAGATCGGGAGTGCCCGATATGTCACCGTTGCCATAGTGGGCCGTGCGTGCCTAGGTGTTATCGATGCGGTCAGCGTGGGCATGCTGCCGCCACGTGTGCAGTCCCAGAGCCGTTATGCTTCCGTTGTGGGAGGCCGGGGCACAGAGTGCGAGATTGTCCAGAGCCGGGGCCGGCAGTGCAGGGTGCGAGTTCTAGTGGGGCCAGAGCAGAGCCGTCGTCATCCGGCCGTCATGATTCCAGGGCGCGGGGTCGAGTCTTTCAGGCGACTGCAGAGGAAGCTCGAGATGCTGCTGATATGGTTTCGGGTATGTCTTTCTGAGCTTGCTTAGAGTGTGTGTCAGTTGTGGGGCGGATTATTGGGCTATGTCTGTGATAAGTGTATGTGTCCTGTTGCGTGTGACTGCTTTGTTGTGTTTGTGATTATGTGGCTCAGTGATAGAGGTGTGGAGAGGTTGTGTATGGGTTATGTGGGATTGTTATATCTGGGTATGTGTGAGAGTGGGATATATTGTGGTAAGATGGGTTATCAGAGTTCCGAGATTGGGCATTGTGCTATGACTAGTGGATTGATCCTTTTGATAGGGGATTATCATATTGATAGTGGATTTAAATTCTTGTGTGTGCTATCCATATCTATGATATTGCGTTTTATGAGATGCGTTTATCTGTTGTGGTGAAAAGGGTTGAGAATTTTGTTGTGATAGTGGATTAGTCCATTGAGAGTGGATTTAATCCCTTTGTGAGTTTAATCATGTTTATGAGCTTGCGTTAGTGATTCGATGGAGATGTCTTTATGTGTCGTGTTAGTGGATGATCTGTATAGAGTTATGTGAGTATGTGATAAAAGAGAGTGAAGATCGATGGATTGAGATCATATGTGGATTGAGTGGCTTATGAAGTGACGCCACGAGAAGAGTCTGTGAATAGAGGATCTATCAGTTGCCGATATGTGAATTAGGGGATTTAATTGAGCTATTAGTGGATTGACTAATTGTGAATTGAAGATGTGTATCAGTGATGATTGTGCCATTCAGAGTTCAAATGCGAATTTATCAGAGTTGTTGATGATATCGAGAGTTATGAGTCAACATTTTCGAGGATTTGACTTAGAGATGTGTATATGCGATTGGCTTGCGATAGATTCCGGGGACGGAATCTTTTTAAGAGGGGAGGATTTGCAACATCCCATTTTCGAGATAATTGCGTGGAATTATTTTAGTGGATGTTTAAATAATTATTATCGTGTTGGGCCAATGAGAACCCGAGTAGTGTATTATACGTGTCGGGTTTGCGAGTTACGTGTCTCCGGGTTATAATATTAGTGGATTAATTATATATTTGAGTTCGTGGAGTTAATTGGGTTAAGTGGACATTAATTGTGAAAATGTGATATCGGGTTTGGGACCGGTTGAGATAAAGACGTGTATATGTATGCTTATCTCCCTTCCTTCTTATCCATTTTTGAGAAAACCAAAAGTGTATGTGTGTGAATTGTGTGAAGAGCTCCAGCAGGTTGAAGCTTCAAATTCCAGGGTTGTTGCTGAAATTGGAACTAACCTCCATCATCTTCATCTTTGTGTGTGTATTTGAGCTCAAGGAAGGTAAGATTTTGTCTCTTTGGTAGCTAATCCTTGAGGTGTTCATGTGATATATTGAGGAATTTGATTTCAGTAGTATATGGGTCGAATTTATATGAGTTATATGTGTTCTTGTTGCTGGAAATCGAGAGAAGAGGTTTGAAACCCCTCTAGTGCAGCCATGGAATCGGTGTGCAGAGGAGGATGCATAGGGTTTGTCGCGGCGCGATGCGCAGGGGGGCGCGGCCGACGCGCAGGGGAGCAGGGGGCGCGGCGCGATCGGGGCTGGACAGGTGCTGTTGGGGCCGGGTTTTGGTGGTTTTTGGGTTGGGTTTGAATTAAGTTACCGGGATTCCCGTTAAGTTGTTTTGGATCGGATATATTTGAGTCGGGTCGCGGTTAGGTTTTGGGTTCGATTGGGATTGCTTTCGAGTCGGGTTTTTGCCGGGGCTTCGGGATTCGGTTGAGAGTGTTTCGAGTCTGAGTTAATTGGGTTATTGTGATTCAAATATATATGTTGGTTGAAATGAGAAATAATTGTAGGGATTATGTATGTTTACAGGGACGAGTCGACAGCGAGACGAGCCGGGTCGGAGGATATAAGTTCAGTGTTTGGTACCGATTGATCAGGTGAGTACCCGAGTCTTTTCCAAATGAGCGCTCTATTTTCTGAGTTGTACCGTGTTATTTGTGTATATTGTGCTATACTGTGTACGAGACAGGGACGTGGACGTCAGGTGTGATTCTGTTCTTACATATGTGATATATGTGCATGAGATGAGATCCAGTCCGGGGTCCGTGATGAGTTCCATACGGACGGGGATTCGCGATGTGAGATCGCGCGGGTTGATTGTCCCTAACAGTCCTTGGAGCGTGTATACACGGCAGGGCCTGTAGCCGGTTCGCGCCCGTGCTACAGGGTGGTGGCTAACCACCGGTGCGCACGGTCGTTAGCTGGGGAAGGGTCCCCCTCAGTGATATTGTGTGCAGGGCTTCGGATCTCATGCTGAGTGTTCATACCTGCTTTATACTGCTGATTGCCAGAGACAGAGATTGAGCTTGTGTTGTGTGTATGTGCTACGTGTTCGCATGCTATGTGTTTACTGTGCAGAGTCTAACCCTCGAGTACTCACGAGCTTTCGAGCTTACGTATTCGAGTCTTCCGTGTTCAGGGTTTCAGTGAAGGGTTCAGTAGCTGGGTTTGTTGATCAGAGACTCGCCGTTATGCGAAGACTATTGCAGCTGCCTTTGTCATCAATTTTGTTAGTGTTTGTGTCTCATGGGATATTGTTAATCAGTGAATTATGTGTAAACAATATTATGTGAAAGTTTTAAATTAATAGTGATTTCGAGTTATCCTATGACATATGTGTAAATTGAGTTATTGAGATGTGCCACCTGTGTATTGTATTAACGTGGCATTTCTGGGTTCGGGGAGGGTGTTACAGCATGGTATCAGAGCTTGTGGTTTGAAGTCTGAGTATCATTAGTGGATGCTTAACTTAAACCTTGTTTCGATCCATGCGGGATCCATTGCGATTGACATTAGTGGAGTTAACTAACCTGGCTTAGTGTATAACGCTGGGTGATCTATCTGTAGTTCTCAATTGTTTTGGTTTGTGCAGATAGTTATGGCTGATCAGGGCGAGGGATCCGGCGCGGGTAAGCCGTCAGGGACGAGTTCATTCGCAAGTCAGAACTTCTGCGGGCATTGACTGAGTTTTACAGGCAGCAGAGAGAGCAGGAGCGGGAACAGGATCAGGGTATGGGACCACGTGCTAGTGGTGGTCAGGATACGGGCACGGGTGCCTCTTCATCTATGTCTCGGCGAGGGGGTTCGTTTAAGGATTTCATGACCGGGAATCCGCCAGAGTTTAGAGGTGGGGGTGACCCAGGGATGGCTATGGCATGGGAGCGTGAAGTGGAGGCTGCCTTTAGAGTTGCGCACGTGGAGCCGAGAGATATGGTCGGTTATGCGACCTATCTGTTGAGGGGAGGGGCGTCACAGTGGTGGCAGTCTATAGAGTCAGCGATGACATCTTCTGCGGTGTATGCAATGACGTGGGATCAGTTCAGGGCTGTGTTCGAGCTACAGTATATCCCGAGAGACGAGAGGCGAGAGATGGAGCGGCGATTCCTTCACCTACAGCAGGGAGAGATGACGGTGCAGCAGTACGTGGACCGGTTCAATGAGTACTCCCAGTTTGCAACCCATTACGTCGCCACTGAGCAGCGAAGAATCGATGCGTTTGTTGATGGACTGCGAGCGGATATCAGAGAGTTCGTCGGGATGCACGAGACTTCTACTTTTTCCAGAGCATTAGAGATGGCCCGCATAAGTGAGCGGGAGATAGCCAAGCAGAGGGAGGAGCCATCTTCTCAGAGTCGACGTGCGAGGACTCCTGAGCGGTCCTCGAGAGATCGGAGGCATTCCAGAGACGATTCCAGAGAGCGGCGTTCGGGACAGAGTTCACATGTCTATTCAAAAAAT
Source organism: Centrapalus pauciflorus (assembly GCA_020465985.1). NCBI lineage: Eukaryota > Viridiplantae > Streptophyta > Magnoliopsida > Asterales > Asteraceae > Centrapalus > Centrapalus pauciflorus. The sequence continues at coordinate 390,165 of JAANYP010005979.1, forward strand.
ATATATGTGAATGATCATTCACATTAGGGTACGCTGGAATCTCATAGGTACGCTGATGAACCTGATTATATATATATATATATATATATATATATATATATATATATATATATATATATATATATATATATATAAGATATATATATATATATATATATATATAGATATATATTATAATATGTATATACGTATGTATGTGTATATATGATATATACACACAAACATACATACATACATATATATTATATATATATATATATATATATATATATATATATATATATATATATATATATATATGTGTGTGTGTGTGTGTGTGTGTGTGTGTGTGTATATGTATATGTATATATAAAATTAATTAGAAAGTACTGAGGGATTACCGAGGGATTAGCAACGGTCATTTACCGATGGATTACCGAGATATGATATTACTAAGCGATTACTGAGAAATTGTCTACCGAAGGATTACGATCGGGTTATATTTATATAGGTTTTCAAAGCGTAAAAGAGTTGTTTTAATAAGAAAATGTTGTAGAATGTGCTACTATTGATTAAATTCAGTGCTTGTGCAGGTAAATAAATTTCAGTCGAACTTGGCAAAAATTGAGAATAATCAGAAAGCTCTTTAGAGAGTCAAGCGCAGAGGGGGGCGCAACCCTGCTCCGCAACCACGTACTCAACAGAAAGAATTAAGCTGCCAAAAAACGATTTTTAGAACAAGACGCAGGGGGGGGGGGGGGGGGCGCAGGCCTGCGCCTACGACTGCGCCCAACCCATTAAATTAAATTCCCAGCCGTTTTCAGGGTTTCCAACACTTCTCTATAAATACAAAGTCAGAGAAAGAAGAAAGTGTCACGTTTTTTTAGAGAGAAAAGGCTTGGAAAGGTCCCGTTTTGAGCGAATACAAGTACGAAGCAAGCACGAGTCAAGCCACGACATTGCTACGAAGATGAATACAGAACTCTTGAGCTTTGAATCAACCATGTCCGGCTAAACTCACGATAATCATTCTCGAAGGAAACATCACGCTAAGTGTTTTAGTTTATGAACGATTTATTTGTTTGCATGTTTTACGGTTTATGTTTTGGTTGTGAACAATTAATTGTTATTTATTTTGTTGCGCTTTGCAAGATAGTACGTTGGTGTTTTATTATTCGTCCCGAGTTATTTATTTAATTAAGAAGAGTAATCAAAGTAACACGCACTATGCCCAAGATCACGTAACGGTTTTTATAACAATTATAAAGAAAAGATTATGTGTAACGACCCGATTATTTAAAATAATCAGTAATTAATATATATTGTGAAGAAATACAAATTCCGTATATTAATAAATTTTGTAACATATAAATGAATGGTTGTGTAAATTATAATAAATGAAGTATTGTTTATTGAAGTAGGGATTTTAAAAGAAATGAAAATAATTGTAGGGTCTAAATGGTAAATATTTGAAAGAAGAAAGATTAAAAGATAAAGGAAAAAAGAAAAGTCGTCTTTTCTTGCTTAATACCTACGGATTGTGTGTGTGTGTTCATCTTTTTTTCAAACTTTCAAAATAGAGAGAAAAGAGAGAAAAGAAGAAGAAGAAGAAGAATACAAAAATCAGATTTTGTTGCAAGCTTTTTTTACGGTTTTGAAACATCCAAAAGGTACCAACTTTTATATATGTAAATCTCTTACTTTTCTCTTCTCTCCACCATCTTCATATGAAGAAGATGAGAACTCAAATAAGTTTTTTATGAAGATCTCTTAAAAATGACTAGATCTTGAAAGAATATGATGAAATATGTTAGATCCATTACTTAAAAAGTATAGTATGCAAGTTTTTATGTATTTTGGTGGGTTTAACTCAAAAACGCGAAATGGAGTTCTTATGAACTCTTGATGATTCAAAAATGATGCAATAATGTTTTGATGGTAAAAATGAGTTTTTAGAGAAAACTCATAGAAATGGATAGATCTTGAAAGAAAATGATGGAATATGTTAGATCCGTCCTTTAAAAGTATATTATGCAAGTTCTATGTATTTTGGTGGGTTTATCTCAAAAACTCAAGTTTGAGTTCATATGAACCCTAGGTAATCTAAAAAGATGAAAAATTATGTTTTGGTGATAAAAATGGGTTTATATATATGTTGGAAATGATTTTACAACTCTTTATAATAATATAGAGAACTTTTGGTATTTTTGGCATTAAATCCGTAAGGCAGAAAGTGCAGTTCAACCTTGAAATAATTCGCTAAGTATGGATCTCGGATGGCTCGAATTTCGGATGACCATGGTTCGAATTTCGGAAGGCCCGAAATTCGGATGGCCTTGGACCGAAATTGTAATTGTAATTATCTTATTTTATGAGATCATTTGTCATAATAGTCTATGACATCAATTAAGGAGAATAATCAGACCAAAATAATTATTGAGGTTTAATGCCGAAATTAGTTAAGTCTTACGACTAATGTATCCAGATCAATTTAAGAAATTATAAGCTGTGATACTTATAATAAATTATATTATGAACCTATATGTAGGGGTCTGATTACCCTACTTTGACGACTTTAACTCGGTTTTGAGGCCGAGAGCTTGTTGTACACCACTGTGAGTTCTAGCATTAATGTATTTGTATGCATATCATGAATTGTATGTTATTGCTTTCGTTCGTATTCATTCTTGTCATTTACATGCTTTGCCATCACATACATTATTGTTGTCATATTATCACTCGGTTGATAAGTTATTAATTATTCGTTTGACTTCTTCGCTGAGACGGTAAGCCTATGCGTGTGGTAACCTAGCTGAATGATAATGGTAAGCCTGTGTGTGGTAACCATTATTGCCTGTAAAATGATAAGCATGTGGTCTGTGGTAATCGTATGGCATCACTGTAAACTGCATATCGATAAGTCTGTGGTCTGTGGTAATCGTATGGCATCAGTGTAAACTGCATATCAATAAGCATGTGGTCTGTGGTAATCGAGCAGTAGATTGTAAACCCATTGTACGGTAAGCCTGTGTGTGGTAACCGCAATGTGGTAGCTTATTAGCCATTAGTTGGCCTCCTGAGATTGTTAGTTAAATTCATGACAATGCATGACATCGTTCATATATAGCATGGTACTTTAATCTAGAAACTCACTAAACAACTTTGTTGTTTACCCGTTAGTTGATATTTCTTTTCAGGAACTGTTAAGGGCAAAGGTCCGGCTGGCCCAAACTGTTAGACATTGATTGGAGCACGGATAGGAGCTCCATATTTTGTGGATGATTGGGGTGGGAGTAGCAGATTTCCATTTTGGACTTACGCGAATTAGTTAATGATTATTAATTCGTTTGTAATCAAATTGATGATTTAACATTGTGACCCCAATTACATTACTCCGTGATTTCCGTCACTCTGTTGTGTTATATACAAAGTGTTTGGAATCACGTTGATGATTATTAAAGTATTATAAAAGTTTTATTTTGACCGTATTTCCGCAAGTAATCTGTATAAATTAATGTATAATGGTATCATAATACTCATATTAGTTGTATGGGTGTTTCAATTTGGTATCAGAGCTAGAGCTCATAGACAAAGTATAGTCGACGATACTCTACTCTGAGCACGGTTTCAGATGCTGGTATTGACCCACGTAGGCGGCAATATTATAACAATTACAATTGACCTTTGGCCTAGGATGGGATAATAATGGGTAGACTTTCAAGATTATAACTTTATGTAAGTATAATTATATATACATATAAATGTCATGTGCACACTTGGGTGTGAAAGAAGTGTTGAACCGACCTGTAACTGTTTGTTGCAGACATTGTCGGATAACCAGTCAAATCGCGTTCTACACCAGGAGGTAGAACATCCAAATGTTGGGGGAGACAGAGATCAGTCTCAAGATTATAAATGTGAATCCAGTTTCCGTACTGGTGGAGGGTCTAAAGAGGACCAGATGATGCAAATGATGGCTCAAATGCTGGAGCAAAATCACCAGCAGAATGAATTGATGGCGCAGTTACTTGCTTCCCAAAATGTGCAGGGAAAGAAAAATAATGCTGAAGGCGAGCAAGCAAGTAACGATAAGACTGAAGTCGTTGGAAGTGGAAGTAGGGCTGAAAAGCCTAAGAACGGCAAAGACTGAACGCACGGCTCCTCTAAGTCAAAGAAGGGGATGTCATATAGAAATTTCATTGGTTGTCGTCCTCCTGAGTTCAACGGACGAGCAACTGCTGCTGAGGCCTTGGATTGGATCAAGGCAATTGAGAAACTATTCCGAGTAACTGATGTCAGAAATGAAAAGAAGGTGCAGTACGCGGCTGCACAATTCGTTGGTCCTGCCTTGACTTGGTGGGAATCAGAAGTCGAGATTGTGGGTTTAGATGTTGTGGCAAAGATGACCTGGGAAGAGTTCAAGACCAGGTTCGACAAACATTTCTGTCCGGCAGTTGCGGTGCAGAAAATAAAAAGAGACTTCCTTATGTTTCAGCAAGGAGACTTATCGGTGGACGATTATCAGATCGAGTTCAACTCGAAGGCGATGTTTGTGGAGTCAGTGATTGCTGATAAAAAGCAAAAGACTGACTATTTTGTCGAGGGACTTCAGAGTGAGATCCGCGAGATGGTGACGGCTCGTGCAGTCGAATCTTTAGAGAAAGCTGTGGAGTATGAGCGACTCCGGGAATATGAATTGTTCCGTATGGAACAGGAATCGGCGGGATCGAAGAAAGCAAAGGTTGAGTCTTCGCCAGGGAGGTTTAAACAACCCCAACAATCCTTCTCAAAGAACGTGGACTCTCGTTCACGTTCCCAATCATCTCGACACTCAAAGAAATCTGCAAGCTCCCACAACGACTTTCAGTCCAAATATCAGTTTTCGAATTCGGTGCCTACCTGTAACTGATGTGGGAAGCTTCATCGTGGGGACTATTTGTCCCCTATTGTTTGCCATGGATGTGGAGAAGAGGGACACATATGTCCTGCGTGCCCCAAACGAAGTGATGCGTGCTATGAATGTGGCCAGGTGGGCCACCTCGCTCGGAATTGCCCGAAAAAGAAGTCAGGGGCGTCTGAAAGTAGAGGCTCAGTTGCAAAGCCTAGTTATGTTGGTGGTTCCTCCCAATCAAAGGGGAATCCGCCTAAGCCTCAAGCCAGGGTCTACCAGATTACTGCTGCCGAGGTGCAAGATGTGTCGGATGTCGTGACCGGTACTTTCCTTCTAAATAGTATTGTATTAGCGCAAAGCGGCGGCGGAGATGAATAAAAATGATACATAATTCAGTCATTCAAAAAGGAATTTTTATGATACCAATATTACATTCATCAAAATATATCATTATATGCTGAGTATTTCAAACTAATAAATATTCATATCGATAACAAAATTCATATGAAGAGAATTATCGGTGAAAGTTTCGAAAAACATAAAAATTAATATGACCCAATTCAAAACTTTTTTGGGTTAGTTGACTTCAACGAGAGATAGCTTTAAGGGGGAGTTTTGATATGCGTTTTGAAACTATAAATATGATGAATTATCATAATCATATTATTCTATGTAGTAAAAGATTGTTGCTTTAAGTTGTATTAATCACTTCCATTGGTGTAGAGTGTTTGTAAATTTTGATTATTAACGTGATAAATATGAGAATGACGAAATAAGAGCATACAAGTAGCTTTACTCTACCATTTGACGTCAAATTTTTTCATCTAGTATCAAACTTAACCCCAAAATAATCAAATCATCATAACAAGATGTAAATAATCCACACATTACAATAACCACATACAAAAAAAAAGCACATGCAAATACCCCCTTAGTTGGAAATTATTCACTACTACTCGAGTCAACTCAGGGGCGAATCCATTTAGAGGGTATGGGGGTCGAACGACCCCGATAATTTGTTTTATTTTACGTGTTATATATAATTGAAATAATTTTCGACCCCTATGATTTTTGAAGTTCGACCCCAATATCCTTATTAGTGTTTATAAATTTTACACATAAAAAAACTTGTTACAAAATCTATAAAAATATATTAAAACCTAATAGTTTGTTGCTCATTTAACAAATAGTATAAAAATACCTGTAGATTCAACATTCATTTATTGTTGGACACTTTACATTTGGACTTGGACTAATAATGTATTGTTAGTTTTATTGTTACTTGTTTGGTGTTCGTAAGAACGTTCTTTGTTGTTTGTCTTTTAGACATTTAGTTCATTAAACAACATGAATCAATTTTGAAAATTTTTTTTACCAAAATCTGAATTTTTATCAAATGGAAGGGCTTCTAATATTTCTCCACAAAAATTCTATACGTAATTGCTCAATTCAATTGGTGATAAATAGTTGACTAACCGTTGCAGTTGCATCATAGAGAAAAAATTACTCAATGTTTCAAAAAATGATATAATAACTAATAACTTGTTTTAAAAAATTGAAACTCATAGGAAACAACTTAAAATCTAATTTCTTTTAATTAGTAATGATTAATGAGTTGTAGTATTTCCGAACCGACCCGAACTTTTGAGGTGTAAAAATTTTTTATAGAACCACAAACGCTCGTATTGTCGCAATGTGATAAATTCTGACCCTTATAAATAAAATTTTTGGATGCGCTACTAAGTCAACTTATGCAATCATTCACGGCACATTAGCTCATACTCAATATGTGCATGTAAAATTCAAATTGCAAAATAAGCATACAACGCTTAGCGTATGCATAGATGCCTCTCAACAGGTTCTCTTGTAAACCCATGGAATCAAAACTATCATAAACCTCATCAAATAATGTAAAAAATCTCGACCGTCACTTGAAACATGTATAACAATATAAGCATGTCATCTGCATGCAAGACATGTATTATTCTCAAATGCTTTAACTTGCTCAAGCCATGCTTCTCAAATGAAACCATCATCTGAGGAATTGACGAGCATCAAACTAAGAACCTTCAATCAATTTAACATCATACGAAGAAAACGATGAGAGTTAATAGCCACCAACTGTTGGGAAAGGGGATATATTTTGATAACGAAAATTGCACGGGATCGAATAATCAAAACTTGATCTTTATTAACATAACTTTGAATTCACACATTACAAATTTTGATTAAGGTTCCTATCTATAAACTACTAAGAGGTGCGATGAAAAGACGCAACCTTTCATGGAACCTTTTCGAATAGTTGTGTCTATTCATGAAGAGACGCACCCTTTCGGTTTATCTATTGACTATTCTAGTCCTTATATTTTCACTAATTACAATAATCATGCATTAACTAATCTAAATTACATTTTAATCTAACAATCATGATTAATCTATCATTCTCCCCCTTAATCTTGATTGTTGCTTGATAAGTCTTCAACTCCAAGTAGCCGTCTCATTGTGACGAACTTGATTCTTAGTAGTGCTTTTGTAAGTATGTCAGTTCTTTGTTTTTCTCCGTTGATGTGCTCGACTATCAAATCTTCTCTTTCAACACATTCTCTGATGAAGTGGTACTTTGTGTTAATGTGTTTACTTCTTCCATGAAATATTGGATTCTTCATTAAGGCTATTGCTAACTTGTTATCAACATAAATCTTGATTTTCTGTTCTTCAGTATTTGTAATTTTGCTAAGTAATCTCTTTAACCATATTGCTTGAGTTGCTGCTTCTGTTGCTGCAATAAACTCTGATTCACATGATGATAATGCTAGTGTTCTTTGTTTCTGTGTACTGCAGCTAATTGGTGAATCTCCAAAGTAAAATACTATTCCTGTTGTTCCTTTTCCTTCTTGTGTATTAATACCATAACTGCTGTCACTATAACCTTCTATGTTGTTTCCTCCTTTGTATCCATAAGATATTCCATAATCTTTAGTTCCGTTGATGTACCTTAATATTTGCTTAATAGCTTTCATATGTTGCTCTTGAGGCTCTTGCATAAAACGACTAAGTAATCCAACTGAGTAACTTAAGTCGGGTCTAGTATGTAGTAAGTATCGTAAACATCCAATTATGCTTCGATATTCTATAGCATCTACATAAGTTCCTTCTGTAAGGTTTGTCAATTTGAGTCCTGGTTCCATAGGTATTTTTGCATCATTGCAGTCTAACATTCCTGCATCTTTGAGTATCTTATTTGTGTAGGCTGTTTGCTTTATTGAAATCTTGCAATAACTTTGCATAACTTCACTTCCTAAATAATATGCTAATAAGCCGAGATCACTCATCTCAAACTTATCCTTTATTTGATCCTTGAATAAATCTATCTCTTGTCTTGGTGTTCCAGTGACTATCAAGTCATCTACATATACTCCTATCAATAATGTTGATGACTTGGTTGTTCTTGTATAAACTGCTTGTTCTAATGCACACTTGCTAAAGTCTAACTCTTTCAGGGTCTTATCTAATTTTGTGTACCATGCTCGTGGTGCTTGTCTAAGACCATATAGAGCTTTAGCGAGTTTATAAACCTTGCCTTCATGTCTTGGCTATATAAATCCTTCTAGTTGTGAAACATATACTTCCTCTTGTAAATCTCCTTGTAAAAATGCTGATTTACATCTAAATGGTGTACTTCCCATTTATTGTAAGCTGCCAGTGCTAATATCAGTCGTATTGTCTCAATTCTAGCTACAGGTGCAAAGACTTCTTCAAAGTCTATGCCAAGTTCCTGTATGTATCCTTTTTCTACTAATCTTGCCTTGTGTTTAACTATTTCTCCATTGGCATTTCTTTTTGTCTTAAATACCCACTTTAAGCCTATTGCTTTATGATTCCTAGGTAAAGTGGTTAACCTCCATGTATCGTTCTTGGTGATAGAATCAATCTCTGCTTTAATAGCTTCAATCCATTTATTATCTAATGTTGCTTCCTTGTAGTTTCTAGGTTCATCTTCAACTAATAATAACTGTTCATATATGTCACTTAAAGATCTGTATCCTCTTATAGGTACAGGATCAATCCTTGAGTCTGAAGATGATGTTGTATCTGGGCTATGTATAGGTATATTGGTTTGTTGAGGGGTGTGAGTTTCATTATTTGTATCTGGTGAATGTGATCTTGGTGAGTTGGTTGGTGAGGTTGTTTCATTTTAAGTGTGAGGGATATTTTCTGGTTGAATTTCTGGTTCTATGACTTGTCGGGTTTCAAAAGTAAAATCACTCCACTCTGGTTCTTCTAAATCAAATTCCTTTGTGTATTCCTCCCAATTCCATGTTTCATCTTCTTTAAACTTTACATCCCTACTTACACAAATCTTCTTCGTTTCTGGATTAAATAAGCGATATGCTTTTGATCCAGGTTCTGTTCCAAGGTATATCATTTGTTTGCTTCCATCATCTAACTTAGTTAAGTGTTGAGAAGGTACTTTTGCATATGCTATGCAACCAAAAATCCTAAGGTGTGTTAGGTCTGGTTTCCTTCCCTTTAGGGCTTCATATGGAGTAATATCTTCTAAAGACTTAGTAGGTGTACAATTTAGGATATATATTGCGTGTCTAACTGCTTCTACCCAAAAATTCTGGGGCATGTTTGTTGATATCATCATACATCTTGTTGTTGAAAGTATAGTTCTATTTCTACGTTCAACAACTCCATTTTGTTGTGGTGAGTATGGTGCAGTTAACTGTCTTAATATGCCATTATCTTTACAGTATTTTAAGAAATCACCTGAAGTGAATTCTCCTCCTCTATCTGTTCTAAAAATCTTTATCTTAGTTCTATATTCATTTTCTACCCTTGATTTGAATTCCTTGAAGAATTCAAGTGCTTCATCTTTTGAACTTAGAAAATATTCCCACATATATCTCGAGTAATCATCTACTAGTAAAAATATGTATCTCTTTCCTGATGGTGTAGGTGGTGATATAGGACCACATAAATCTCCATAGACTAACTCTAATGGTATTTCTGATCTTGCCAGGGTTTGTTGTGGAAATGAAGTTCTAATATGTTTTCCTTTTAAGCATATATCACATATACTTGTATTATTCTTAATATTGGGTATTCCTTGAAGGGATAATTGCGCAAAAAACCCTAAAGTTAGACCATTTTTGTGATTAAAACCCCTAACCATTTTTCGTTGCACAAAAAACCTCTAACCGGTAAAATCTTTTGAAATTAGGACATTACCGGTTATAATAGGTTGATATGCTTACATGGCACACACGTGGCGTCCACATGGCAAACCCGACTTACGTGGCGCCTACGTGGCACTACATATATAATTCTTAAAGTGAATTTTTGCATAAAAAACCCCGAAATTGGTGACTTTTTCGATTAAAACCCTTAACTTTTTTTTTTTCACTTCTAACCAACAATAATATTTACCTTTTCTCTTCTTCTCTACCTCCCGCAACTCCGATTACTCTATCCCCTCTTTATTTTCAGTGTTGTTTATTTTATGTATGTATGTTCGATTAACTTTTGCCGTTTAATTTTGAATTTTAACTTCAATTGTGCCGATTGAATCAATTTCATTTCGTGTTTACAAGTTGCATTTTTAGCTTCAACTTTAGGTTCAATTTCGTTTATTTATGTTCCATTTTAGCTTTCGAATATGATCAGACAAAGCAGTGAGGTTCGCTAGCCTAGAGGGTGGAGGTTTCATTGGGAAACGAATTTTATGTTTAATAAATAAAATTTTAATAAATATTCATGTCGTTAATATACAATCAGTGAAGACTCAATTTTAATTATCTTTATTGGTTGGAGGGTTTTTATCAAATGAAAATTGATTTGGGGTTTTAATTGAAAAAACTAAACAAGTTTGAGGTTTTTTACGCAAAAATCTATTTAAAATTTGTACACGTCATCAAGTTGCAACCGGCTAAACCGGTTGCAAGTCAGAATTTTTGAAAAAAACCTAAATTTACAAAGTTTTAACCGGTTGGAGGTTTTTTGTGCAATGAAAAATGGTTGGGGGTTTTAATCGCAAAGTTGATCCAACTTAGAGGTTTTTTGCGCAATTTCCCCTTCCTTGAACTAAGTTCTTTGATGCCATTGACTTTAGAGAATTAAAGTTCAGGTGGTCTAATCTTGCATGCCAAAGCCATGCTTCATCTTGTAAGTTGCTTAATAGGCATACAGGCTTTCCTAGTCTTAGGTCTGCTTTGTATAGACGATTCTTTGATCTTTTTACTCTCAAGAGTATTTTATTACTTGAATCGTATAAGTGTAGTAAATTTCCTTCCATTACTACTCTGCATCCGTATTCTGTGAGTTGTCCTAAACTCAATATATTGCTAGTAAGGTTTGGTATATAATATACTTGTGATATTATTCTTTGTTCCATATTCTTACATTCTAAAAGTATAGATCCTTTCCCTTTGATCTCTATGTACGACCCATCTCCGAATCGTACTTTTCCAGTAATCAGTTCATTAAGTTCGTTGAAATGACTCTTAATTCCTGTCATATGGTTACTAGCTCCATTATCTAAGAACCATGTATCTTCATTGTTTATAGGTAACCTTCTTGACTCTAAGTTTTCTTCATTTAATAAAATTGGTTGGTGTTCTTCTATGGTTTCCATAAGCAATGTTGGTTCTAGGTCTTCTTCTATCAGGTGTGATTGTTCTGAGCTTTGACATATCTGTGGACATTTGGATGCATAATGTTCTTCTTACATTTATAGCATTGAACTTTACTCATGTCAGGAGTAAATTTCTTTGTGTTGCTATTATATTCTTTCTTGAAATTATTTTGTGAGGGTTCATGATTCTTTCTTTCTGATCTGAATCTATTGCTACCTCTACCTCGTGAGTGGTTAAATCTATTTCTACCACGTCCTCTAAAGTGTTGACCTCTTCCTACATGTTGTGTGAACATTAAGCTCTCTTGATTATCAACATGCTTATCTCTTTTGAGTTTCAGTCTCTCTTCAAAAGTTTTTAGTCTGCCAACAGCTTCATCTAATTTCATTGTATGTAGGTCTGAGTATTGTTCTATAGATGCAACTATCTGTAGAAACTTATCTGGTATTGCGTTCTATAATTTTCTAACGAGTACAGGGTCTTCATATGTTAACCCTAGGCTAGCTGCCTTATTAGTAAGACTAGTCATCTTCATGATGAAAGAGTCTACTGTCTCATTTTCCTTCATGTACAACATCTCAAATTCTGTCTTGAGTGTTTGTAACCTAGCTTGTTGAACACGTTCTACTCCTATGTGTCTGGTCTTTAATGTATCCCATACTTCTTTTGCGGTCTTAAACTTTGAGATAAATAACAACTGGTCTTCTGGAAGTGCTTGATAAATGTAGGCGATTGTCGTTTTATCCTTCTTAGTATCTTCCTCAGTTGTTTCTTGTGGTTCAATCATTTCCCACAAGTCATTAGCTTCTAAAATTGCTTGCATTCTAATTGCCCACATGGTGTAATTTGTTGTCTTTAACATAGGACAGGTAAAGTGAGATACTATTCCTATCTCCTTTCTATTGTTATCATGTCCCGTTTTGTCACCCATGTCTAAATTGGAATCTTATAAAGTCTATTATAAAATTCTTTCTACAATAATTTAGGCTTTTAAGTCTAAATTTTCTGGTTTCAAATTTCAGGCTTATTCTTTAAGTCTAAAATTTATTTGACTCTTTATCTGTTTTCTATTTGATTCAAAATTATAATTGGCCGTATTATAAAAATGAACTAAAAATAAAATTTTGTCACTAATTAAAATTAAATGACAGAATTAAATTTTAAAAAAAAAACTATAAATTTTAAAATTTAAAATTTATATCAAAAAGCAGTAATACTTCGCGCGTTAATTTTATAAGTATCACTATTTTAAAATTTTATAAATTATGTTATAAAATTTTAAAACCAATAATAAATTATAAGTTACGTTATAATTTATTTTCTGAAACCTAAGTTTGTTATAAGTTACGTTATAATAAAATTAAACTAAGGTTTTATTTAATTTTATTTTCTACTAATAAAATTAAAATAATGTATTTAAAGAATACCTAACCTTTTTGGGCTGATTAAATTGTGTGGATCCGGTTCTGGATCTGAAGGCAATCTCGTATGGGTTTTGGGCTCCTTCTTCTGGACCCTCTCTATTTCTCTTCACTGCTTTCTCTTGAAACGTTTCTAACAGAAACGTTGCTTCTTCTCTTCAACCGGTGTATCCTTCCCTTTTGCGAATCGACGTCTTTTCTTCGATGGTTTTTTCTTTTCAATCGGTGCTCCTGGTATGAAACGTTGCAACCCTTTCTCTGAATCGGTGCACCCTAATTTTTGTATCCGACGGTTAATTTTGAATCGGTGGCTATGGCTTTTGGTAATACGTTTCTGATTTGGGGCAAAATACAAGAACCCTAATCGTTGCCTCTATTTGGATGGTGGCGATTGGTGGTTCTACGGTGGTGGTTCTGTGGTGGTGGTTCTGCGGTGTTGGTTCTGCGGTGGTGAGTCTGTGGTGATGGTTCTGTTTTTATCCGTGGGTTTCTCCTACGATGATGGCTCTGCGGTGATGGTTTCTGTCCGTGGGTTTCTCCTACGTTGACGGCACTATTTCTGTGGAAATTTCTATGGCGGTGCCTTCTGGAATCAAGTTCTATCTTTCTGATTCTTGTTGCCTTCGATTCAGTATGAAACTATGAATTTCTAGGGTTTACAGTATGAATTTTCGATAGGGGCTTACTGCTTTTCTGTAAACTCCGTTGCCTTGTATTTGTTGCCTTCGGTTCTTATGGGTTGTCTACTGTTGGATACTTTTGATTTCAATTCTAATTGAAATCAGGGAAATAATTTGATGAATTGGTGCCGGTTGTTTGTAGAACACTTCTGATGTTCTGCCGCCTGTGTATCAATGATGATTCTTCACTGAATCACCTTCTGGTGTAATTCGTGGTTTGCTAATAATCGGTACATGATGAATTCCGGTTTGATTGGAACCGTGTGCTCTGATACCAAATGTTGGGAAAGGGGATCTATTTTGATAACGAAAATTGCACAGGATCGAATAATCAAAACTTGATCTTTATTAACATAACTTTGAATTCACACAATACAAATTTTGATTAAGGTTCCTATTTATAAACTACTAAGAGGTGCGATGAAAAGACGCAACCTTTCATGGAACCTTTTCGAATAGTTGTGTCCATTCATGAAGAGAGACACACCCTTTCGGTTTATCTATGACTATTCTAGTCCTTATATTTTCACTAATTACAATAATCATACATTAACTAATCTAAATTACATTTTAATCTAACAATCATGTTTAATCTATCACCAACAACCACCATAGAGGACTATTACATAACAGGTATATAAGTTTGATTGTTTCATTTTCCTCAATTGTCCAATTTTCATGGCAGCATCAAACCCACAATCACATCTCCCAATATCATTTTCTATACAAATTAGTTGCTATTAAGGAATGCAACACTTACTCTTGGGAAGTCCAAAAAAAAAAAGAATGCAGCAGTTATCCTTTCAGCAAAGTAGCAACCACTCTTTACCAGTTATTCCTAAAAAAAATTCAAAGGATTGATTTTGGTCCATAAGAACTGTCTACTTTTTTTGGTTATCAAGGGTGGTCTATATACCTGACTAAAATAATCAAAAACTCCCTAAACTATCTGCAGAGACAAATGTTGCATTTAATCAGACCTTACGTTGAAAATCAGTCCATGTAGTTTTTACAATGTCAAAATGTTTCTTTTTCTTTTTCGAGAAATAGATGAATAAAATAGTAAACGACTTTTTAGTGCCAACGGTTGGTGTTTAATCACCTGACGATTGACAACACATTTAGGCATGAGTTCCGTTGCAGCAGCTACAAACTCTTTGCCATATTTAGCAGCAAATGTCATCTGAACTTGTATAAGCTCCGGAAGATCTGCATATCTCAGTGCAACAAAACACAGACTTGAAAATGCCTCTTTCAGGTCAAGAGGACATTCCATGTATGTAGAAATTCTTGAAAATTAGGCAATCAGTTCAAAAAATGAAGGTTAACAAGAGAACAAATCGGTAATAATCTTAGATGGCACGTCTATGACTCTACGGGTAGCTAAAAAAAGGACCCTCGATTCATCTTCTATCTAATGTGATGGCTTTTCAAAAACCCTATGCCAATGTTGTAAGTACGAACTTGATGACTACACCATTAAATCATACACGAACATTCATTATACAAAAAAACTTGTTAATTATTTGTTGTTGTGCTTCATCCAGCTTCATCCAGAATCGCATCTGTTTCATCCAGCTTCGTTTTCATCCGGGTAAACGTTTCTGTTTTAGCATAAAATGTTTCTGCTTCTGCCTCATTATGGTACCATTAAAACATTTTAGCCTATTACAGTAACCATTAAATATAAGACAATTGTTTTTACAACTAAAAACCACAACAGTGGTGCTTTCAAAGACTGCATGTTGTTTGACACTCCTGGTAGAAAAAACTTATGATTCCATGTTTGCATCTGATCTCAAAGTGGAAAAATAAGAACCTTCTGAAACCTCTCTAGCATCTACAAGCACAAGGACTATTTTTATAATACCCACATCTTTGTGGAATCCACAAATGCAACAACATTCCTTTTTATCAATGAGTAAGGCATAATGTGAGATCTGATATGTCAAGCTTGACAGGTTCAGAAGTCTTAACATGAATACTAATTGAAAAATCAAAATAACCTAAAGATTTTCTTTACAAAAACCATAAAGCCTGAAGATTTATCGACCAAAGATACTGCACAAATTATAGAGATCATCTAATGCCTGAAGATTTTCTTTAAAAAAACCATAAAAAGGGATGGACTTAGACATATAGAAACAGAAACAAAGAAATAGAAACTTAAAATATTAGTTTGGCGTTCATAAAGAAACAGAAACAAAAATAAAAGATTTAGAAATAAAGATACAGAAACTTAAAATAATACATAACAGATGCTTCTCCAACTCAATTATATATGCATACATATAACAAATATAACTAAACTGTATCAAAATCCCCCATATAAACAACAATAAATTGCAAAAGTAATCAAATTTGATCAACAAACCCCATTTGCTAAATATCATAAATAAACAAAAATACAATGATGAAATCATGAGTATACCTGAGGGTAGGCCCACACTGTGAATTCATTTTTCATTCAATTCATATCAACATTAATACAATCATATGAACAATTATCATAAACACATAAAACTGAATGCTTGTATTAAGAGAGAAAATATATTACATTGAGTTCACTGTTTCTTGCTAAACAATCTTCTCTCAACATGCATTCACCTGTCCTCACTCTATTTTCCAATCGTACATTACCAGTACACACTCACACATATTTATACTCAATTATAACTATTGAGTATTTACAATTTAAACCCTGAACTTTTACGAATTAATTGATTTCAACTCTATATAAATTTGTACCCGACAATCTCCCCCTTAGAGATGAAATCAATTTTCAAATTAAAGTACATTGCAGGGAACTTGAACATTCTTTCTTGAAACTTTTCTTGCACCTTCTCTTCGATCTCTGAATCTTCTAAAAAAATCTTTCTTCTTTATTGTCTCACGCTGATCTTCACATCTCTTCTATTCTGATATTCTCTTTTCTTGTAAGCACACTCCCCCTTGAATCATGAATAGCTTTTAAATCTCTTCCTTGATCAATTGTCTTGAGATGATGTAGCAATTGCCTTCAGTTGATTTCAAACTACTCAACAGTTGTTTCTGAAATTCAGTTTTTCTCCCCCTCATGATGATCATAAAAAATTATGAACATCATGCAAAAACTTCAGAAACATTAATTCAATGAAATTACAGTAGAAGAAATACAACAACAATTACAACTCAGATTTTATTACAAATTGATTTTCTCCTCCTTAAACTGATATTTCTCCCCCTATACAAAACAAGTTTATCTCACCCCCTCAAAAAGTTCACTTTCCCTCGAATTGATATTATATCTTTTTAGAACAAAAACAAAGCTTTACAACTTTAGGGAAAATGAAACACATTCATTTTGTGAGAAAACAAGTCCAGGTCCACATAGGATTCCTGTTTGCACAATAGACAAAATCCATGTGACCTACTTTCAGCGCTGGCGTGATGTTAACACTGGTAGGATTTCCAAATAGTCATCGTGAAATCCTTTATCATGAAAGAATCACTCATATTTGTTCCAGCTTAGTCACTTTGGACTAGCAGTTTATAGTCACGCAGACTGTTAGACTCGATGATTCCTAAAAGTGTATATAATCAGCTCTAGACACAATGTGCATCAAATGAAATTGGAGACCGGAGCAACTGTCTTCCTTGTTTCAATATCAATAATATCCAAATGATATATCGATAGAAATGTGCTATATCTCCGTGATTATTGAAACAGAAATCTTTTGAGAGATAACTGAGTAGTTGGTTGGGTTAAGTGCATGCGTCACTGGGTCCATGACGTCTTTTTCAATATCAAGTCGCATAGAGCTTGATAGATTATGAGGATTACCCAGCCGACACAGTTTAGGTAGGATTTTCTTTTCTTTTAATCCTTTCTCAACTCTCAGCACTCAGCATTTTTCAACTAAGCTCCCTCCGGCTCACTTTTGAGAAATAAATTCAGTCAGCTTTATAACAAAAGCATGATCTGATGCACCACCATCTCCTTTCAATATCAATATCCCTCTCATTTACATTTTATCTCTGCTCGACCCTGTCAGTATCCAGTGATAACTGACACTTCTCAACTAATAAACCTAAAGAACCCTCACCTGCACAGTCTATAGATGGTTTGCTTCTTGGGTAGGTCTTCCGGTTCTGGTTAGACCATAGAAGAGATATTTATGCCTATCACTCAGATTGGTGCATAATCGAAGTCAGCAGAAATAATCTTAAGCGTTTCAGCTCATGGGATACCAAGAAATTCAGCTCATTTGATATTGGAGATGATAATCAGAATAAATTTTGGGAATGATAATTTGGGAGATAGCAGAATGAAATGTACAATCTGATATAAGGTATGAAATGAATCAGACTTGTTATAAAAAAATTAGGTCATGGAGAATATGAGAGAATTCTTTGAACGGGAGAATATTAAATAGAATCTCAGAAGTAATGAGATTTTCAACATCAAAGAGATTAGATCAATTAATCTCAACGAGAGATTCAGAGAATCAGAAGATTATGAAAATATTTTGCTTTTCAGCTCAAAAAATCTTTTTATGTGTGTATCAAATATTTTCGTGAAAAATTACACACAGTTTTGAAAAATGTCATCGTCAAAGTGCGTCTGAAACTCCCCCTGGAAATAAGCACACACAGTTAGTCAACTCATTAAAATGAAATCAGGAGCAAAAAAATTATAAAAATAAAACTCCTCTTTGTCAATTCAGCTTCAGAGTTGAAATCAGGGCTGGAATTTCAGAAAGATTTGCCTTTCAGACTCGGGTTCTAATCTGAAGTGATTAGAAGCCATTTGTCGCGGAAGCTCGGGTTTCAGTCTGAAAGAACTGAAAGCCTTTAGCTTGGGTTCTGTACTGAAAAGAACAAAATCCAATTTCAGTGAAGATCGGGTTCTACTATGTTGTGAGTAGAAGCCTCTTGAGATGAAGTCCGGGTTCTAGTCTAATATGACTAAAAACCATCTTGAGTTGAAACACGGGTCTTGATCTGATGTAATCAAGAGCCTACGTTGAATTGAAGAACGGGTCCTTATCTGAAATGATAAGAAACCTATAACCTGCAAAATATAAGATGTCTTTGGTATCCAAACAGATTTGGATCCAGACTTGTTAGCGCTCTTGGGTACCCATTTCAAAACGGGTTTTGGTACCCACTTGTACTTGCGTTTAGGTACCCATTGCAAGTTATAACTATCAGCTTCTCTATCAAAAGCAGAAAAAAAATTTCTTTGAGTATGAGAAAATTGAATATCTGAATTTCTAAAGAAACTTGAATTTGAATGATCAGACTTTTGCGAACTCTTCTTTTTGAAAAACTGACCGGTTCTTGCATGTTTCTGATAATACTTGGTATTTTGCTGTGAAAATGTTTTCTGATTAGAATGACTAGTATTTTCAGAAACTTTAGGAAAATTTGACTTCGAAGATTCACCAGTGTAAATCTTGACCGGAAGTTGTTCAAAGATTTTGTCTTTGCCTTTATGTATCTTAAGAAGATACTTAAGTTTCAGATCTGAAGATGAATCAAACTTAGCAGAGTTAGTTAGATTCACTTCACTTTCAGAAGACAAACCAGAGTGATCAACATTGGATTTTAAACATACTGAAGGAATCTCAACCTTTGATTCTTTTGAAGAAGGAGAATCACTAATTTGTTTGGTAAGATGAAGTATCTGATCTTCTAATCCTTTGATAATGACCAAATAAGAATTTCTGTCATTATCAAATGATTGATAGTCAGTTTTAAAAGATTGTTCTTTGATTAAAAACATCTTTCTTTCATCTTCAAACAACTTAGATTTAGCTTTAAAATCTTGTTCTTTCAGTAAGAACTCATGTCTTTCTTTCTCAAGAGAATCTTTAGTTAAAGATAACTCTTTTTCAAGAGCAAAAATTCCTTCACTTTTGTTTAATATACAATTCTGATCAGTTTGTTTTGTCTTAGAAAGTGTATCTTCAAGATCCTTAACTTTCTTGTAAAGATCAGATCTTTCAGGCAAAAGATATTTCAGTTGAGTTGCATACTGAAAATTTTCTTGTTTCAGCCCATCAAGTTCTTTAAGTAATTCAGATTTTTTTCAATTGATGAGCACAACTCTCAGAGTTTTGTTTTTCTTTTAAGCTTTGAATTTCTTCATTCAGTATTTGTACGTCACGTAACGCCAAATGTTTATCAGTATTTAACTGAACGAGAATGTCATAATTGTTCTTACGAATCTTCTCAGATTCAGTAAGTTTGACAATCAGCTCAGACTTTGAGAATTGTTCAAACACCATTATGAATTGCAGAAAAATGAATCTTCCAAGATCTTTTATGAAAAAATTGAGTGAATTCTGATAAAACTTTGAAAAACTATTTCAGTTAATGATTGCTTGTGAAAAATCAGCTCTGAAATGACTTTTTGACTTTGAAATTTCAGCTTTTCTGCAGAAAAATGCTCGTAACTTTTTTCTGGAGTAGAATTGGGCCTCGAAAATTTACCCGAACCGGCTATGCCAGTTATGGTAGGCCTTCGATTTGACGTATGGTAGGCCTTCGATTTGACGTATGGTAGGCCTTCTAACTATGTTCCAGTCAAAAGTTATGACCAATTTAAGCAGAATAGGTCATATAGTCAAAATTGAATGATAAAAGAATGAAACTCGAATGGTTATGACTGAAACTCGAATGAAGAATGATAAAACTCGAATGATTAAGTATGAAACTCAATTGACTAAGTATGAAACTCGGATGAAGCTTATTGAATCTCGAATGAAGAATGATTCAACTCGAATGTGAAGTGAAATGAAACTCGAATGACCTTGTAGTCCAACTCGAATTACTCTGTGATCAACTCGAATGAAACATGAAGTT
This sequence comes from Centrapalus pauciflorus, assembly GCA_020465985.1. NCBI lineage: Eukaryota > Viridiplantae > Streptophyta > Magnoliopsida > Asterales > Asteraceae > Centrapalus > Centrapalus pauciflorus. The sequence goes on from JAANYP010005979.1 coordinate 410,623, forward strand.
TCTCGATTGATGCTTTGATCAACTCGAATGAAACATGAAGTTCTCGATTAACTCTTTATCCAACTCGATCAGTTAAGGATAAAACTCGAATTAAGCATACATAAAACTCGAATGCCTTCTTTATAAATCTTGAATGCCTTCTTTATAAAGCTCGAATTATACTATGAATTTAGTTATGCCCGTGTTTTATCATTTTTCAACAAAAACAAGATCAGATCCAAACTTTTTCAACAAAAATCCATGAAATGACCTCAAATTGATTTCGAAGGTTCGTTTTAATAGCAGAAACAACTTTTGTGAAATCACTTTGGCTAATTCTCGATTAAAAACCAAAAATCGACCAAAAACCCTCAAGAACACACTTTTTCAAAAAATCTGAAAATTCTCAATTAAATTCTGTGTGTTTGGAATTAAAATTTGATACTTATATCACTAAATTCGTTTTTAAAATTCGCACCTTCGATCCGAATATCAGATCATTTCATCCACAGAATCAAAATCCTCAATTGATTTTCGGATTTTCAAAAAAAAATGAATATAACAGTGTTCTAAAAAAACGATTTCAGATTCAAAAATTCACTCAAATTCAGCCATATTAGGCTCTGATACCAATTGTGAATTCAGATTTCATGCAATTCATATAACATTAAACACAATAATATGAACAATTATCATAAACACATAAAACCGAATGCTTGTATTAAGAGAGAAAAGATATTACATTGAGTTCACTGTTTCTTGCTAAACAATCTTCTCTCAACATGCATTCACCTGTCCTCACTCTATTTTCCAATCGTACATTAACAGTACACACTCACACATATTTATACTCAATTATAACTATTGAGTATTTACAATTTAAACCCTGAACATTTACGAATTAATTGATTACAACTCTATATAAATTTGTACCCAACACACACACACTTGATGACAGAATCGAGAGAGTGATACAAGCAACATTCTCTCTTCAAGAAAAGTTGAAAAGTTTGAACCTTTACAACAATCAAGTGAGAAAAAAAAAAGATGAGAAATTTATGACAGAACCCTAAGTATTGTGTCTAATGTAGCTCGAAATTACATATTTATGAGTCACAACAACAGCAGCATTTCAAAATTAAAACAGAAAAATAAGCAAAGTGTTGTGTGTGCGTGTGCTTGTGCTTGTGTGTGATGTGAATACCTTTTATATATATATATATATATATATATATATATATATATATATATATATATATATATATATATATATATATATATATATATATATATATATATATATATATATAGATGATGGGATCATTGCAGAACCTAAATTTAGTGTCGAACTGTAGAACCAATATCGTCCATAGATTAAAATAATTTAATGGTCTTGATTAAAAGATTTAAGTTTGGAATTAGTGAAAAAAAGATTGGTAATAGTGATATTTTAAATCTTGGAGGGGTAAAAAAGGAAAAGATTGGAAATAGCAAAAAGATTGACATTAGCAAAATAAATATCTTTTTTCTTTAAATTAAAATAACATTAATATTATTAATTTTTAAATCAAAAAAATTATACCATAAAAACGAGAATTTTATACTCTTTAAAACGAGACCGGTCATGATATATTTTTTTCGAAAAAATTTTACGTGTTTATTTTTCGTAAAAAAAAAATTACACAGACCACGATGCAATATATCATGGTGAGATAATGAGATCATTCGATATCGAATGAACATTTGATATCGTATATTTAACGTCAATGCAACACTGCATATACGCTCATTATTAACAGAGCTAAAATAATAGTCACAATTAGTAGTCAAAGTTGGTGGATTTAACGAGAACGATTATGATATATATTTTTTATTTTTCGTAAAAAAATTTTTACTCAGACCACGATGCAATATATCATGGTGAGATCATTCGATATCGAATGAACACTTTGATATCGTATATTTAACGTCAATGCAACATTGCATATACGTTCATTACTAACAGAGCCAAAATAATAGTCACAATTAGTAGTCAAAGTTGGTGGATTTAACGAGAACAGTTATGATATATATATTTTTATTTTTCGTAAAAAAATTTTACCCAGACTACGATGCAATATATCATGGTGAGATCATGAGATCATTCGATATCGAATGAACACTTTGATACCGTATATTTAACGTCGATACAACACTGCATATACGTTCATTATTAACAGAGATAAATAATAGTCAAAATTAGTAGTCAAAGTTGGTGGATTTAACGAGAACGGTCATGAATATATTTTTTTGAAAAAAAATTTACGTGTTTATTTTTCGTAAATTTTTTTTACCCATACGACCATTCGATGTCGAATGAACACTTTGATATCGTATATTTAACGTCGATGCAACACTGCATGTCCATTATATATTAAAAGAGTAAAAAAAAAGTCAAAGTGGACAGTCAAACTTGGTAGGCTGCTATTAATTCAATGTTAATTGTATTATTAGCATCTTATCCCTAGTGTTATATTATAATCTAATGGTTTAGATTGGTTCTATGGTTCTGCACTAAATTAAGGTTCTGCAATGATCCCAACCCTATATATATATATTAATATATAAATTATATATAGAAATATATTAGATAGTATATAATATATAATATATATAGAGATGGTGTGTGTGTGTGTGTGTGTGTGTGTGTGTGTGTCTGTGTGTGTGTGTGTGTGTGTGTGTATGTATGTATGTATGTATATGTAGCAGTATGTGTGTGTGTGTTTGTGATAGCAAAACAGAAAAGAAAAGAACCACAGCAGTTAATACCTAATATATATATGTATGTATCTTAATTATGTCCCAAAGCATCTATCATAAAATTAGTGACAACTATTGCAAAACAGATTAGAAAAATTGTGTTGTGTGTTTGTTTGTTTGTGACAGCAAAACAGAAAGAAAAAGATCATAACAACAGCCCATAACAGTTGCTGGAAATGCCACCCAGCAGCAGCATTTCGAAATTAAAACAAAAATATAAGCAAAGTGTTGTGTGTGCGTGTGATTGTGCTTGTGCTTGTGGCAACAAACTATAAAAGAAAAGAACAACATATATATATATATATATATATATATATATATATATATATATATATATATATATATATATATATATATATATATATATATATATATATATATATATATATATATATATATATATAGGAGATAATTATGTTCCAAAGCATCTATCATAACTTGCACTAAAAGGTTAGTGATACCTATTGCGATGACATGTCATTGCTAAACTTACTTGTCATCACTAAAAGTGAAAAAAAAGGGCATGTGTTTGTTAATTTATGGACCCCCAATCGGGCTTATTTCAACTTGTGTTTAAGAAATACACAATTTCACATAAAAAATACAGATAGGAAGCAATAATCAATGAACAGGAAGCCATATCCACAAGTCCAGAAAAGTAGAAAGCATTTCCATTTAAACAAAACACATACACTGGCATTATGACATTTACCAGAAAAAAAAACAAATAAATAGGATGCCATAATCGATACCTGTGCATTTGAATAAACAAATAAAGTTGGGTCCGAGTTTATCTTGGCTCATTTTTAGGTGTACAGAAAATTGACATATCTTACCTTGGATATATGTACACCGAGATTGCGGTGAACACCAGAAAACTCAAAACAGATAAGAAGACCGAGATTTAAGGAAGCCCAGTTTGGTTCAGTGCACCAAAATCAACACACCTGTCATTACCAGGTATCCTTTTCAATGCATCATCAAAGTTTCTCACTTTAAAATGTTATTCTTTACAAAAAATAGCAATAAACTATAATTTGAAGTCCAAACAATCTAACTTCTTTGCAGTCAACAAACTCATGGAATAGCCCCATAGCATTCAACCCTCCACCGACACACGCAACCAAAACATCAAGTTTTCCACCCCATTTTTCCAATGCTTGCTTTCTTGTTTCCTTGCCAATTAAAGCTAGGAATTCCCTTACCATCATGGGGTAGGGATGTGGCCCAGCAACAGAGCCCAATATGTAATGGGTTGTTTCCACGTTGGTCACCAAGTCCCTTATGGACTCTGATGTAGCATCCTTCAGTGTCGCAGTCCCAGAATGAACTGCTCTAACCTAAATGATGAAAACAACACATTGAATGGTCAAACGAAGTATCACCATTATATCATTATGTGTGGCAAAATAGGTGGGCAGCAGTAGGCTTGTTGGACAACTGGTCAGAGAAATTAAAATTTACGATAGGTTGAAATTAACCTCTCGCTCTCTGTGGATACGATCCCTACTTACCCTAGCTTCTAAGGTATTTAGTGGTTATTTTTGGCGAGGTAACGACACTTGTATCAGATTACCGACGGCCAATTTGCCGAGGGATTACCGACGAAAGTAATGCCCCTCGCTAATCCCTCGGAATCCCTTGATAATTACCGAGGGATTTACGACAAAAATTTATTCATCAGTAATCCTCAGTAATCCCTCAGTAATCCTTCGGTAAACTTTAAAACTCATTTCCATCAGAAAATTCTTGGTAATCCCTCGAAAATTTCCGAGAGACATTTGCACTCAGAAAATCCATTGGTTAAAGCCCATTTCCTAGTAGTGAATAATAGTAATTACAATTAAAAATATTTGAATATCAAAAGAAAATATTAATAATTTTATTTTTTAGGCTACTTATAGATATCTAGGTATCGGAAATTATGAATTCATTACACGAATCTGAGTCTGGATCCGATAAATCAGATATCTTGTTTTTTACTTTTTGAATTTGATGTTAGATTTGAATTTTTTATAAATACTTCATTCATCTTGTATAGCATTAAAAAAACGAGGCCGACTTATACACCAATCGTTTGTATTTTGTACTACAGTAAACAGTTGAATATGATTTTTCTATCAATAAACCGTTTTGATATGTATAATTTGTTTCATCATAAGTGATTGTGCGTTCCTTTTTTGTTGATAAGTACATATAGGCTGATTTTATTTATTCGGTAAGTGAAAACGTTTCATAAATGCTATCCTTTTTGATAAGTAATAAGTGCCAAAATTGACTTATTACTATTGATTCTATAAGTTACATGAAGGGGACTTATTACCGCTTCTCATTTAACCCTAATTTTACAAAACACGCTCAACTTCCCTAACCCCCGTCGCTACTACACCCACAACCTTGTCTCACCGTGTGCGACACATCCACCCTCCAGCCGTCGTCTGCCATCCACTGCCATGCCTGCGACGTCCCCTGCGATGTCCTCCCCTGCGACCTCTTCCCCTAACCGAATCCAAAAGATAAATTTCGATTTTCTTTGAATAATCTTGAAATTTATATTTCTAAAACTCAAGTTTGGTTTGAATGACTGTGTATATAAATGGGGTTGTTTTTTATTTTAAAGTATATGGGTGGTTGTTGATACTTGTTGGGAATCATTGAATGGGATCGGAGATAATAAAGAAAGGTAAATTGAGGATATCACTCGTATATTCATCATATCAATTTACAAGTATATATAATACAAATTTATAAAGTTAATCATGTCTAACCAACTTCCTATCTATGAGATTCCTACTTTGTACGGACACTGTCAATACCCCCCCCCCCCCCCCCCCCTCTTCCCCTTTCAAGCGAAAATTCTGGCTCGTAGCTTGGAACGAAACAACTCAAATAAAGGGTGTGGCAAGCTCTTTGTAGAAATGGCAGCAACCTGAAGAGTAGTGGAAATGAACTTAGTGTGTAACTTGCCGGACAATACAAGTTCCCAAACAAAGTGATAATTTATATCAATGTGTTTGTCACGTTTATGAGAAACGGGATTTTGTCTTAGAAACAAGGCGCTAAGATTGTCACATAAGATAGTAGGACGGTCAGGGGGTAAAACATATAATTCTCGTAGCAGGTGAGTGACCCACACAATTTCAACACCGGTGTTTGCGAGAGCTTGATATTCCGACTCACAACTAGACAGGGAAACAGTATGTTGTTTCTTTTCACTCCAAGAGACGAGGTTTCCACCTAGAAAATTTGAGTAGCCATAGGTGGATCGTCGTGTTTCGATGCAACGAGCCCAATACGCATCAGAGTAGCCAATAGCAGATGGTGTAGGAGAATAACCAAAGGAAAGACCATAGGAAAGGGTTCCCTTGACATAGCGTAGAATTCATTTAACTGCTTGAAAGTGATCATGGGTAGGTGCATTTAAGAACTGACTCACTTGATTGACAGGATACGATAAGTCGGGTCGGGTGATAGTTATGTATTGAAGTGAGCGATAAAGGGTAGGATTTGAAAAGGCAAACCATTTGTGGAGAAAATATCAGAGGTGGATAAAGGGGTACCCACTGGTTTGGAGTCGAATAAATCGGCACGAACAAGAATGTCATGAGCGTACTTGGATTGTCCAAAGAAAATACCAGTGTCCAGGTAAGATACTTCAAGACCCAAAAAATAGCTAAGACGACCGAGATCGGTGATGGCAAATTCATTGTTAAGTTGAGAGATAAACTTTCGAATAGTAGGCTCGTGATTGTCAGTGAGAATAATGTCATCAACGTCGACCAAAAGATAGAGAAATACAAGTCTCGTTTTAAAATAAAGAAAGAAGTATCGACACGGCTGCATGAGTTTAGATTGTATATTTTTAATATATATTTTGTTTAACCTTATCAAAATTATTTTATATATTATATTTATATTTAATTAACAAACATAATAACATTTCATATCTTGGATACAATAAATTAACGTTTTGGGTTTAGGTTATGAAGTTTAAAAAAGGGTTAATATTGAAAAAAAAAACCCTACGAACTTTTATGAATTTATCGATTAAGTCACTGTACTTTTTTTACGAGTGTTTAAGTCCCTAGACAATTTTTGTCTTATTCAAAACTATATATTCGACCTGTTTAGCAGGTCACTAACCGGTAAATGGTACAGTGACCTAAACAAGAAAAAAGAAAGTCCAGTGACTTAATCGTGAAAAATGGAAAAGAAAGTTGGTTTTTTTAAATAATAAACTATTCGAGAAACTAACTGTTTTACCTGTTAAGCAGGTAGCATGTTAAAATATATAGTTTTGAATAAGATAAAATTTGTTTAGGGACTTAAACACTCGAAAAAAAAAGTTCAGTGACTTAATCGATAATTACATGAAAGTCTATGGAGTTTTTTCAATATTAACCCTTTAAAAAACAAGTAAACTTTTTTTTTTTAATCTAGAAAATAAATATCATCGTCAAAAAGTATTAAATGTTTTTTGAGGTTTTTAAATTTTTTTTACATAAATATCTTTTTAACACTTTCGGTAAAAGTTTAAAATTTATATAGTTTAAATGTTTTGAAAGTTTTTTTTGATAACTTATAATATTTTAAAACTTTAATTGATTTGAAAACTTTAAAATTTTTAAGAGTTATTATAAAACTTGTAACTAGAAAATTTAATCGTTTTTGTAAATTTTAAGTAAATTTTTTTAATTTTTTAAAAAAAGATTCTAGAAAAATAGCAAAAATTTTTGTAAAGTGTAAATATATTTTATTGTTCACGAAAACGTTTAATGTTTTCTAAGATTTTTAAAAGAAATCATATAGTTAATCAACTATTTTATTTTTAACTTTTAATCACCAATATGAGAAGAATAACAAGATCTATATTTTTTGAACGACAAACTATCCTACTTCTACGCCTAAACTACTCATTTACCCCAACACTTACTTTCTCCACCTAAATTTAAACTTGCATCTGACGGGAGTCGAACCCGTGACCTCTCACTTACATATTCACCCTCTTACCAAATGGGCTAAACCCCATTGGTTGAATAACAATTTATATGTTTTGATAGACGTTATAATACTCATTAAAAAAAAATTTAATATAAAAGAGTACTTAACTTAATAGATTTAATATATTTTTTGATTTAAAAAATTTATATTTTATTTTAAAAAGTTCAAAAAATATGAACTTAAAATGTTATTTTTCTAGTTGAAAATAAACATAATTTATATATTTTTATAAATATTTTATTGTTTATGTGTTTTACATTAAACTAATTTTACTTTTTTTTTATAAATTTTTTCAATTTTTTCAATTATTTTATTAATTTATAATATTAGAAATAATAATAAAAAAATATTAATAATAATTATGAAACAAGTAAAGATAAAATGATCATTTTAAATGGTCAAAAAATGATCTCCATAACAAAACTTCAACTACAAAAACTAATTTTTAAAGTTAAATGATCAGTTTCATAATTTCTAGTAAACCACAGGGACGAAATTTGTAATTTACTTTTTGATTTATTACAAAAGTATTGTATATTGGTTTGATTTAGATGCATATTGTTTATATATTTTAGGGTAAATTACAAATTTGGTCCCTGTGGTTATAGGGAAATTACAGATAAGGTTCTTCTATAGAAGGAATTACAAATTCGATGTCTGTGGTTAACATTTTGTTATGGATTTGGTCCTTTGACCGGTCATTTTTTTTATAAATGATCATTCTACCCTTGAGAATATTATTAATATTGGTAATAAACATTCTATTTTAATAAATTAAAAGAAAATCCAAAATGTTCTTTTATTTAAAATAATTTATAAATATTTTAATTAAATAATTGGAAGAGTTTGTGTTGTAAAGAGGAGAGAGAAAACATAATTTCTGCAAATAACTGGTCTGTGGGTTTATCCTTCGATGAGAGAACAGAGAGGAAGTGAGACAAAGTATCGAGACATGATGAAGGGGATTTTAGATTTTAGATCAGATGCTAGTGGCTTTTCCACTCTTTGATTAGATCAAGAGCAAATCGAAGGGGCTTTAAGAATCTGAAATATAAATGTGCTTCGATCTTGAATGAGCGTTTCTGGTTTTGATTTTCGAAGGTACCCATCGAATGGGTTAGAGTGGTTTTGATAGAGGGCTTCTGTGTTGTCAATGGTGCTCCTCAGTTGCGTGTGAGTGTGAACGAATCGGATCCCGTATTCTTGTGAATCGACCTATTTAATCAGTTGATGGGGACGAGGGTTTTTGCTTCTTCGTCGGAGGGTAGATCTTAGATGAGGCGGAGTATGGCCAGAGGCGACATGGAGCCGAAGACGAGGCGGACTTGGAATCAAATGAGAGAGAGGTTTGTGAACGAGAGAATCGGTGACCTCCAATCTCCTTCATGCTTAGTTTCAGATATGAATAACCTTTCGATGATGATTTACTCTATCTATCATGTTGAGATCTGTTAGGTGAGGACATGACAGTGATGAGAGAATGATAGGTTATGGAGGAGAGAAGGAACAAATTGAAAAAGATGAAGATGATAGTGGTTGGTGGGTGGAAAAAGTCAAAAAAAAGGATTTGCTTTTAGTTTTATTAATTGATGGATAGGATTAATATTTTATTATTTTTAATTAATTGATAAATTTTTTATTTATGTTTTAAAAAAAGTTAATAATCTATTTTTATAAAATTCAAGGGTATAATGGTCATTTATAAAAAAATGACCGGTCAAAGGACCAAATCCATAACAAAATGTTAACCACAGACATCGAATTTATAATTTCTTCTATAGAAGGACCTTATCCGTAATTTCTCTATAACCACAGGGACCAAATTTGTAATTTACCCTATATTTTATTGTTAAAGTATAGGGTGATTAGGTTCTTGTATATTATTGTTAGTGTGATTAGGTTCTTCTTCTAAGTGATTTATATCCAAAAATTGGATTTATACTAGTTTGGTTTTTTTCTTTTTTTTTTTTTTCTTTTTTTTTTTTTTTTTTTTTTTTTTTTTTTTGTTGCAAACATGGATGTATATTGATGATATATGACACTAGTTTTGGATTTATAAACATGGTTATTAGTCGTTTGTTTGGATGAAGGAACAGATAGTGATCAAATTATATATGGCAAACTTGCGTGATTGGATAAATTGTATATGACAACTTGCATGATCAAATTGTTAGATAACTATGAACATTTAGTATCAATATTTACGAATTTTGAAGAAGCATATATAGTTGACTCTTGTGATTTTGGAAATATATATGGTCTATATATGTAGTTGACTGTTATTAATTTTTTAATTAACAATGATTCGAGCCTCACCAAGGGTGTTTGGTCCTCACCCTCAAGGTGTCTGACAATGGTGCTAACAACTAACCACTAACATCTGCTGTTCAAAAAAATTAACAATGATTTATTATAATGTTTTCATCATGGTCTATAAATATAATTGATGTATATGCATTTTCAACTAACAACAAGGTTTTATATTTATGTTATATTTTAGTATGGGTTGATATTTTATAAAGGAAAAAATCTAATTCGGATTTAGCATACAAAAGAACAAACAGACTTATTGATTCTGTTTGTGCGTGACAATCAATAATAAAGGGTTAAGGCAATAAAAAGCTTAATAACGTTTCCAGGTGATTCTTGATGAAGGTTACATCGCCTGAAACAGGGAAAGAAGAAGACTACGGTTAGTGTCGGCGCAGGGGGAGTCCCTGCGTAGACATTCTGATGCCTAAGTCAGCTAACATGATAAAGAGTGTCTATTGAGAGAGTATAAGTGAGATAGAAAAATAAGCATTACCCTCCTTCAGGTGAGATATTCCTCTATTTATACGTCTCCCTTCGGAGACGAGGCGCCTGTCCGAAGGATCCTCATTGGCTGCCCAGATCGTGCGCGGGATTACCCTTCCTGGCCTCTGACGGACCAATGAGGTGCCTCCCTTTTGCGCCTACACCTCCTGCCTGGTGCTTTTTCCCGACAGGATCCTCCTGCAGAGCCCAGGTTGTCGCTCAAGAATCACCAGCGGGTTTAGTAGATGATCTTGGACCCGGGTATGGGCCTAAGGCACCTCAAAGAGGGCGCGATGGGCTCTTTGGGCCGGTAAATATACATAGGATTGGGCCTATGTAATCAGATTCAGTATTTAGTAACAACGTCACCACTTATCAATCGGTACTGTAAACAATTTTCAATCACTTATCAATTATGTAAAATGACGAAACCTTATTCTTTTTATGTTATCCATTTGACCACTTATTAATAAAATATAAGTCAATTTGAGTGTTGTTTACAAAAATGTTTAGAAATTGTCGGTTCTACCCGTACATTTCTCACCAAGAAATTGATTATATAGTATTAGTTTGAATCAATATGGTTATTAAATGTGCTAATAATGATGTTGCAGGATATGATTCGATACGAATAGAATAGCATGATTTTTATTAATGCTTTAATTATAATTAATATATATAGGATCAGAACCATTAATATGGGCTGTTAATACATTAATTAAATGAAAAATACTTATTTAGGGCAATTTGTGTTTTAATATTAGAAATAGTAAATTACGTTAATGGTTCATGTAGGTGGTTTGTTGCAAATTTCAGGTTTCGTTTCTTATTTTAAAAAATTACACTGGTAGTCTTGATTTTTTTTAAAACTTCATAATTGTATCAGTCTTTGACCAACTCAACTTTTAAAAAGATCAATTTTGTCATTTGAAACTAGTTTCTAACATTCATGGTCTTTGAGTAAATCCTTTCTACTTTTGCTTTATATTTAATTATTTATATATGTTAATAATACTAAATTAATAAGTGATATGTTAACTTATTATTATAAGAATTTAATTACTACAATTTATATATGTTGTTATTTATATTTTAATAAGTTGTTATTATTATTATGAAAGATATATATTTAAGTATTTCTGTACTTTATTCTTTTTACGAAAATATTTATCTTTTATTACTTTTTATGGATGTTGGTGTGAATGTTAATGTCGATTTGAAAATGATATGGGGAGGTCGCTAAGTAATGCCATTAAGACGGAGCTAGACAAATATTTGACAGAAGATAGTTAACCCATTAGCTCAAATGTCGACATATTAAATTTGTGGAAGTTTCAACAATGTAGATATCCCATCATTGCAAAAAATGACACAAGATTTACTTGCTATTTCGGTTCCTACGATTGCATCCGAGTACTTTTTTAGCACCAAAGGACATGTACTTTATTCTTTTAGAACTTCTTTGACTCCAAAAATGATGGAAGCTCTAGTTTTGGGCTCAAAATTGGCTTCATATTCTAATAATCGCATGATGATTGAAGACATAAAACTTGGACTAGGGGATGTGTAAGAAGGTTACCCTAAAATTACATCATTAATATATAATTTGATTCATATATATATATATATATATATATATATATATATATATATATATATATATATATATATATATATATATATATATATATGTATATATATAGTGGGTTCAATGGAAAACCACTATGCACCTGAAAACTATGGAAACCTACGCAAACCGTTCGATTTGGTGCATTTCATGAAAAACGCGGTGGCATGATCGTAAATAAGGTGATGCATCACGCGGGATTTTGATGCATCACGCGGGAAATTTGATGCATCACGCGGGATTTTGATGCATCACGCGGGGAATTTGATGCATTTGTGGTGGTGCAGTGCGGTTTTCACAAGTTTTCAGGTGCATGGTGGTTTTTCATTGAACCTCCCCTCTCTCTCTCTCTCTCTCTCTCTCTATATATATATATATATATATATATATATATATATATATATATATATATATATATATATATATATATATATATATATATATATATATATATATATATATATATAGGGGTGGGTTCAATGGAAAACCACTATGCACCTGTAAACTATGGAAACCTACGCATACCGTCCGATTTGGTGCATTTCATGAAAAACGCGGTGACATGATCGTAAATAAGGTGATGCATCACGCATGATTTTGATGCATCACGCGAAAAATTTGATGCATCACGCGAGATTTTTATGCATCACGTGAAAAATTTGATGCATTTGTGGTGGTGCTGTGCGGTTTTCACAAGTTTTCAGGTGCGTTGTGGTTTTCCATTGAATCTCCCTATATATATATATATATATATATATATATATATATATATATATATATATATATATATATATATATATATATATATATATATATATATATATATATATATATATATAATTTGTAATGACAACTTTTGATTATAGGTTTGAAGGATTTTATTTTGGAACAACCCACCATTATGATTGGCGAAACAGTTGATAAAAGCCATGAAATATTAATACAAGCGTAAAGGTGTATTTTCTCAACTATTTTAGTGTTAATTTAACACAAGCGTAAAGTATTTTATTGATATACCTAATTAATTAATTTAGATTTATGTATTCAGTTTATTTATTAAATTTTTATTTATTTATATTTTATTAGTTAAACTAATTGTATAATTTTATTATTTATACTTTTCCATCAAACTATTTCATAACGTTAATAAATTTTGAATTTATTTAAATTTTGATTTAAATTTACTAAGTCATTACGTTTTGATTTAAGATATAATTTGAATGTAGATTTAAATCTTATCTATTTATTAATATTTAAAGATGTAAGAAATAATATGTTGTATTTATATTTTATATTTATTTAATCTTTATAGATATTAGAAATAATGGATTATATTTATCTTTTAATTTATTTTATATAAAATAATATGTTTTGTTATGTTAATATGGTTTTGATATAAATTTAGTATTTTTTTTAATTTTAATATTTTGTTATGCCAATACATTTTGATTTCAATATAGTATTTTAATCTTTTTGATTTACAAGTTTGTACATTAAAATATTTTATTCGTTTTCACTTAAATATTTTAATTTTCACTTAAGTATTAACATAGCAAAGTTTTAAATCAAAACAAATAAAATAATAAATTGAAATCAAAATGTACTGCATAACAAAATATTTAAATCCAAACAAATAAAATAATAAATTTAAATAAAAACATATTGGTGTAACAAAATATTTAAATCAAAAATGACAAATTAGCAAACTTAAATCAAAACGTAATTAGTAAATTTAAATCAAAGTTACACAAATTAAAAATTTATTAAAGTAATGAAATAGTTTGATGGAAAAGTATAAATAATAAAATTATGCAAATAGTTTAACCAATAAAATATAAATAAATAAAACTTTAATAAATAAACTGAATACATAAAAGGATGCATAACTTAACTAATTAAGCATATAAATAAAAATAACTTTTAGTAAAGTAGTAGTAATAATAATAATGATAATAATAATAATAATAATAATAATAATAATAATGATAATGATAATGAGAATAATAATAATATAATTAATAATGAATCAAATCATAATTTATTAAATTAATATTTTAAATTTAAAACAAAAAACGAACAATTAAGAAAAGGGACCAAACTTGTAATTGAAACAAGAGCAAGATCGTCATTTTTAAAAAAATTTTAGAAATAGAAGGACCAATTCTGCAAATAAAAAGTAGTTTGATGGACCACCACTGCAACTTTAAAAGTTGAGAGACCGTTTCTATAATTTTGAACAAACAACGGTACCATTTCTGTAATTTACTCAAATATATATATATATATATATATATATATATATATATATATATATATATATATATATATATATATATATATATGGGTCGGGATCAATGGGGTACCATGTTAGACTGGGTAACTAGAGTCCACCCATGTTTGGTTATAAGTTTAAAAGGGTAATATAGTCAATTAGATTTATATTAAATAATAGATGACAACTAATAATATAATAGTTCCCTTAATTATAGAGATTTACTTCCATAACAAATCTATAATAAATTTCAAAATGGGTTTTACTGAACATGTTCAATTGGATTCGACAATAGGTATTAGTGAACATGTTCAATCGGATTCGACAATGAGTTTTAGTGCACATGTTCAATTGGATTCGACAATGGGTTTTAGTGAACATGTTCAACCGAGTGTGTCAAATAAATGTATTTATTATTTTCTTCAAACCCTTCGTGAAGGTTCAATTTCATTTACACGTTATTGAACATGTGCAATTAGACCTTATTGTGTTTTTTGTCGCTGTTAACCGTTTTGGTGATAAACCAATATTGACGGTATTGAACATGTTCAATCGTGGTTTATGGAGTGTCATCATTGCACTTGTTCAGTATGGGTGTAATATATGATATTAAGTAAAGTGGAGATTCATGGGATACTCAGAGTCTTTGATTCTAATTTAAATTTTTTAATACCATTTTACCCCAAACATTAATTAATGTGGGAAAAAAATTTAAGCAAAATTTATATTATATTTAATGATTTTAATGATAAATGATTGGCTATAAATGGTTTTCCGGTACCCCAGTCTAACATGAGCCCCATTGATCTTGAATCTATATATATATATATATATATATATATATATATATATATATATATATATATATATATATATATATATATATATATATATATATATATATATAGAGGGAGGTTCAATGGAAAACCGACATGCATCGGAAAACTTTGGGAAACCTCCATGCACCACCACAAATGCATCACAATTCCCGCGTGATGCATCAAATTCCCCGCGTGATACATCAAATTCCCCGCGTGATGCACCAAATTCCCACGTGATGCACCAAATCCCCGCGTGATGCATCGACTTTCGGCGTGATGCATCACCTGATCCAATGGCTATAAAGTGGTTCCCGGGTTTTCCGATGCATATAGGTTTTCCATTGAACCCACCATATATATATATATATATATATATATATATATATATATATATATATATATATATATATATATATATGTATATATCTATACTATTAAAAGAGTAACTATACTCATTTCTGGTGAAGCCACGTGTCGTCACCATGAATCGACACGTGACATTTATAGATTTTAAAAATAATAAAGAAATTTTAAATCAAATCTATCCAAATCTAATATAATACACTTTTAAATCCAAATCAAATCAAATCAAACAAAATCTAATACTCTACTAACTTATTAATTAAATCTATCCAAATATAATATAATCCACTTTTAAATTCAAATCAAATCAAATAAAAAAAATCTAATAATCTACTAACTTATTAATTATAAGATGATATAATAAAAGTTTAAAAAATAATAATTCCTCTTCATATATATTTAGCAATATACAAAATTAGTAGGTTATAATAAATAATAATATCATCTTATGTACTTTTGTTTGAAAAATAATATTTATATCTTTATCTTTTTATTTATTATATTTTATATATATTAAAGATATCCGCGTAATACGCGGGTAATATATCTATTCTATAATATGAGTAACTAGATGCCACATGGCATCTAGATAGAGCGCCAATTGGCTTAACATGGGATTGCCACGTGTACCTAACAATTTTCTATTAATTTGCTTCTAAAATTTATTTTTTCCAATCTATCTATAATAAATAATTTAAATAATATCAAATCAAATCTAAATCTTATCTAATATAAAACTCAAATTTGAATTTGAATGATAACTTTTCTTTTTATATATTTATATTTATATCTATTGTATTATATTTATAGATATTATAAATTTGATAAAATATATTTAAAAATTATCTTACAAGATTAATGAAATTAAAATTTTAATAGTATACCCATGTTATACATGGGTTTATAAACTAGTATATATATATATATATATATATATATATATATATATGAACAACCCCACAAAGGCACCATAATTAGTGCCCTTGAGAGTTGAGAGTGATTTGTCATGCTAGGTCACTTGATCTATCCTCTGTTAAATCCTGTTATTTGACCCACTAAAACGATTCTCCATTAAATACAAAACATATATGAAATATGTGACATCTTAGGGTGCGTTTGATTCGCGGATTTTCTGGGATTCACTGGGATTTGCATTTAAATCTTGTGTTTGGTTCGCAAATTTCAGTAAGGATTTAAAATCCCAGAATTTCTTAAATCCCTTCATTCTTGGTTATTTGAAAACCCAGCCTCCCCTCAAAATAATGCAGATTCTTTAACAAAATCCTGACAAATGCGATGCAAATCCTTTGACAAAATGCAAATCCCAGAGAAAAAAATCTGCGAACCAAACGCCCCCTTAGGCTGCGTTTAGTTGACGAAAACAAGCCGGTTTTCTGTTTTTGTTTTCAACGAAAACAGGGCTTAATTGAAAACATGTTTAGTTTGACATTATTCTAATTTTTTTGTCATTTTCTAAATGTTTTCATTTTCTAAATTTATAATAGAAATTGGAAAATGCATTAAAGGAGTTTTCAACCATTTTTCTAATTTTCAAGAGTGAAAACAAGGGACGTGGTGAACACGTTTTCAAAATTTTCTCCTAATTTTCTAGAAATGTAATAATGAAAACAAATTCTGGAAAAGTGAAAGTGAAAACAAATATCAATTTTCTCCTAATTTACTCGAATATGTATTGATTTATAATTATCTCAATTTTTTTTGTTTAATAAGAGTTTATGGCATACAATACCAACATACTTTTTCAAATATTCCGATATGATACATTGATTGTTTTATACATGCAGTACATGAACGTTAGTTTTTATTCTAGTATAAAACCGGTTTCTATCATCATTAAAAACCGGACTCTATGAATGTGTCATATTGAAATGAAATACTAAATTACATGTACAGTATGTGTAAAAGGTATGTTGATATTGTTCAATCTCACCTCTTATAATAAAAAGTAACATGGGATATTTCTATGATTTTAATTTAATAGTAACATGATATTTGTCATAAAATGAATCTAATGTATTTCTAAATACTATTAAAATATATTACAATAGAAGTACTAATATGTTTTATACATACATAATGGAATATGTTTAGAAAACACAAAGTGTTGGGTACAATTTATAATAGAGTTAAAAACAATTTATATTGTATAAAGTACAGGGGTTGGTTGTGTAAATACTCAATACTTTGTATTGAGTATATATATAGAAATATAGAATACGGATGATGGGTGTGGAATGGTGAATGCATGTTGAGAGAAGATTGTTTAGCAAGAAACCGTGAACTCAATGTAATATCTTTTCTCTCTTAATACAAGCATTCGGTTTTATATGTTTATGATAATTGTTCATATGATTGTATTAATGTTGATATGAATTGAATGAAAAATGGATTCACAATTGGTATCAGAGCCTAATATGACTGAAATTGATTGAATTTTGAATCTGAAAATTCATTTTTCGAACACTGTTACATCAATTATTTTTTTTCGAAAACAGAAAATTAATTGAGGTTTTTGATTCTGTGGATGAATTGAAGTGATAATTGGATCGAAGGTGACGTTTTTGATTTCGAATCTGATGATATAAGTCTCAAATTAAAACTCCAAACATACAAGATTTAATTTGAATTATTCTGATTTTTCGAAAAGTTTGTGTTCTTGACTGTTTTTGTCAAATTCAAGGATTTTAATCTGAAATTGGTCAATTTGTTTTCACAAAAAGTGTTTGTGAGTGAAAAACACACCTTCGATTGCAATTTGGGGTCAATTCATTCAGTTTTATTGAAAATTTTGAAATCTGGACTTGAAAATTTTCAAAAATGGTAAAACTCGAATTAAAATGAAGTCCATGTTTTAATCGAGTTGACAGCCTTTATCATTCGAGTTTGAGTGTAGTGATGATTGAGTTTGTTTCTTAACTGATCGAGTTTGATAAGTGCTTATTTCAAGTTTGATTCATTGTTTATCGAGTTGAATCCTTCTTTGATTCGAGTTGAACATACATTAGTTCGAGTTAAACATCACTTAATTCGAGTTGAACATCATATCATTCGAGTTTGATTGTACATTCATCGAGTTTCATACTTTTTGATTCGAGTTTTAAGCCTTAATCATTCGAGTTTCATGTTTAATAGATCGAGTTCAATACTTAATTGATCGAGTTTAATACCTTCATCAACCGAATTTCATTGTTAATCAATCGAGTTTTATTAAGCTTCAATCGAGTTTCTTTATGCTTCATTCGAGATTGATCATTAAGCATTCGAGTTTTGACTATTTGACATTTAATGCTTAAATTGACCATAACTTTTGACTGGAACATCGTTAGAAGGCCTACCATACGTCAAATCGAAGCTTGAAAAGAGATCTACAATCTTAAAATAGGCAAAGCCAGTTCGGTTAATTTTCGGGGCCCAATTCCACTCCAGAAAAAAGTTACGGGCAATTTTATGCAGAAAAGCTGCAATTTTAACAACAAAAAGTTATTTCAGAGCTGATTTTTCACAAGTTATCATTTACTGAAATAATTTTTCAAAGTTTTATCAGAATTCACTCAGTTTTTCCATAAAAGATCTTGGAAGACTCAATTTCAAGCAATTCATAATGGAATTTGAACAATTGTCAAAGTCTGAGCTGATTGTCAAACTTACTGAATCTGAAAAGATTCGTGAAAACAATTATGACATTCTCGTTCAGTTAAATACTGATAAACATTTGGCGTTACGTGACATACAAATACTGAACGAAGAAATTCAGAGCTTAAAAGATAAACAAATCTCTGAGAGTTGTGCTCATCAATTGAAAATATCTGAATTACTTAAAGAACTTGATGCTCTGAAACAAGAAAATTTTCAGACTGCAACTCAACTCAAATATCTTTTGCCTGAAGGATCTGATCTTTACAAGAAAGTTAAAGATCTTGAAGAATTACTTTTGAAGTCAAATGATACTGATCAAAATTGTTTTTTTAACAAATCTGAAGAATTTTTTGCTTTTAACTAAAGATTCTTTTGAGAAAGAAAGACATGAGTTCTTACTGAAAGAACACGATTTTAAAGCTAAATCTAAATTGTTTGAAGATGAAAGAAAGATGTTTTTAATCAAAGAACAATCTTTTAAAACTGTCTATCAATCATTTGATTATGACAAAATTTCTTATTTGGTCATTATCAAAGGATTAGAAGATCAGATACTTCATCTTACCAAACAAATTAGTGATTCTTCTTCTTCAAAAGAATCAAAGGTTGAGATTCTTTCAGTTTGTTTAAAATCTAATGTTGATCACTCTGGTTTGTCTTCTGAAAGTGAAGTGAATCTAACTAACTCTGCTAAGTTTGATTCATCTTCAGATCTGAAACTTAAGTATCTTCTCAAGATACATAAAGGCAAAGACAAAATCTTTGAACAACTTCCGGTCAAGATTTACACTGGTGAATCTTCGAAGTCAAATTTTCCTAAAGTTTATGAAAATACTAGTCATTCTAATCAGAAAACATTT
This sequence comes from Centrapalus pauciflorus, assembly GCA_020465985.1. Lineage (NCBI taxonomy): Eukaryota > Viridiplantae > Streptophyta > Magnoliopsida > Asterales > Asteraceae > Centrapalus > Centrapalus pauciflorus. Next base: position 430,798 of record JAANYP010005979.1, read on the forward strand.
TCTCAGAAAAATACCAAGTATTATTAGAAACAGGCAAGAATCAGACAGTTTTTCAAAAAGAAGAGTTCGCAAAAGTCTGATCATTCAAATTCAAGTTTCTTTAGAAATTCAGATATTCAATTTTCTCATACTCAAAGAAATTTGTTTTCTGCTTTTGAAAGAGAAGCTGATAGTTATAACTTGCAATGGGTACCTAAACCCAAGTACAAGTGGGTACCAAAACCCGTTTTGAAATGGGTACCCAAGAGCGCTAACAAGTCTGGATCCAAATCTGTTTGGATACCAAAGACATCTTAAATTTTACAGGTTATAGGTTTCTTATCATTCCAGATAAGGACCCGTTCTTCCGTTCTTCAACTCAAAATTGGTTTCTAGTTAAATTCAGACTAGTACCCAGACTTCAATGAACTAGAGACAATGGTTTTCAGTTACTTCAGACTGAAACCCAAGCTTACGCGAAAAATGGCTTCTAATCACTTCAGATTAGAACCCGAGTCTGAAAGACAAATATTTCTGGAATTCCTGCCCTGAATTCAACTCTGAAGCTGCATTGATTTAGAGGGAGTTTTATTTTTATAATTTTTTGCTCCTGATTTCATTTCTATGAGTTGACTAACTGTGTGTGCTTATTTCAAGGGGGAGTTTCAGACGCACTTTGACGATGACATTTTTCAAAACTGTGTGTGATTTTTCACAAAAATATTTGATACACACAGAAAAAGAGTTTTTGAGCTGAAAAGTAAAATATTTTCATAATTTTCTGATTCTCTGAATCCCTCATTGAGATTAATTGATTTAATCTCTTTGATGTTCAAAATCTCATTACTTCTGAGATTCTCTTTAATATTCTCCCGATCAAAGAATTCTCCCATATTCTCCATGAGCTAATTCTTTCTATACAAGTCTGATTCATTTCATACCTTATATCAGATTGTACATTTCATTCTGCTATCTCCCAAATTATCATTCCCAAAATTTATTCTGATTATCATCTCCAATATCAAATGAGCTGAATTTCTTGGTATTCCATGAGCTGAAACGCTTAAGATTATTTCTGCTGACTTCGATTATGCACCAATATGAGTGATAGGCATAAATATCGCCTCTATGGTCTAACCAGAACTGGAAGACCTACCCAAGAAGCAAACCATCTATAGATTGCGCGGGTGAGGGTTCTTTAGGTTTATTAGTTGAGAAGTGTCAGTTATCACTGGATACTGACAGGGTCGAGCAGAGATAAAATGTAAATGAGAGGGATATTGATATTGAAAGGAGATGGTGGTGCATCAGATCATGCTTTTTCTATAAAGCTGACTGAATTCATTTCTCAAAAGTGAGCCGGATGGAGCTTAGTTGAAAAATGCTGAGTGCTGAGAGTTGAGAAAGGATTAAAAGAAAAGAAAATCCTACCTAAACTGTGTCGGCTGGGTAATCCACATAATCTATCAAGCCCTATGCGACTTGATATTGAAAAACACGTCATGGACCCAGTGACACATGCACTTAACCCCACCAACTACTCAGTTATCTCTCAAAAGATTTCTGTTTCAATAATCACGGAGATATAGCACATTTCTATTGTTATATCATTTGGATATTATTGATATTGAAACAAGGAAGACAGTTGCTCCGGTCTCCAATTTCATTTGATGCACATTCTGTCTAGAGCTGATTATATACACTTTTAGGACACATCGAGTCTGACTGTCTGCGTGACTATAAACTGCTAGTCCAAAGTGACTAAACCGAAACAAATAAGTGTGATTCTTTCATGATAAAGGATTTCACGATGACTATTTGGAAATCCTACCAGTGTTAACATCATGCCAGTTCTGAAAGTAGGTCACATAGATTAAGTCTATTGTGCAAACAGGAATCCTATGTGGACCTGGACTCGTTATTTCACAAATGAATTTGTTTCATTTTCCTCAAGTCAAGTTGAAAAGCTTCGACTTTGTTTTGTAAAGAAAATGTATCAGTTTGAGGGGGAGTGAGATAAATCTGTTTAGTATAGGGGAGAGATATCAGTTTGAGTGGGAGAAAATCAATTTGTAATAATTTCTGAGTTGTAATTGTTGTTGTATTTCATCTACTGTATATTCAATGCATTAATGTCTCTGAATACTTTGCATGATGTTCATATTTCTTATGATCATCATGAGGGGGAGAAAAGCTAGAGTTCAGAGACAACTGTTGAGTAGATTGAAGTCAATTGAAGATGATTGTTACATCATCTCAAGACAATTGATCAAGGAAGAGATTTAAAAGCTATCCATGATCCAAGGGGAGTGTGCTTACAATAAAAGAGAAGATCAGAAAAGAAGAGATGTGAAAATCAGAGTGAGACAATAAAGAAGAAGATATTATCAGAAGATTCAGAGATCAAAGAAAAGAAAAAGATTCAAGAAAAGAATCAACCTGAACAGAGAACTTTAATTGAAAATTGTTTTCATCTCTAAGAGGGAGATTGTTGGGTACAATTTATAATAGAGTTAAAAACAATTTATATTGTATAAAGTACAGGGGTTGGTTGTGTAAATACTCAATACTTTGTATTGAGTATATATATATATATATATATATATATATATATATATATATATATATATATATATATATATATATATATATATATATATATATATATATATATATATATATATATATATATATGTAGGAATATAGAATACGGATGATGGGTGTGGACAAGTAAATGCATGTTGAGAGAAGATTGTTTAGCAAGAAACCGTGAACTCAATGTAATATATTTTCTCTCTTAATACAAGCATTCTGTTTTATGTGTTTATGATAATTGTTCATATGATTGTATTAATGTTGATATGAATTGAATGAAAAATGGATTCACACAAAGTAATAAGTAATAACATATATGACTTTGAGTTCCAAATGGAAAGGGAAGCATTTGATTGTGTTTCATGGAGCTTTCTGAAAAATGTTATGGTACAAATAGGGTTTGGTGATAATATGAAGAGACATAAAAGTTGGTTACCACTTTCTCCCAAGTCTAAGGTTTCCTTAAAGCTACAAACTTGGGATTAATCAGAAAATGGTTATACCAATAGGGTTTAGTCCATTTGGTATTAGCGTGATTTGTAAGAGAGAGGTCACGGGTTCGATTCTCGTCAGAGGCAAGTAGAAATTTAGGTGGAGAAAGTAAGTTTTAAAGTCTCCACTTGAGGCAATGAGTAGTTTAGGAGTAGGAGTATGACAGTTTGTCGTTTAAAAAAAATGGTTATGGAATTTTTTTTTTGTGGAACAAGAAGCTATGTGGAGTTGGTTCCATGGGATAATTCAGTTTGGAAATCCATCATTAAAAGCGTCAAAAAAGAGAAAAGATATAGGAGTCTAGTTGAATGAATCGATTAATAAAACATAGTAAATGGTAAGGAGTACATGTTTTTAGCAGGGGCGGACCTAGTTCATTGGCACGGGTGTCACTCGACACCGATAAATTTTCAAAATACTGAGTTACGTATGCATAAAAAATCTGAGTGACACCTAAGATTTTTTTTGAGTGACACCTAAGAAAAATATATACAATTATAATATAAATATCTAATTTATATTTGTTGTTTTTATTATTTAAATTTATTGAAATAACACTGAATTTTAATTAAAAACTTTTTTTAGAAAAGCCCAACAACACATAAAACCAATATTAAATAATCAGTCAATTTAATTTAGTTAGCCCAAAAATTTTCAAAAAGCCCAAAAAATAGTGCCCAAACCTAAAGCCTTTGAAACCCTAAATCATTTTTACTTTCCCTTTGTTCTTTCTCACTCACCTTTGAAACCCTAAATGATGCTAACGGCTTCAGCCTTCAGCTGCTGATCACGCCTCACGTTGAAACCGTGAACGCCGGCAACGCCTGAACGACTAAACGACGGTGATGCTGACCGCCTGAACCCCTGCCGCTGTTCGGCGCTCATCAGACCTCCGCTGGCCTGACTTCCTCGGCGCTTGCCTGAGTGACTGAGTGACGGTATCTCTATCTCCCGACTCTCTCTCTCTTTACTTTCTGAATTCTAATATGACTTTCTCTCTGTTAAGAATTGAGAGGCTAAGTGAGGATGTTTATTTAAGTATTTAAGTGGCTAAATGTAGTAGAGATTTTATTTAATTCTATAAAAATTTAATTGATTAATTTACTGAATATAATTATATTATTATATAATAAAGTATAAATGTTTACGGTTTATTTTTTTAAGTTTTTTATCAATTGTTAAACTTATTTGTTAATTCTTTAAAAAAAAGGTTAATGGACAAATTTTTGAAAAAAAAGTTCCAATCATCTTGTGGATCCGGATCTTCAAGCAATAACCAATTGGTACAATCTAATACACCCGTAGACATAGATTTGAATGATCTTCCTTGGAATCCATCGGAACGAAAATCAATTTCAACTTATTACCCTAATCAAAAAGACGAAATTAGAAGAAAATATTGGATTAGGAGACCATGTCAACCACGAAGTCATGATTTTTCACAAAAAAATGGTTAGTGGTATTGCAGATTTCAAAAGATGAAGACCTAAATGCAACAATTGTAAAACTTTAAAACGATACTTTTTGCTTCAAATTTTTAATGGTATTATAATATGTATTTTTTTAATTGGAAAAATATTGTTATTCGGTAATTTTGTGTTAGGAACCCGTTTCAGTCCGATTCATTTTAGAAAATGTTTCGAAAATCTAAGTATTAAATTTACCCTAAAAAAGTGACACCGATAATAAAAATTCCTGGATCCGCCCCTGGTTTTTAGACAGAAAAATGGGACGACTTTAACGACTTTTTATGCAACTTAGTCCCTAGACTCTTTGACTTGAATGCAAAAAGGAGTGTCTAGTCGATAAAAAAGAGATTCTACGGCATGACTCTTGGAGCTGGAGGTGGAACTAGAGGACTTCTTCTAAGGGTACATCACTTGCTTGTACGAAATGACTATTGTCTCAGCTATTAGGACGTCTTCAATGCATAAGGACGACTAAGTTTGGAGTGTTGACACCTCTTGTATGTTTTTCTATGAATAATCTATAAAAATCGATCCAAAAAGTTACCTTAGATTTCAATGATGAAAATTTGAATTCTTGGATTCCTATTAGAGTAAATAATGGGAGATTGATGTTAGATAAGCTTCTTTCTACAAAGGATCAATTACTATGTTGTCGAGTTTGGCTTTCTCTTAAAGCTCTGCTTCGTTTTGAAATTTGAAGTGCGATGTTCGAATAAATTTTGTTTATTTTTTGAAAAAATACATATGGCCATATGGGCAAAGGTTATATAATATTATTAGAACAATTGAAACATTTAATCTAAATCATTATATTTCTCCCATAAAACTTCAATAATAAGGTTTTTTTTTGGCACTATAATAAGTATGTATGTGTGTGTATATATTGAGGTTCTATGGGGCACCACGATGCATTGAGAACCGGTGGGAACCAAAAATGCATCAAGGGCAATTTAGGAATGATAAATATTTTTTTTACTCGTAATTAATAATAATTCAAAGATAAAAAAAAACAGAATTAATTATACTTAAATATAGCAATCCCTTGAATTTAATAACCGAGAGAGACTTTTTCTCAATTCCACTTACTCTTCCTCCAAACATATTGAAAACACCAAATTAACCAAAAAAAATCTCCTTCAATTGTTTGTCCAATTAGTGGTGTTTGTTGATATATGATAATCCAAAATCAAAATCAAAGAATCATATATTCGTGCCATGTTTGTCCCATGTTCATCCCATCCTATTTTTGTCCCCAATTTGCAGCATTTTTTCTCAATTCCGCTTGCATAGTCTACGTCGGATGGATTGCGTAAGAATGTTGAAGCAGGTTTCCAGAACCATCAAGTTTCCGGATTTCGATACTTTTGCGGTGACGATGATGCAGTTAGTGATCGATGAACATGATAAGTCGCAACCGAGGAACAAGATGAACCCACCTAAGAACACGATAAACACTATATAAGTCGGAACCGAAGAACACGATAAGTCAAAACCGAGCACACGATGTACACGAATATGAACGAAGATGCATATAAAGATGAACACGAATGGTGAACGAGTGCATATAAAAGATAAACAAAGATGCACAAATGATGAACCAGCACATAGATGATGAACACGAGAATCTCCTACGATGTGCATCAACTAGTTCATGCAAAATTTTTGTATAAATCCGATTAAAAATGCATCGTGTTTGAAGATGAATCAGATGAAATTGTGTTTATCCGATGTTTATGGAAGACAAAATTGAATATGTGATGCATCGTGATTATGAAGATATATCATGTTTGAAGATGAATTCGATGAAGATGCATTATGCTTGAAAATGAATACGATGAAGTTGCATCGTGTTTTTTATGAATCAAATGAAGATGCATCGTGATTTTTGATGAATCAACTGAAGATGCATCGTGTTTTGAAGATAAATCCGATGAAGATGCATCACCATTTTGATGATGCATGATGGTGGGACGAAGAATATGTTGAATATGACCGATAATGAGGATGAATAACCGATATGCATCACGAATTGAAGGATGAATATTAGATGCAACGACATCAAATTTTCTGTTTTGAATTTGTTTAGATTTTGTAATTTTGGAAGTGTATCAATTAATATTATTTAGCATTTATTGTTTAGGTATTGATTGAATATTTAATTAATATAAAATTAAATTTTATTTGACTAGCTATATTTATTTTTCTCAAAAATACCCCTATGCATACTAAATACATCCATCACGTGGTGCATCAATGATCATTTAATCTAAAGGCTATGGTTGGTTCTTTTTTTGGTTCCCGATGCATATGGTGCCCAATAGAACCTGACCATATACACACACACACACACACACACACACACACACACATAGAGAGAGAGAGAGATATTTAGGTTCAAGTAAGTATCACTTATTATACAACGCACCAGTAGGTAACACTCTTACAAGTAATTCTTTTGGAATTTTTTTTCATAAACATGTTTTAATTAACATTACAAAGATAATATAAAATTTTCACGCACATTCACACATTCTAAGCACATGAAATCGTGGATCACTATATATATGTATATATAGGGTTGAGATCATTGCAGAACCTTAATTTAGTGCAGAACTACAGAACCATTCTAGACCATTGGATTATAATATAACATTAGTGATAAGATGATAATTATGCAATTAACATTAAATTAATAGTAGTCCACCAAGTTTAACTGCCCACTTTGACCATTTTTTACTCTTTTAATATCGAATATACATGCAGTGTTGCATATATGATATATAGTATCACTTCGACGTTGAATATGTGATATAAACAGTAATTCGACATTGAATGATCTCTATATAATATATTGAATGGTCGTTTGGGTAAAAAAAATTTACGAATATTAAACGCGTAAAATTTTTTCGAAAAAAAAAATATATATCATGACCTTTCTCGTTAAATCCACCATCTTTGACTACTAATTTTGACTATTATTTTGACTCTGTTAATACTAAATGTATATGCAGTGTTGCATCGATGTTATACGATATCAAGTATTCCTTTGACATTGAATGATCTCGCCAAGCTATATTGTATCGTGGTCTGTGTAAAAAAAATTTTACGAAAAATAAATACGTAAAATTTTTTCGAGAAAAATATATCATGACCGGTCTCGTTTTAAAAAGTATAAAATTCTCGTTTTTATGGTATAATTTTTTTGATTTAAAAATTAATCATTTTAATGTTATTCTATATTAAAGAAAAAAATATTTATTTTGCGAATGTCAATTTTTTTGCTACTTTCAATCTATTCCTTTTTTACCGAATAAAAATATCACTAATACCAATATTTTTTTCACTAATTCCAAACTTGACTCTTTTAAATTAAGATCATTAGATTAAACTCGTCCCCTGTCGGCTTACCCGCGTCGGATCCCTCGCCCTGATCTGCCATATCAATCTGCACAAACCGAAGCAGTTAAGAATCATAGATAGATCACCCAACGTTATACACTTAGCTAGGTCAGTTAATTCCACTATATCAATCGCAAGAAAGATCCCCCACGGATCGAAACAAGGTTTAAGTTAAGCATCCACTAATGATACTCAGACTTCAAACCACAAGCTCTGATACCATCATGTAACACCCCTCCCGATCCCAGAAATGTCACGTCAATACAATACACAGGTGGCAACATCACAATAACTCTATAACACATATGTCTAAAAGTAATACAGATAGCTATTAATATTAACTTTCGCGCGAACATCTTTAACACATAATTTACCCATTTACAACATCTCAAAAGATACAATCGCAGTCAATACTACATAACTACTTAGCAAGGCAGATACACTGTTTCTATTAACAGCAAGTCCCTGATCAGCAAACCCAGCTACCGATCCCTTCTCTGATCCGTTGAACATGGTAGACTCGAATACGTAAGCTCGGAAGCTCATGAGTACGCGAGGGTTAGACTCTGCACAGTAACACATAACACACATACACATAGCACGTACACGCATAATAATTTCTATCTCTATCCCTGGCAATCAACATCATAATGCAGGTATGAACACACAGCATGAGATCCGAAGCCCTGCACATAGTATCACTGAGGGGACACTTCCCCGACGAACGACCGTGCGCACCGGTGGTTAGCGAAAACCCTGTAGCACGGGCAAGAACCGGCTACAGGCCCTGCCGTGTTTACACGCACCAAGGACTGTTAGGGACAGTCAACCCGCGCGATCACTCATCGTGAATCACCGTCCGTATGGAACTCATCACGGACCTCCCGGACTGGATCTCATCTCATGCACACGTAACACATATGTGGGAGTAGAATCATACCTGTCGCTCGCGTCCCTGTCTCATCCACAATACACGATATACACATACACGATACTAACTACATAGTTATGACCCGAAAAGCGATCCCGCGGTTTAGAAAAGGACTCGGGTACTCACCTGATTAATCTACTAATCCCGGAATCTCTGACTCGGCTCGGCTCGCTGACTCGTCCCTGAAATCACACGGATCCCAACTGTTAACACGATTCCCACGAACACATATAATAAACCCAAAATGAACATGAACCCGACTCAGACTCAAAAGCAATCCCAACAGAACCCCGAAGACCCAACCGGAACCTGACCCCAAAAACAACCCTGACAAAACCCCAAAATCCAGCCCAAAACCCGGCCCAGCCTAAACCGACCCGGCCCTAGGCCCTCGCCGTCGCGCTCATGTTCCGGCCCATCGTGGCCGTGCCCGTCCAGCCGCGTCGCGACCACGACCAGGGCATCGCGACCGCGACCCCTGGCGATCAGCTCCGTCTCTGTTCGTCTTCTTCATATGTCCAGGAGTACAAATACTCCATAACTCCGATTCCGACCACCCCAAACGTAATTAAATGATATATCGCAGCCCTTACACACTTAGAAACCATTTTACACAATCCAACAACACACAAACGAATTTTCAGTAGTCAATCAAGGATTTCTTACCTTAAAACCTTAAAACTTCAAGGAAGAAGATGAAGATCCGATTTTCAGCTCCCAAATCTTGATTAAAAACCTATATCTTGCTGGTGATCCACTTCACGCACACATAACACACACTACACGATTTCTACTTTTGGAAAGGAAGGAAAAATGGGCCCGAAGATATATATTTTCCATTTGTAGGTGGGTACCGACCCAATAACCCGAACCGATACTCCATTTTCACAATTAATATCCACTTAGCCCGATTAAATCCACGAGCTCATAAACACGATTAATCCGCTAAAATCATAACCCGGTGACACGTAACTCATAAACCCGACACGTATACTCCACTACTCGGGATCTCATTGGACCAACACTATAATAATAATTTGAACATCCACTAAAATAATTACACCCAATAGCTCGAAAAACAGGATGTTACAAATCCTCCCCTCTTAAAGAGATTTCGCTCTCGGAATCTATCGCAAGCTCGCTTGCACGCATCACGTCTCTACGTCAAATCCACGAAATATTAACTCGCAAATCTCAATACAATTGTTAACAACTCTATTGAATTTCGCATTTGAATTCTTAGTGTGACAATCATCACTCATACACGTCTTTACTTTAACTCTCGAAGTATGTCAATTCCCTCATATCTTCAACTCAATTGGACAATCCACTAACAACTCAGTTAAATCCCCTAACTCGCATATCTGCAACTGGTATATCCTCTATTCACAGAGTCTTCTAGTGGCGTCACCTCATAAGCCACTTGGGTCGCATATAATCTCAGATTCTCAGTCTTCAATTTCTCATCACATCTTTACATGGCTCTATATGGTTCATCCACTAACACAACAGATATTTCAATCCACTCATAGCATCACATAAAGACATCTTCGTCGATTCACTAAACGTAATATCATAGATGTGGATAAGCACACACAAGAATTTAAATCCACTATCAATATGATAATCCTCTAACACACAGGCGCATTCACATTTATTACCCATATGACTCACATAACTCAACAGGATTAATCTACTAGCATGGCACCATCCCGAACTCGAAAGCCCCGATCACGATATTCCCCAATCTAGCACATTGACACCACATACGTACCCCCAAAATAACAATCCCATATAACCCATACACAACAATCCCACACCTCTATCACTGAATCTCATAGTCACAGACACAAACAAAGCAATTTCACGCTATAAAACACATACACTTACCACGGACATACACCAACGGCCCGCCCCACAACTGACACACACTCAAAGCAAGTTCAGAAGTACATGCCCGAAACCATATCAGCAGCATCTCGAGCTTCCTCTGCAGTCTCCTGAAAGACCCGACCCCGCGCCCTAGCATCGTGACGACGGTTCCGCTCTGGCCCCACTAGAACTGGCCCCCAGCACTGCTGGTCCCGGCTCTGGACAGTCTCTCACTTTGTGCCCCGGACTCCCACAACGAAAGCACAATGGCTCAGGAACAGTACACGTGGCGGCAGCATGCCCCCACTGGCCGCATCGATAACATCGGGGCACACAGGCCCACTATGTCGACGGTGGCACCTCGGGCACTCCTGATCGCCAGCTGAACTATCAACCCTACTACTCTGACCTCGTTCACTGTACCGTGAACTCTGTCTCTGACTCTGACTATCTGACCTTTGACTCCGTTCCGGTCCGCTTGACCTCTGCTCCCTATCTCGGTCTCTGTCTCTCTCTCGTCTATCTCTCGGACTCTGACCCAAATGTCGCCTCTGATCGGATTGCCGCTCTCTGGAATCATCTCTGGAACGCCTCCGATCTCTCGAGGACCGCTCAGGAGTCCTCGCACGCAGACGCTGGGAAGACGGCCCCTCCCTCTGTTTAGCTATCTCCCGCTCCCTTATGCGGGCCATCTCCAGTGCTCTGGCGAAAGTAGGAGTCTCGTGCAGCCCAACGAACTCTCTAATGTCAGCTCGCAGTCCATCAATGAACATATCAGCCTTCCGCTGCTCTGTGTCGATATGCTGAGTCGCAAACCGGGAGTACTCATTAAACCGGTCCACGTACTGCTGCACCGTCATCTCACCATGCTGCGGATATAAGAACCGACGCTCCATATCCCGCCTCTCGTCTCTTGGAATGTACTGCAGCTCAAACACAGCCCTGAACTGATCCCGCGTCATCGCATAAGCCGCAGAAGAAGTCATCGCTGACTCAATAGACTTCCACCACTAGGAAGCCCCTCCCCTCAACAGATAAGTCGCATAACCGACCATATCCCTCGGATCCACGTGCGCAACTCTAAAAGCAGCCTCTACCTCACGCTCCCATGCCATAGCCATCCCTGGCTCACTATCGCCTCTGAACTGAGGTGGATCTCCAATCATAAAGTCTTTAAAGGACCCACCCCTCAGCGTAGATGATGACGCACCACTTCCTGACTCAGTCCCCGTAGGCTGAATAACTGGCCCAACACAATGACCCTGATCACGCTGCTGTTTGTAGAACTCTGTTAAGACCTCCAGAAGCTCTGACTTGCGAATAAACTCGTCCCCTGTCGGCTTACCCGCACCGGATCCCTCGCCCTGATCTGCCATATCAATCTGCACATACCGAAGCAGTTAAGAATCATAGATAGATCACCCAGCGTTATACACTTAGCTAGGTCAGTTAATTCCACTATATCAATCACAAGAAAGATCCCCCACGGATCGAAACAAGGTTTAAGTTAAGCATCCACTAATGATACTCAGACTTCAAACCACAAGCTCTGATACCATCATGTAACACCCCTCCCGATCCCAGAAATGCCACGTCAATACAATACACAGGTGGCAACATCGCAATAACTCTATAACACATATGTCTAAAGGTAATGCAGATCTCTATTAATTTTAACTTTCACACGAACATCTTTAACACATAATTAACCCATTTACAACATCTCAAAAGATACAATCGCAGTCAATACTACATAACTACTTAGCAAGGCAGATACACTGTCTTCTATTGACAGCGAGTCCCTGATCAGCAAACCCAGCTACCAATCCCTTCTCTGATCCCCTGAACATGGTAGACTCGAATACGTAAGCTCCGAAGCTCGTGAGTACGCGAGGGTTAGACTCTGCACAGTAACACATAACACACATACACATAGCACGTACACGCATAATCATTTCTATCTCTATCCCTGGCAATCAACATCATAATGCAGGTATGAACACACAGCATGAGATCCGAAGCCCTGCACACAGTATCACTGAGGGGACACTTCCCCGGCTAACGACCGTGCGTACCGGTGGTTAGCGAAAACCCTGTAGCACGGGCGCGAACCGGCTACATGCCCTACCGTGTATACACGCCCCAAGGACTGTTAGGGACAGTCAACCCGCGCGATCACTCATCGCGAATCACCGTCCGTATGGAACTCATCATGGACCACCCGGACTGGATCTCATCTCATGCACACGTAACACATATGTGGGAGTAGAATCATACCTGCCGCTCGCGTCCCTGTCTCATCCACAATACACGATATACACATACATGATACTAACTACATAGTTATGACCCGAAAAGCGATCCCGCGATTTATAGTAGGACTCGGGTACTCACCTGATTAATCTACTAATCCCGGAATCTCTGACTCGGCTCGGCTCGCTGACTCGTCCCTGAAATCACACGGCTCCCAACTGTTAACAGGATTCCTACGAACACATATAACAAACCCATAATGAACATGAACCCGACTCGGACTCAAAAGCAACCCCAACAGAACCCCGAAGACCCAACCGGAACTTGACCCCAAAAACAACCCTAACAGAACCCCAAAATCCAGCCCAAAACCCAGCCCCAGCCTAAACCGACCCGGCCCTGGGCCCTCGCCGTCGCGCTCACGCTCCGGCCCATCGCGGCCGCATCTGGCCAGCCGCGTCGCGACCACGACCAGGGCATCGCGACCGCGACCCCTGGCGATCAGCTCCGTCCCTGTTCGTCTTATTCATCTGTCCAGGAGTATAAATACTCCATAACTCTGATTCCAGCCACCCCAAACGTAATTAGTCGATATATCGCAGCCCTTACTGTAACACCCCAAATAATTAAGAGGTAATTATATTCCTAATAATGTTGAATTAATATAAGTATGGGATTATTTATTATTAATTGGAAATAATAATAATATTGACTAGAGAGGTAACTAACTTTATTGAGACTTATAAGATAGACAGAATGTATAATGTGGTGTTTGAATCCACTTAGTATAAATATATCAAAGCTACCCATTTAGACATTGAATTATTAAATAAATGAAAATTGTAGTAATGTGGATTGTAATTTAGAAAATGAAAGATTGAGTTGGAGGGATATGTATTGCAAATAGGTGATAGTTGAAGGGTTGGGGTGGCCAAAGGCCAAACCCCTACCCCTTTTTTCTTCATAAAACCGTCCAACACACACATACAATGGTGTGTGTGTGTGTTCTTGTTCTTTTGAGAGAAAGAGAGAAAAGAGAGTAGAGGTGTGGATAGATTTTGAAGATTGAAGTGTTTTGAAGCTAAAATCTTGCTCATTTCGTTGATTATAGAAGGTATAAACACCTCCTTTGTTCTTCTTCTTCATTTACTTTCATTTCCTCCATTTTTGGAGATGAAACCCTAAATGGGTTTATGTTGAAATGTTTATTAAAGGCTCCAATCTTTTAGTATGTTGTTATATGATCAAAATGGAGCCATAATATGTAATTACATTGGTAGTTTGAGTTAGTTTTGGTTGGAACCCAATCTAGGGCTCAAATGAGCTTTAATGGGTTATGGATTTGAGTTTTGTGTTTTAGTAAGTGAATGATGTTCAATATTGAATCATATATGTTGATATGTTGTTATGGAATCAAAATGGAATTAAGTAGAAGCTCATATGGAGCTTTGAAGAGGTGATTTGGGTTTTAACCCACTTATTAACTCAAAAGAGTTCTTATGGACTAATTGGCAATCTTTTATGATTTAAATGTGTGAAAGGGTATAAAATGGTCTAAATATGTTAGATTAATGATTCCATGTATTGGTTGGGGTTAAACTCGGGCAAAGGCTCAAGATTGGTGTTTGGAGCCAAAACCGCACGCCAAGTGTTCGGTGAAATGCCACAATGAGTTCGTAACCATTGTTGGGTTGAATTGAATGATTAAATATAAATTGAATGTCTAAACATAGCCCAAATATGTTATTTATATCAATGGAATTAAATAGAAGCTAGTAGGAACTCATTTGAAGTTTTGAAAGCTTGGTTTGGGTTTTGGTCATTTAGAACCCATTTGGAGTTCGTACGAACTCCATGAAGTAATAGCATGCTATGTTATAGTATAATATGTTGGAAAGTGTTCAATTGTGTTATTAAAGTGTTTGCATGAGTTGGGAAACACAAAGTATGTGCAAGAACTCAATTTGGTGTTTTAAGTCGAAACCGCACGCCAAGTGTTCGGTGAAATGCCCCAATGAGTTCCTAATCATTGTCGAGATGAATTAAATGTTTGAATATATTATGAATACCTAATAATAGCCTAAATATGTCAAATATTGCTATGGAATTGATTAGAATTGAAAATGAGCTCAAATGGAGCTTAGTGTTGTCGGTTGGAGCTTTCGGTCATTTTCGGACTCGTTCGGAGTCCGTATGAGCTCCATTGAATCAAGAAAGGTTATGAAATCATTCTAATATGTTTGTAGGTGTCTAATTGACCTTAATATGCTATAAATATGGTTAGTAAAGTCGCTCCAAAGTTACAAAATCAGTTACGAAGGTTTTAGGGACTTTGGTGAGCATTGGGGGCTTGAATGGTGCAGTTGGACCAGACCAGAAGCCTGGTCGCGGCGCTACCCTCCCCTGGGTCGCGCCATGACCACCTTGCTGCCCCAAAATTGTGTTTTGGTTGGTCGGGGGTCGGTGTTTGGGTCTTATTCGTTCGTTGCACCTCTAAATTAAGTGTTTTAAGGGTTTGAGGGCCTTTGATCCATTCCGGAACTCCTAAGGCCTCATATGAACTTAGTACTTTCGGTTTGATCACCCAATACCCTTAGCCCACTCTTAGGGGCTTATCTTGTGTTCGGGGGCTTACGTGTACGCGTTATGAATGCTTCTAGGTGAATTGACCCGAAAGGAGTTTGATTGCAAGCTTTAGCCATTCTCCGGGCTATTGTGGCTTTATTGGAAGGCTTTGGAATCTTCTAAACCAATCACTGTGAGTTCTAGGACTAATGTAGATGAATGATTACATGTTAATTGTTGTTTATGCATTTGTTGATGACATGCTACTTGATCATGCATATTCACATGTTATAGATGGATTCATATTAGCTTTATTGAACATGTTGTCATGCATCATGAATTGAAGATGAATTGCCATGCTAGTTGATATTGTTGTGGATTGGTTTGTGGTGCATCTCATATAGTATGCTTAACTACTTATTTGTATGGATAACAATGATTGGAAGATGGCAATTCGTGTTGGTTAACCTAGTAGGTTGGACTATTCACTTTTGTGATTGATTAATAATAGCTGGGATATATGCATGGTCCTTTAAGTTGTATATTGGGTCGCATTCGTGGAAATCTAATTGATTATGATTTGGCATAAAGGACTATTCAACCGGTAGGCTTATTAGTAATGTTAAACGACCCCGTTGATATGTTAGAACCATTGTTGCGGAATGATTAGTAGAACCACATAGATGGTTTCTTTAATTGGTCTTATGGACCATTATAGACTCTCATGAGTCATATTGAACCCTAAATTGTTGTGGAATGCGTTTTGGACCCCTTTGGATATCCATGAAATATTTCTGGCCCCTTTGGATGCCAGATGCCGACATACTTGCACCGTCGGAAGTCCCGTACTTGCTAGGGACAGTCCCGTACTTGCTAGGGACAGCCTCGTACTTGCTAGAGGCAATACCACTCCCGACTTTGACAGGGAACCCTAGACGACCATGGGGTATGTGGTATTTGGATTTGGATGGGATTATCTCGTGTGAGGACAGCAACGGGCCGCCTGCGGGCGATGATTTTGACACGTTGGGCTGCAAGCATGAGTTATATCCTAGTGGCGGTGTTGACATCATGTGAGGACGGCAACGGGCCGCCTTCGTGGCGATGATTATGACACGTTGGGCCGCAAGCATGTTTGTTCACACCTTTGAATTGGAGTTATTAGTAGTACGTACTGTGGTAATGTAACGTGCCGATTTGGTAAGGCATCTTTGCAAAAGCGTTACAACGTGCTACTATGACACGCGTTGGAATCCCCACTTTGGCTCGACTATGTCTAGCGGTGTAGTGGATTCCAAGAGTTGAGTTGGTCCTCACCTTGACTCGGCTAGGCCGGGCGGTGACGGTGGAATATGTGACATTGGTAAATATCGTGAATGCTAATAGTCCTTAGTGAGATGAGTCATCTTGTTGAGAATTCGAATAGGTAAATAATTGGTGTGGGACACCGATAGTCCTCAACGAGGATGAGGTGATCCCATTCTGTCTTGGCATTGGCCATCCTTGGCCCCTATATCTTTAGTTGATTGAAATTATGTGTTGGATATACATGGTTAGCATGTTAATTGTTATTTATATTAATCCTGGAATTCACTAAACAACTTTTGTTGTTTACCCCTTTAGTTGCTAACCTTTTGCAGGTTTGAGCTATCGAGCGGGAAGAGTATATTCTTCCTCGTTATTCAAAGTGTAGACTCGAGACTAACGGTATGCTTTGGTGATTGTGTTGGGTTTAGGTTAGTCGACCTCTTGGCCTTGACTATTCGTTTGCAGGATCATGACCTGTAACCTTGTAGATTCAATAGTTGTTTATTCGGATGCATCACTTATGATGCATTAATTGTAAAAGTTTTAATTCTACCCTAATTCCGCAAGTATTGATGTATAAATTATTGTTAATTACACTAAAATATGTATTATTGTTGTATGGGTGTTTCAATTTGGTATCAGAGACGTGGTTCAACGACTGAGTATAGTGCACGATACTCACCATTGAACCCTTGGATGATGCTTATATTGACCCACCTAGGCAAATATTATGACAACAAACATAGGTTTGAACTCTGGCCTAGGATGGGGATACTTTGGGTAGACTTATACAAATTTTGCATGATGATATGTACAATTGAAGTATATATATATTATCTATAGTCGACATTGGGTTCGACATTGTCATTTTTAAAATGGTGATTGTATGGAGGAGATTTGAGAGTGAAATATGAATAAATGTACCCTAGTTGTTGGGTATAAAATAATTTGAAAACGTGTGTACCCACGTCATGTATTGAACCTTGAATGTATAGGTGTAGCAACCGATTGGGTCAATTGAGGATAAGAAGCTTGACATGAGAGTCTTGTGTTAGCCATATAGGCTTAATGTCGCTTGGGCTATAATGAAATATGCTTATTGTGTGATTTATGACATTAAGGTCATCTATTATTGTAAAAGAAAATTGTGATATTCCTTCCTTCAGGTGTATTGTGAAGTGTACTCGACTCCGCGAGTGTGATTTGTCTTGTCAGGACCGCGAGGTCCATTTTCCAATGGGATCTATGAATATAGTTCCTAATGAATTAGTTTGGCCATTATGTGTGGTTTATCCGAGGGAAGTTGATCCCTATGTGCGTTTGTAGGTCACTCTTCGTTGAGGTGTCTTTTCTGCCTCAATAATCGAGATTTAAATCTCGACATTGATTTTCAAAGCGTATAAAGTTTCATAAATAAGAGTGTTTGAAGGACAACCTAGTGTGTCATAAATGTGGAGAGATATGACATATTCGACCTAGATGTCCAATGTGGTGATTAGTTTGTCGGGAACGTGGTTATGTGGGCCACATGATTCGCGAATGCCTTTGATGGAAGGCTAATTTTGACGAGGCTGAAGCTACAGCCGGGTATGAATCCCCGTAGTGGAAGCATCGTCTTTCAATTATGATCTCCATAACGTTTCCTTGAGACGTTTTTATGTCGTTGTTGCGTTCTATTTGAATCATTTTGACAAATTGTCGTTAAGATGGAATTAAGGCATGTTTATTAAGTTGGTTTAATTAGGGAGCCAACCTCAATCTTGTGGTAGTATGACATAATTATGTAATGGTAGACGTGAGGTCTAGTCAAATGGTGCTGATAGCACCCCGACTTTATATAAGTAATGAATTTTATTGCTAGTAAGCAATAACTAATGTTGATTAAAAATTGATAATCCGGGTAAATAAGTGGCATTTTAACTACCACTCGGTTGGTAAGCCAAAACCTAAATGAACTTTAAGATGCAAAAGTTCCTTGTAAAATTTTAGTTGCTATGAGTAGCATTAGGTGGTGTCAAATTTGATGACAACGCCTGGGAAATTATCCCCAATAGAACTAATTTTGTATTTGAAAATGGAAAAATTTGACGTTTAATGGTAAATTCCTGGAAAATTTAGGAGTTGTGTTAGCGCAACGGGGGAAGTAGACAATTTGTGCCTCCAAGAGTAGTCAAATGACTATAAATGAGGTTAAACCAATAATGATTTTGAGGTTTGGCGACAATTGTTTTGTCAATGAGTGTGGTTGAATAGATGACATGTGTCATCACATTGAAGTTAAACATGAAAATTTGTGTGTGCTCCTAAATTGTGAAAGGGGAGTATATTGGCTTAAAATATAAGAAAACCAACTTGTCCAAAGAAATTGAATATTTGGTAATAAACCCTTAATTTGTGAGTAAGGGTGGATGAGCTCTAAGTTGAAATTGAGCAAACTATTGTGGACTAGCTCTAAGTCCCAATTGAGTACTTAATTGATCGTTGTTCGCTTGATACAACAAAAAAAAAATCCGTTTACTTACATGTCGGTAATTTGATAAAATATGTAAGCTACCTTGTGGATAAATAATAGTTCTTAGAGAACAATTGAATCGATATGTTGATTTGGAATGATGAAGTCCTTTAATGTGACTAGATAGTATTCTAGATACTTGAATACCATGTGGTCCGGTGGTAATACTATGTGTATAGGATCTTATTATGTCTTTTAACTCGGTCAAATCATGTAAGTGATCAAAGCTACCCATTTAGACATTGAATTATTAAATAAATGAAAATTGTAGTAATGTGGATTGTAATTTAGAAAATGAAAGATTGAGTTGGAGGGATATGTATTGCAAATAGGTGATAGTTGAAGGGTTGGGGTGGCCAAAGGCCAAACCCCTACCCCTTTTTTCTTCATAAAACCGTCCAACACACACATACAATGGTGTGTGTGTGTGTTCTTGTTCTTTTGAGAGAAAGAGAGAAAAGAGAGTAGAGGTGTGGATAGATTTCGAAGATTGAAGTGTTTTGAAGCTAAAATCTTGCTCATTTCGTTGATTATAGAAGGTATAAACACCTCCTTTGTTCTTCTTCTTCATTTACTTTCATTTCCTCCATTTTTGGAGATGAAACCCTAAATGGGTTTATGTTGAAATGTTTATTAAAGGCTCCAATCTTTTAGTATGTTGTTATATGATCAAAATGGAGCCATAATATGTAATTACATTGGTAGTTTGAGTTAGTTTTGGTTGGAACCCAATCTAGGGCTCAAATGAGCTTTAATGGGTTATGGATTTGAGTTTTGTGTTTTAGTAAGTGAATGATGTTCAATATTGAATCATATATGTTGATATGTTGTTATGGAATCAAAATGGAATTAAGTAGAAGCTCATATGGAGCTTTGAAGAGGTGATTTGGGTTTTAACCCACTTATTAACTCAAAAGAGTTCTTATGGACTAATTGGCAATCTTTTATGATTTAAATGTGTGAAAGGGTATAAAATGGTCTAAATATGTTAGATTAATGATTCCATGTATTGGTTGGGGTTAAACTCGGGCAAAGGCTCAAGATTGGTGTTTGGAGCCAAAACCGCACGCTAAGTGTTCGGTGAAATGCCACAATGAGTTCGTAACCATTGTTGGGTTGAATTGAATGATTAAATATAAATTGAATGTCTAAACATAGCCCAAATATGTTATTTATATCAATGGAATTAAATAGAAGCTAGTAGGAACTCATTTGAAGTTTTGAAAGCTTGGTTTGGGTTTTGGTCATTTAGAACCCATTTGGAGTTCGTACGAACTCCATGAAGTAATAGCATGCTATGTTATAGTATAATATGTTGGAAAGTGTTCAATTGTGTTATTAAAGTGTTTGCATGAGTTGGGAAACACAAAGTATGTGCAAGAACTCAATTTGGTGTTTTAAGTCGAAACCGCACGCCAAGTGTTCGGTGAAATGCCCCAATGAGTTCCTAATCATTGTCGAGATGAATTAAATGTTTGAATATATTATGAATACCTAATAATAGCCTAAATATGTCAAATATTGCTATGGAATTGATTAGAATTGAAAATGAGCTCAAATGGAGCTTAGTGTTGTCGGTTGGAGCTTTCGGTCATTTTCGGACTCGTTCGGAGTCCGTATGAGCTCCATTGAATCAAGGAAGGTTATGAAATCATTCTAATATGTTTGTAGGTGTCTAATTGACCTTAATATGCTATAAATATGGTTAGTAAAGTCGCTCCAAAGTTACAAAATCAGTTACGAAGGTTTTAGGGACTTTGGTGAGCATTGGGGGCTTGAATGGTGCAGTTGGACCAGACCAGAAGCCTGGTCGCGGCGCTACCCTCCCCTGGGTCGCGCCATGACCACCTTGCTGCCCCAAAATTGTGTTTTGGTTGGTCGGGGGTCGGTGTTTGGGTCTTATTCGTTCGTTGCACCTCTAAATTAAGTGTTTTAAGGGTTTGAGGGCCTTTGATCCATTCCGGAACTCCTAAGGCCTCATATGAACTTAGTACTTTCGGTTTGATCACCCAATACCCTTAGCCCACTCTTAGGGGCTTATCTTGTGTTCGGGGGCTTACGTGTACGCGTTATGAATGCTTCTAGGTGAATTGACCCGAAAGGAGTTTGATTGCAAGCTTTAGCCATTCTCCGGGCTATTGTGGCTTTATTGGAAGGCTTTGGAATCTTCTAAACCAATCACTGTGAGTTCTAGGACTAATGTAGATGAATGATTACATGTTAATTGTTGTTTATGCATTTGTTGATGACATGCTACTTGATCATGCATATTCACATGTTATAGATGGATTCATATTAGCTTTATTGAACATGTTGTCATGCATCATGAATTGAAGATGAATTGCCATGCTAGTTGATATTGTTGTGGATTGGTTTGTGGTGCATCTCATATAGTATGCTTAACTACTTATTTGTATGGATAACAATGATTGGAAGATGGCAATTCGTGTTGGTTAACCTAGTAGGTTGGACTATTCACTTTTGTGATTGATTAATAATAGCTGGGATATATGCATGGTCCTTTAAGTTGTATATTGGGTCGCATTCGTGGAAATCTAATTGATTATGATTTGGCATAAAGGACTATTCAACCGGTAGGCTTATTAGTAATGTTAAACGACCCCGTTGATATGTTAGAACCATTGTTGCGGAATGATTAGTAGAACCACATAGATGGTTTCTTTAATTGGTCTTATGGACCATTATAGACTCTCATGAGTCATATTGAACCCTAAATTGTTGTGGAATGCGTTTTGGACCCCTTTGGATATCCATGAAATATTTCTGGCCCCTTTGGATGCCAGATGCCGACATACTTGCACCGTCGGAAGTCCCGTACTTGCTAGGGACAGTCCCGTACTTGCTAGGGACAGCCTCGTACTTGCTAGAGGCAATACCACTCCCGACTTTGACAGGGAACCCTAGACGACCATGGGGTATGTGGTATTTGGATTTGGATGGGATTATCTCGTGTGAGGACAGCAACGGGCCGCCTGCGGGCGATGATTTTGACACGTTGGGCTGCAAGCATGAGTTATATCCTAGTGGCGGTGTTGACATCATGTGAGGACGGCAACGGGCCGCCTTCGTGGCGATGATTATGACACGTTGGGCCGCAAGCATGTTTGTTCACACCTTTGAATTGGAGTTATTAGTAGTACGTACTGTGGTAATGTAACGTGCCGATTTGGTAAGGCATCTTTGCAAAAGCGTTACAACGTGCTACTATGACACGCGTTGGAATCCCCACTTTGGCTCGACTATGTCTAGCGGTGTAGTGGATTCCAAGAGTTGAGTTGGTCCTCACCTTGACTCGGCTAGGCCGGGCGGTGACGGTGGAATATGTGACATTGGTAAATATCGTGAATGCTAATAGTCCTTAGTGAGATGAGTCATCTTGTTGAGAATTCGAATAGGTAAATAATTGGTGTGGGACACCGATAGTCCTCAACGAGGATGAGGTGATCCCATTCTATCTTGGCATTGGCCATCCTTGGCCCCTATATCTTTAGTTGATTGAAATTATGTGTTGGATATACATGGTTAGCATGTTAATTGTTATTTATATTAATCCTGGAATTCACTAAACAACTTTTGTTGTTTACCCCTTTAGTTGCTAACCTTTTGCAAGTTTGAGCTATCGAGCGGGAAGAGTATATTCTTCCTCGTTATTCAAAGTGTAGACTCGAGACTAACGGTATGCTTTGGTGATTGTGTTGGGTTTGGGTTAGTCGACCTCTTGGCCTTGACTATTCGTTTGCAGGATCATGACCTGTAACCTTGTAGATTCAATAGTTGTTTATTCGGATGCATCACTTATGATGCATTAATTGTAAAAGTTTTAATTCTACCCTAATTCCGCAAGTATTGATGTATAAATTATTGTTAATTACACTAAAATATGTATTATTGTTGTATGGGTGTTTCACTTACACACTTAGAAACCATTTTACACAATCCAACAACACATAAACGAATTTTCAGTAGTCAATCAAGGATTTCTTACCTTAAAACCTCAAAACTTCAAGGAAGAAGATGAAGATCCGATTTTCAGCTCCCAAATCTTGATTAAAAACCTTCTCCTTGCTGCTGATCCACTTCACACACACATAACACACTCTAAACACACACTACACGATTTCTACTTTTGGAAAGGAAGGAAAAAGGAGCCCGAATATATATTTTCCATTTTTAGGTGGGTACCGACCCAATAACCCGAACCTGATACTCCATATTCACAATTAATATCCACTTAGCCCGATTAAATCCACGAGCTCATAGACACGATTAATCCACTGAAATCATTACCCGGTGACACGTAACTCATAAACCCGACACGTATACTCCACTACTCGGGATCTCATTGGACCAAAACTATAATAATAATTTGAACATCCATTAAAATAATTACACGCAATAGCTCGAAAAACAGGATGTTACAATATATATATATATAATTTTAAAATCTAATTATATGATTCTTTTATACAGTTGTAAATGAGTTGTGTGGAGTGGTACTGTGGTAGTAGTAATCCAATTTAAGTGGACCAAAGGAAAGGGTAGTGATGGAGGAATTAAAGGAACATCTTAGTATTATTAGCCAACAAATAGCTGTTTTCTTTTTGGAACTATTCTAATTTTGACTTTCTTCCAATCCATCCATATTTGGACTTTGACCAAACTTCAAAGTTTCCAATTGCTTTTATGCCTATCCCTACCCTCCACTTAAAGCATTAACAAAATTCCTAACTTTACTTACCCATCTTATTAATTCAAAAAGTAACCGTCTATCATAAATTTTTGTATTTTCTCAAAAATAATTATCCCATTTTTTAAAGGAAATTTACGAAAGAAACACTTAAATTGAATTATTTTTATGTTTAAAACTCTCAATCATTTTTCATTCCACAAAAATTCCAACTGACTAAAACTATCAAAATAAAGTTTTTTTTTTAAAAAAAGGACTTGCAACCTGACTAACCGGTTGTAATCTGCTGACCAACTTTCGTTTTTTATAACCTTTTTTCCAGCGAACTCACTTGAATGTGTTTTATGATTCAAATCCATATTTTTGTTGATTTTTTTGTTCAAATCTGTGTTTTTTTGTTGAAATTATTTTTTCTGTGAAATATCGGTGGTCACTGTTGACTTGTCGACGGTGATCTATGAGTTTTAACTGGATACAATCAATAATATCCTATTCCGTGAGATTTTACGGGTTGGGTGTTTTTCGTACAATGAAAAATGATGTAGAATTTTAATTGCAAAAATGATTCAATTTTTTACACAGATCTTTCTTAAAATATTTTGAATTTCTTGGATAAAATACCATTTTTTATGAATATAATATCTGGGTGTGGAACTAATTAATGGAAAGAAATAAACAAATATTAAAAAGGATTTTTAATTAGAAACTAATCGATTTATTTATAGGAAAGATAAAAGAGTCGGTGAGAGTGAGCTCCACCATCAATCATTCGATTGTTTTCCCATTGCCTCCACTCCGCGTAATACTCACAAAGCCTGTATTTCTAAAATATTATTTAGCTTAATATTTAATTTTCAAAACAAATTCTTATGTTTTTTTTTATAGTTTTATTCGTTCGATCCGTAAATGCTATTTTTTTATCATTTTTTTTTTCGCATTACTTTATTATTAATGAAACTATGAAATTAGTAATTGATGATTTATTGTTCAAGTTAAAACAAATGATGTCACATTTTAGTTTAAGTTTTGTGTTAAAAAAATATCATGTTTTCATTATTTTATCAATTTGGTGTCTAAGATGTTCTTTAATTTGAAAACCGATTTATTAAATCCGATATATTTGATTGTTTACACATAGATTCTATAATGGATTTAGTATGAAAAAAAGAAAACACATCAGTTATATAATTCATAACAATCTGAAAACATAACTGTTATGTTAATATAAACCATAAAATAAAATATTATGTCGTTTTTAAAGTCTGAACAAATGATAAAAAATGACGTTGATGAACCAAACTAATAAAAATGTAAGAACTGATAGTTTTTTTTCAATATTAACCCATTACTTTTTTGCGATAAAAAGGTTCAGATATCCGATAATTTTAATCAGGATACATAAGACCAACGTTATTCTTTCTTAATCACCGACTCACCGTACAAAGGCAATGTTCAGTTGACTAGTAGTATGCTAAGGGAATTGTCAACCACATGAAATGAACTTGAATCGTTATCTCTCATTCTGGAACAATTAGAGATTTACGCTAGGAAAACATGTTATATATCAAAGTTTGTTACCTTTATTATTATATTATATATAGTTCAAAACTACAATGATGTTTTACCAAATCAAAGGTGAAATATTTTACAAAGCAAAACCTCACACAAACTCTATAAAGAAATGGACGATCATATTAATTTCTTTAAGCTAAGGTTATTAAATTATAGACTTTAATGAAAGTCTTAAACACATAAAACTACAAAACGGTATAAGTTATATTTGATTAGTAAAATAAGAAGTAAAGAAGAAACTCACGTAAAAAACAGAAAAAAATATGAGAAATGAGAAAATATACACGTCACGAATCATATTAATTGTATTAAGTTGATTTTTCGGCACATAAGTTAAGTCTGTATATCATTACTCGTCATAAAATACTTATTATGTACATCTAATTTGGTGTCGAAGTATAACTAATACATGACGAATCTGGCATGTTTAAGTTGTTTAAACTTTAAATAGATTCAAGATTACTAGATGTTGTATTTATGCATGTAATCATTAATATAATTTCTGGAAATTATGCTTTTCGTGAATGATTGATTCCCCCTCTTAAATCCTAATCCTTTGAAGCACGTATGGATTAGAGTTTATTACTTTATTAAAAAAAAACCAATATGCTTTTATTTTATTTTTTTACGTTTTTGTCCATCCATGTTTTTTTTTTGACATTGGAACTCGGTTTTTAAAAACCTGGTTTACTAATTATAATCAGGTTCTAATGTCCAAATTTCACTAAACTAAAAAGAAAAAAAATTAACTTCGGCACTTTTATGAAAAAAAAAATAACATAGAGGGACGAAAAACACAAAAAACGTGAAAACATGTTTTTTTTCATAATAAACACTATGGATAACAATAAAAAGTGAAAGATTTCTTTTCACACCCCCTCTATCATTGATGTAATGTGTACATTATTTATGATTTGAAACTCATACTCATACTCATACTCACATTTCATTTTTCTCTTTCATCCAATTCCTATTCTATATTTTCTCTCTCGTCACTCAAACTCCCTCTGGGCTCTGGGTGGAAGGATGCCAATAGCAACCTCTAAAAAGTTAACACAACAAAATGATTTGAAATATTTGTATACTTATAATCTTTTAAAATCATTTTATTAAATATTACAATTAAAAAAAGTTGTCTAAAAAGAACATTCAGTCGTAACTATATTTAATAACTCAATACGTTAATTAGTTACAACAATGAATAATGTTAAGGTCATACAATACCAATATACTTTTTCAAATATAATAATATAACATGTGAACTTTTTTTACACATACTATTATATGTACTTTAGGTTTTCATATCAAAATGATGCAATTTAATATAAAATTAGGCCCTATTCAGAAAATTATTTTTATGTAAAATTGTATCATACTAATATGAAAAACTAAAATATATGGATCATATATGTAAAAATTGTTTATTATATGGGGTAGAAATAGATAAAAACGGGGTGTAAATAGACTTACCTGGGTGCTACTATACTCACCCCATAAATGTCTATTTCTACCCCATCATTATTACTATATTATTAGAAATTTGTTTTTTATAATGGTCAACCTAACTATCAGCTTTTTATAGTTTTTAATGACCAATAGATTTTTACTGGAAATTACAATTCCAGATTTTCATTAATTTCAATTTCCAAAATATTGAAAGTATTGAACAAAACACATCAACCATAAATCACTACTTTTAGTTTTATACATATATAAATAAACAATTTAACAACATATCTACCTCATCTGATTATCCCAATTTAGGTCTCACCTAACTAAAGAAGTATAAGTCTTAATTAATTTATTAAAAATTTCAATTCTGTGGCCGGTATTGTGTAGAGGCTCGCAGACACAGTTGCTCAACACATACGCCGGATCCATTTTGACTTGAACGAGCAACCAACGATGTATGAGGTTCCGAATCTATTTGAATAGAACGAGCAACCAACGATGTATGATGTTCCGAATCCAACATACGGTGAATACAGAACTTTTCTTCAAGATCCATTTTGGAATAGTTTAATTAATGACTACCAACCACCTTCGCATAATCAATACTTTAATCATGAGCAACCATTTCAGGTAACATTTATAAATAATTTATTTTTTTGTTTCTATATTATCCATTAAATTAATCTTATTTTTTTGATAAATGTTAGGATCCATCAGCCTCAATGTATGGTCAATATACACATCCCGACCTTTGTGAAATTCCATCATTTTTTCAACTGTATGTCACTGGAATAGAAGATGTTGTTGGTGATGGAAATTGTGGTTTTCGATCAATAGATGTTGCTCTTGGTCGACCTCAAGATGAATGGCGGGATATTCATCGTGAATTATTGGAGAAGTTGCGTAGCAATCCAAATGGATATCAAGTTTGTATGGATGATAGCTACGCTGTTGTGGAACGTTCTCTCGATTATTACCATAAAATGGTCTTGCACCAATACATCACTGGATGAAAATGTCTGACACTGGTGTCTTGATTGCGAACACGTACAATTGCATTGTTTGCTTTTTTAACAAATCCAACCAATTACACATTTTTTTCCGCTTTGGAAAAAGCCACGGGCGCCAGATCTAAATCTATCAATAGCAATTGCATTTGTTCATAGAAATCATTTTATAAAAATGGATTTGCAAGAGGGTCATCCAATGCCAACACTTGCGGGACATTGTAGACCTGCAAAAAATGAAAAAAAATGTATAAGAATCGACCATTGCCATAATATTTTATGTAATAAATTCATTTGTACAATTATTATTATATAAGTATTATTATCATCATTATTGCATTTATATATTCAAAATAATTTAAATAAATCAAATCATTACTATAAAAATTCTCTAATAAGGACCTATTTGACTCTCCTTTAATTAAAGAAATTACCATTTATATTGTATTAATTTCTTGAAAAAGTGAATATCTGATTTTTTTTTACTGTATTTACTTTTTACTTTGAACGAAGAATATCTGACTTTTTTGTTGACTTTATTCAATTTCTCACCTTTCAAGGGACAATATTTAATTTTTCACCTTGAAAAGGGAAATATTTGACTGCATGACAATTAATTTGGTTAGGAAAAAATGAATACTATAGGCCAAATTTATAAAGACGGTGTATGAGAAATTAGATGTGGTG
Source organism: Centrapalus pauciflorus (assembly GCA_020465985.1). Lineage (NCBI taxonomy): Eukaryota > Viridiplantae > Streptophyta > Magnoliopsida > Asterales > Asteraceae > Centrapalus > Centrapalus pauciflorus. Next base: position 459,599 of record JAANYP010005979.1, read on the forward strand.
TATAAAGATAAAAATTAGAAAACAAAAAAGATGGAGTAAAAAGTATATATTTCATCATTATATAATAATTATGGGGTAAAAAGTTATGTGGTAGAATATAAACCTAATCATTATGGCGTAAAAAGTATATATAATAATTACATAATAATTATATTTTATTATATGGGGTAGAAATAGATAAAAACAGGGTGTAAAGAGACTTACCTTTATATATAATATTGATATATTTGAAAAGATACATTGATATTATTGAGCTAAAAACTAAATGAAAGTCAAGTCATAGATAAATACACCCATTACAGAATAATTTTATTTGTTTTAATTTGAAACTCCTTTAAATCCGTTACCTACTCATTACAACTTGTTCCATAGAAACAATCCGATAGTAAAATGTTATTTGATGTCCCATGTGTTTAGAAATATATGGTTAATATACCATTAGATAAAAACCTACTTTTTATTTATTTAGTTTTAGTTATTGTATATTTTTAATACCAAAAAATTTATTAAACTTTTAAAACCGTCCAAGCCATATTTGACTTTCTATGACATTTGTACAATTTCTTAAAAGTTTTAATTTATATTTAACGACAAACTTATAATTTTAACGATTCTTTGTTTATGATTATAAGTTTATAACAAAATTAAAATAAATTTTAAAACTATAATAACAACTTGAAAATATAAAATGAATACAATAATAAACATAAATTGTATAAAAAACTAGATTATTATTTGATAATATAAACAATGCATATCATCAGGTTGGCCCTGAGCAAGATCAACACGGGTAACCGTTCATGACCCATTTTTAAAAATCTGTATATACTTAGGTCTGTTAACAGTTAAACGAGGTTATTGACTTACCAAACTTTTTAGTTTATATTATATAATTATAAGTTTTTTGTTTTTGATTTATCATTTTTAATTAAATTTTACTTATTTTAAAAATACATATATATTTATAGGGTCCATTTTTAAGTTTTTGCACGGAGTCTCGAAAATGATAGGACTTGCCATATTATAATCCCATATTCCCATTCATAAGAATGCATGCATTTACATAAAGAGATTTTTATCATTTTAATGATAACATTAACCGTGTTGAAGTGTAACCCATTTCATCTTTTACGCGTCCTTTTCTCCTGCCAAAAAGTTTATTTACTTATTTATTTATTTATTAATTTTCCTAAATATATTTAAAAAAAAGAAAAATAAAACTATAAATAGACTTGTAATCCATATCCTCTTTACTTCTTCTTCCAAATCACATACACATATTAAAGAACAAATAGAAATGGGATTCTTGAGTCTTTTCTTTCTTCTCATCTCAATTTCCTCATTTACAGATGCTTGTGACAGATGTCTTCATCAAAGCAAAGCTGCTTTCTTTTCCTCAGCTTCTTCTCTTTCTTGTAAGAACTTAAAAAATCTTCATCATTTTTTTTTTTTTTTGCTTTTTCATTGGGTGTGATCATGACCCATGTGGATTTTCCATATACATAACCGGTTTTGAAACCGACCCAAATAACATTTTGTGAAATAATCTTGTGGGTGTTCATTGATTGTTGCAAATTCCATTAAAATTGCTGTTTTTTTATTACTATTTTCCCCAAAAAAAAAAAAAAACTTTTCATTATTTCATATCTAATGATCATGACCCATGTGGATCTTTCATAGAAATAATCAGTTTTGAGATTAACCCAAATCACATTTCTTGAAATACTCTTTTGAGATTAACCCAAACCACTCGACATAGATTAAGTTGGTCATCACCAAAAGCGGAGAGATCCCCGGTCTCGAGTTCGAGCCTTGCAAGGGCGTTTTTTCCTTAGGTAGAGTTGTGGGTTTGGTCCTCACCCTCAAGGTTGTCTAACGGTCTTAGTTACTAACCACTAACGTCTGCTTAAAAATAAAAAAAAAACTAATAGATGTTTTTTGATATAATTTTCTGTGAAAATGCCTGTTTTCCCAAGAGATTTCATATGTAATGATTAATGACAAGTTTGGTCTGTGAATTGAAATTTTAATTTTTCAGATTGACCCGGATAATATTTCTTAAAATTAATTATTGGATATTAAATATTAATTATTTTTCACAAATAATATTGCAGCTGGAGCATGTGGGTATGGTTCTTTAGCTACAAGCTTCTATGGTAGCCACCTTGCTGCTGCTGTTCCCAGCATATACAAATCCGGGTCGGGTTGTGGGGCTTGTTTCCAGGTTGGAAGTTCATACTTTTTTTTTTACAATCTTGACCTGGGTTTATCATCAAAAAGGGTGTGTTGATTAGGGGTATGTACGTAATTTTGCAGGTGAGGTGCATTGATCCTAAGCTGTGTAGCAAGGCTGGGACTCAAGTGATAGTAACTGATTTGAATAAAAACAATGAGACAGATTTTGTGTTAAGTGGAAGAGCTTTCATGGCCATGGCTAATAAGGGTATGGGCCAAAACTTGTTGAAACTTGGTGTTGCTGACGTGGAATATAAAAGGTGAGTTTTTAAAAAAAAAAATTTTTACGATTATGTATACTTAACGTGTCATTAATCTACTTAAAGGCGTGTAACGTTCTAAAATTAAACCGAAAATTAATAACAACTGGATTTAAGAATCAAACAAAAATGGTATTAATTCCAGTTCAGTTATAGGTTTTACAGTAAAATACAAAACGAACTAGATAAGAACTGAAAAAATGAGAAAAATCAAATCCAATAGAGAATGAGACTGAGTTTGATAAAGTAAATTATTAAAACTCAAATTTTAATGTTTTGAAAATGCCAAAAGACAAAAAGTATTCAAGAATCAAAATTATTTTTCTATTGTGACTTTTATCTTTGAACCCAAAACATACTTTTATAAAATACCCATCAACAAAATGTAAATTTAGACACTTGTAAAGACATTGGTACAACTATAGAAGCATAAAGTACAATTCTTGAATTTTCTTTCTATAGTAGCAACATATATATAATCTTGACTTTGACTTTGACTTTGACTTTTTGACCATTTCTTGTCTTGTTTAAAACAGAATTCCATGTGATTACAAAGGCAAGAACTTTACTGTGAGAGTTGAAGAATCAAGTCAAAAGCCTAATTACCTTGCACTTAAATTCTTTTACCAAGGTGGTCAAACTGAAATTGTGGCCGTTGACATTGCTCAGGTCTGCATTCCAACTTGTACAATCATGCAGTACACTTGTACATCCTTCTAATTTGTATTTTTACTTTTGTTTTGTTTTGTTTTTTTTTTTGTGTAGGTTGGTTTATCAAGTAGCTGGACTTATATGACGAGAAATTATGGGGCTGTTTGGGACACCAGTCGGGCTCCGACTGGTGCCCTGCAACTCCGGCTAGTAGTGACATCCGGTTACGACGGAAAGTGGATTTGGGCCAAGAGTGTGTTGCCGGCCGATTGGAAGATCGGAGGGATTTATGATTCCGGTGTACAGATTGACGACATTGCTCAAGAAGGGTGTGGACAATGTGATGAACAAATTTGGAATTAATTTTCTTCTTTAAAAAAAAAACACACGTAAATGTTTAGTTGGGTTATAACTTATATAGAGTATATCATTAGGTGGAGCCAGAATTCACAGATATATAACTTCAGTTACATATATAAATTTACGATATGTTTTTACCATTTTTATATAATTATTTATTTTGAAGTATTATGATGGCTTCTCTTACATATAAAAAAAAAAAAAATACAAACTCTAATAAAAAAGGAGGAGAATAAGTTCGATATAACTAATACCAAATATGGAAACAAAATTATATAAATAAATATCATATTTAAATTCTAAAGAACGTTTCATTAGTTAGTTCCTAATTTTTTTTCGAATGTTCAAGTTCCTAAACTATTTTTGTTATTCAATAATATATATTTTTTACTGGCTACAGATTAGCTGGTAAAACGCAATCGATAAAGTAAAAAGTTTAGTGACTCAATCGGTAAATTGATGAAAGATAATGAGTTTGTTTCAATATTAATCATGTAAAAATACCAAAGTTACTTGTTTGGCCGGTCAAACATATACTTCTACATAAGACAAAAATAGTTTAAGAGTTAAATAACAAGAAAAAAAGTTTATTAACTTAATAATGAAAATGAAATAAGTTAATGCTATATTTTAATAGTAACCCTTCAATTAATGCAAATGTTTTATGAATTGAAATTAAATTGTACTCATTTGTTAATTGTTACTTTGTTTTACGTAACATCCCAAATTCTTGGTTGTGTTTAGTTGATGGAAAATTGATATTTGTTTTCACATTCACTTTTCCAGAATTTGTTTTCATTATTACATTTCTAGAAAATTAGGAGAAAATTTTGAAAACGTGTTCACTATGTCCCTTGTTTTCACTTTTGAAAATTAAAAAAATGGTTGAAAACTGCTTTAATGCATTTTCCAATTTCTATTATAAATTTAGAAAATGAAAACATTTAGAAAATGACAAAAAAATTAGAATAATGTCAAACTAAACATGTTTTCAATTAAGCTCTGTTTTCGTTGAAAACAAAAACAGAAAACCGGCTTGTTTTCGTCAACTAAACGCAGCCTTATATTTGCTATTTCTATATTTCTAGTCTAAAAGAAAATTTTGGAGCAAGATGTCATACTTTATTATGGGCTAGAATCTTTCATAAGAATTGGGCCTGTTAATTTGTTTGCAAGGTGTTGGACACTTGGACGTGTTAGTTTAAGCCCAATTTGTTAAGGCCCAATTTAAAGTTTAAAGCCTTTATTGAGAATTGAAAATTTTTCGGTTATTATGTTTGATTAAAAAAATGGTTTCAGTTTCTTTTTATTTTTTTTTATAATCCATTCTTTTGTTTTATGACATCATCATCTTTTTATGCATATTTTTAAAGATATATATGTAATTATGTATCACTTCTTTTTTTCTTTTATATGTCCGCAAGATTTTTAGTCAAAAGCCCAATTGAGTAATGTTTTGAATTCAACGTAGAGTGGTTACAAGTTTATATTATTTAAATATTTAAATAAGATCTTGATTAGATTATGGTTACAAGTTGATTTGTCGTTTCATAACAAGAAGTTGGGTCATAATTTAGACAAGATTATGATGTTGGATATGTGTAGGATTAGTGCTAAAAAAAGATATATCTATAAACATTGTGAAACATAAGAAAAACTCCAAAAATTTAGTATCTATTCACTATTGTAACGTTTACATGTTGTGTGAATCATCTGGTATAGTATTATGGTTGTTGGCTACAGGGGTTAGGATCGACTTTCTATCATTTGGCATAATGCAACACATGGTACATAGGATCAAAATCATGCTAAGTAGTATGAGATTTACAATAAATAGGAAATCAAATATCAACGGTCGATTTGTGACAAGCCTTAACTAGAATTGCAGTTATATCATAACTCACAAAATCTGTTGTCGAAAATCATAATTTTAAGTCAGAATAATGAGATGATTAATTTAACATCATTTGTACAATGGGTGGATGGGAGACAATACCATCCAACCCATCATTTTGTAAATACTCATAAACCTATATAGCTCATAGATCAACATTGGGATAACACGTGAAAAATTGTAATCCGAAACATAAGGCAATGCAAAACATGTAAGATTATTAAACCAACATGTACTAGATTGTGAAAATGTGATTTAGAGAAATCAAGGATCTTATTGCCAAGGAAAGAGTATGAATGAATACAGAAGAAAGATTTAGATCAAAAGTGACGATCTCCACATGTATGCACTCAACTATAGGTTGATTTTGTTAACAGTAGTTTACAAACTAATTACATATCTCTCCCTTATGACCACTAGATATTACATGAAGACCCTTACGTTGCGTTTGGTAGAGAGAATCGAAGAGAAATGAAATGAATACAAATTACAAGTTAGAAGACTTGAAATGCATATATAAATTCGTTATGAATTCTCAAGTTGGATCAATGTATATGTTAAAATTCTATTATTTCAATTCTCTAGCAATGGTGGAAAGTTAAGTATAAACTAAAATTAGAGAAAAAAAATTACAACCACCATATGGTTATTGCATTTTCAATTTTGATAGTATAAAAAACTATTGATTTTATCCTCAATTCTTTTCTCTGTGATTCTCTCTACCAAACGCAACCTTAGAGATTGACTAATCATCAAATGTTGTCATATTTCCCACCTTGATTAAGAAGCTCCAGTTGGTTAGCATGATATTGAACTTTTCCTTTGGTAACGCTTAAGTAAGCATATCTGATATATTGTCCTTGATATGTACCTTTTCAACCAATACTTCTTGGAGTTTATAATGTCGCTGATAAAATGCAGCTTCACATATATGTGCTTGGTTCTTTCATGATATAATTGGTTTCTTGTAACATGAAGTGCACTTTGATTGTCTTATTTTATCAAAGTCTCTTGAGTATTAACTCCCAGCTCTGAAAGTAATCCCTTTAGCCACACACCTTCTTTACCTGGTACTGTTAATGTTATGCATATGACTTCTGTTGTAGAAAGTGCCACTACCTTCTTCAGACATGATCTCTAAATTACTACACCCCCATAAACTTTGAATATTTACCCACTTATTAATCTCCCTCTATCTATGTCTTTTGTTTAATCTGAATAAGAGTATCCAAGAATTGGACTTTTGTGACACCCTTGCCACAATAACCACCATTACATCACCTATGATTAATCACAACACAAATCACATTAATGATCTGAAATGCTTAGTACATTACAAGAAATTACAAGTACGTAATTAAAATACAAGTCATACACGCTACGGTGCTACAAGGTTCCAGACTAATCTCTACATAGTCAATAATTATTACAAACCATCCCAAATATTACAACGTTGTTTCCATATGTCAGTTACCAATTGAGCAGTAGAGAATCTTCCAAGACTTCAAAAATATGATCTAACTAGAAGGTCCGGCAGCGGATTTTCCTTTTCCTGAAAAATGTGAGCAACTAAGGGGTAAGCAAAACTTAGTGAGCACAAAGATTATACATTATACAAATATTTATGTAGCACACAAGAGTAACACCGACAACAAACGCTGTATACTCTCTTTGTACACGAAGTACGGAAACGAGCCACAGCTCCATCGTGCCATTTGCACGGAATCACACATTCAATTGTGGCGAAATATTACCATCGAGGATGCTACACCTGCCCATCAGGTTCTCGGAGGGATCAGCTCCAGGTCATATAGCCTCGACAGCATCGATTTACCAGTTATGGCTTGCAAGCCTATCAGAAGATGCACAACAAAGTATACAGACATGCAACAAGCAACAATGTGCATCAACATATATGCAAGTTAGAAGAGTGCCAAACGAAAGTGAAACAACATGCCTCAATGAACGACAACTAACATAAAATAAATGTAGACATATACAATCCTAAGTACTCACAGTGGGTGCGTTATATAACTTCAATTAATATTATTTCTCTTCGGGCTTTCAACCGGAATTCACAAGATACCCCACTGTGTGTTAAACAACACCACAAGGGACCTGATACATTTTCATAGAAAAATACCATCAATGTTTGTATCATCAAAACGCTCATCAAGTTTCACAATTTAAAGTGTTAAACCTTCGGAATCGTCATCCAAAATTCATATTTAAATCTCCAATGTTTGGATCGTCATTATGTCCAAAGAACCCATCATTAAATACCTTATTATAATGCCAAAGTGTTAGAATCTATTTTAATTGATGAAAATAATAAGTCTAGGGGTTGTTTTGTAATTATCTCTTAGATAGGTCTTTGTATATAAATAGTACTAGTTGCTTTGTAAATGGTACGGTTCTGACATTGTGATTTGCACGGAATTTCATAGCAAGTTTAGGGCTACAGTGTTCGTATCTTTCATCTCTCTGTAATTCCTATTTTGGTGCAATTAATCATTCGGTTAGTGTTTTCTGTGATCTTAATTGTTTGTTATTGTATTTGTGATTGATTGACCTGAATTCACAAGGGACCTGATACATTTTCATAGAAAAATACCATCAATGTTTGTATCATCAAAACGCTCATCAAGTTTCACAATTTAAAGTGTTAAACCTTCGGAATCGTCATCCAAAATTCATATTTAAATCTCCAATGTTTGGATCGTCATTATGTCCAAAGAACCCATCATTAAATACCTTATTATAATGCCAAAGTGTTAGAATCTATTTTAATTGATGAAAATAATAAGTCTAGGGGTTGTTTTGTAATTATCTCTTAGATAGGTCTTTGTATATAAATAGTACTAGTTGCTTTGTAAATGGTACGGTTATGACATTGTGATTTGCACGGAATTTCATAGCAAGTTTAGGGCTACAGTGTTCGTATCTTTCATCTCTCTGTAATTCCTATTTTGGTGCAATTAATCATTCGGTTAGTGTTTTCTGTGATCTTAATTGTTTGTTATTGTATTTGTGATTGATTGACCTGAATTCACAATTGGTATCAGAGCACAGAAATGAAAAATATTGATTGATTTTGAAAATTTTTTTACCACTGTTTCATCGAAAGTTTGAAAAATCTGAAAAACCCTAACCTTATGGTTTTTGATTCGGTGTGAGGTTGATCGTATAAATTGGGTCGAAGACCAGGATTTAGAAAACGATCAGATTGAATCTAATTTCAATCTGTAATTCAAAACACACAAAAAGATCTATTGATTTTACAGATTTTTTGAAAAACGGTTGTTCTTGACTGTTCTTGATAAAAAACAGTGTGTTTGATCTGAAAATAACCAAAGTGATTTCATAAAAAACTGTTTGTGAGTGAAAAACATATCTTCGATTTCAGTTTGGGGTCAATTCATGCAATTTAAATGAAAATATTGAAATCTGGACTTGAAATTTTCAAAAATCATAAAACTCGAATTTAATTGAAGTTCATGTATTAATCGAGTTGAAAGGTTCTTTAATCGAGTTAAAAAGGTATTTTAATCGAGTTGAAAAGTGTTTCAATCGAGTTGAAAAGTTGTTTTAATCGAGTTGGACCTTGTTCCAATCGAGTTGGACATTATTCCAATCGAGTTGGAAGGTAGTTTTAATTGACTTGGTAATTAGTTTCAATCGAGTTGAATTTAGTTCACATCGAGTTGAACATAACATTAATTCGAGTTTGTTTAAACGTTCATTCAAGTCTTTTTAAGCATATTCGAGTTTGTTTACTAATAATCAAGTTGATTTTTAAAACTCATTCGAGCTTGATTAAAATATCATTCGAGTTTAATCAAACACAAGTCAACTTCATTCGAGTTCATTGACACTTCATCCGAGTTGTACTGAAGTGTCATTCGAGTTTCATCAACTCATCATTCGAGTTTCATTACTAATCCTTTGATTGATTATTTTTAGATTCAACTTTCATTCTTTTCTATTCGAGTTGATTCATTTCATTGATCGAGTTTTACTACTCACTGTTCGAGTTTGATCCCATACAAATCGAGTTTCACTTCTTGTTCAATCATGTTTGATCAACTTATCACAAGTTTGATCAATTTTTCATATTCATTTCAAATTCAGTCAAAACCCATGGAAAAGATCATGGAAGATTCATTTTAATCAGTCAATATGTCGAAAGATGCACTAGCCATGGGGTCGGAAACCAAACCTCCAATTCTCTACAGAGGTGAATACGTTCAATGGATGGAAAAATTCCTAAAATTTATCAGTTTCCACGACACGTGTGAAGAAATGTTGAAATCCCTAAATGAGGGACCAACTGTTAATCTTGAAACCATACCAGCTGTACCAACCGGCAACCCTCCTATCCTGGAAAGAACAGTAGAGCTCACAAATCTGACTGAAGCATAAAAACGAAGAAAAGTGGGAGACGAGACTGCCAGAAAGCTCTTGCTAATTTCAACCTCAAACGACAAATATATCAGTCTAACCAACACAAAAACAGCCAAATCCATCTAGGATGAGGTATGTAAATTGATGCGCGGTTCAGACAAAGCAGCAACAAACAGAGCCAGAAAGTGTCTGATGACCTTTGAAAACTTTAGAGCGAGAGAAGTAGAATTGTTGGAAAGTACTTATCTGAGGTTCGTCAATATGGTAAGTGAGATGAAGATGAATGGAGTGACAAAATCCAATTTGGATATTAATGTCAAATTCCTGAACGTGCTGAATCCGGAGTGGGATAAGTATACAATGATAATTCAGCAAACAAAAGAGATTGATGACATGGACTTCCGTATGGTTTTTGAGAACCTTAACAACTACCAAGAAGTGGTTTTAAGGAAAATGTCAGGAAAGAAACAGGCTGAAAAGGCAACCGTTGATCCTTTAGCTCTCTTGGCTGACAAGAAGTATAAGTACAAGCTAAAGAAGGAAAAACGGGTTGTGTTGAGTAGTAGTTCATCAAATTCAGATTGAGTTGATTCCTCAACCGATTCTGAGATTGAGGAGATGAAGAAACAAATGGCCTTGCTAACAAAGACATTTCATAAGAAGTTCTACCGCAAACTGACCAATAATAAGATGAGGTACAAGACAGGCTCACGGAAGTATGAAAAGAAAGTCAGATATGAAAAATCGGAAGAGAGTAGTGGCAAGAAGGATACTGAGCAAAAATGCTATAACTGTGGCAAACCAGACCACTTTGCCAGAGAATGCAAATTTCCTGTAGTAAAGAATTCTGAATATTACACTCGAAAGGCATTGCTGGAAAAGGAAAAAGAGGCCGGTAAGGCTTTGATGGCTGAAGATGACCATTGGCTCCAACTATCCGATGATGAAGATATTCTAGACGAAGATGCACATATCTGTCTGAAATCTGAAGTATTCAATGATTCTGAACTCAAGGAGTCTGCAATGATTACTGAGGATGAGGTTTGGGTAGGTCTGACAGATGAGGAAACTGAAGAGCAAAAGGAGTCTGATTCTGATAATGAACTGACAGAAGAAATGACACTGATGTCAACAGGAGATGCGTGATGTAGTAAGGAAAAGGAAGACGATGAATCGGATACAAATGCCTCAGAAAGTTCAGAGACACCAGAGGTACAATCTAATTCTGATTCAGATGATGATAACTCCTGTATGCTTGAACAGAAACTGACTCAAATGGCTTATATGTTAAAAAGATTTGAAAAATCCTTAAAAGCCGAAAACAAAAATATCCATTCCTTGGAAAACAAATCGAGTCAAGAACATGCCTTAGTGTTAGAATTTTCCAAGGATAAGACATTAGCATTAAGAGCAGTATCAGATTTACAAGATAAATCCAATGAATTGCAAAGTGAAATTCAGAAACTGAACAACAATATATCTGACCTAAAAGAAAAACTGAATTTAGTCGAGTTAGAATCATCAAGTTATTCTGTGAAATACCATTCTATATTTGATGAAAGAACGAAGCTATATGTGAAAATTAAATCTTTGGAAGATGAGTTTATTAAAAGAGGTCAAACAGATCAAACTATATATTTGAATCAACCTAAAGATACCGAATTTTATAGTTCAAAATCAGGTATAGGTTGGACAACTTCTAAATATCTGACAAAAAGCAATTTCAAGTTCACCAACTATATATGATGTCAGATATATGAATTTAGGATTACAAATGGTTTTTATGAAAGCTTCGGATGAAGTAGAATCAGATGAAGATTTAAAAAGGTTGAGAACAGATAAAATGCAGAATACTGTAGATTATAACAGATTAAATTATAGTTATCAGAATTCTTGCATTTCAGAAGAGTATATTCAGACTTATTCTGAAAAGGATTTGTGAATTACAGTTTCTTATCAATCAGACAACAATTCAATATCAAGAACAGTAATAGAAATCAAAACTAATCGAATGATTATATTCCCAAAATGTCGATTACAAAAATGATGAGATGGATCTTCAAAGTCAGTAACCGTTTTCTTCCTGAATTCTATGCGTGCAAAAGTAAATTGTCAGATCTATCTATTTTGAAAGTCAAACTTTCTATTTATACACATTTACACAACTATTAACTATTTGCAAAATAAACCCTTTACTTTGCATTCCATCAACTAAAATGTATTCTAACAATCTCCCCCTTTGATGGAATGTGCAAAGTCTTTAAATTGCCAATCTAAGCTTCTGCTCAAATCTTCTTATGCTTTTTCGATCAGAGAGCCTCCATTCAATCTTTGATATGAATTCTACCATAAGTCTTCTGTCGTTAACTGACAAAGCTCCTCTCTTTGTTTTTCTCTTTTTATCAGAAGTCAGCTTTCCCTTTAAGCCACTCAACACTTTATGTAGTGTACCATCTGAAAATTTGTTGAGTTCAACACTCCTCATGGCTCTTAGCTTCTTGTTTCTGTCCTAGTACATTACAGCAGGATGCTTTACCATGATGACTTGAAATTCTTTCAACTCTCCAGCAAATTTGATATTTCTATGTGGAGCTGTGATGTTAATCTTCCTCATCCCTCGTTCAACACCTATCTGCAGATCTTGCACTGACATCAATACCAGTTTGGTATGCATGAAGTGGAAAATTGTCTTTAAGGCAAATCTGCAGTGCTCATTTCTCTTATTTCTGCATAACTCATCAAATAAATCTTCAATGTCAACCAGATGAATATTAAACATATCGGCTTCAGTGAACGTATAGGTATTTCCATCAGCTCTCGTGACAGTGAATGTCAGATAGAAAATTTTAACGAATCTGTCCTTTTCAATTTTAACTAGATCAACTATCCTGAACTCACTCTTCACTTTATCAATCACTTGTGTCTTGTTCCTCAGAACACTTGCATAGTTAACAAGATTTGGCATGTTTGGCTCCAAGACCCTAAACAATTTAAGAAATGAACACGGAGCTTGTTTCTTACAAAAAATACGTTTTTCCAGAATGTCTTCAAGATATGGCATTTTGTTCTTTTCCTGATGAACTCCGCTGATCGTTTTGCTGAAAGCTCAAACTTCTTTACTTTTTTCTTGCTTATCTCATCTTTATTCAACAATGTAAGCATATCACTGATTTCTCTTTGAACTACTTGTTGTGCTTCAAATCTGAGCCTGTGTTGCTTTTGCGACTCATCTGCCAGAATGTATTCATTGAAAAACCTTTCCATAACCTCGACCTCATTCAATTCAACTCTTTCCTGAATAACTACATTTTCTACTGGAAACTCTTCAACTTCTTCCTTTACTTGAATTACAACCTCAGGCTTTTCAACCGTCGGTGTCGTTATGGACTCTTTCAAGATTTCCTGTACTAACCCCTCTTCTTGTTCAATCCTTTCTCCCCGAAAGTCAACATCAGTCAACGTGATCACATCATCATCCTCAGATACTTCAACATATTCCTCTCTCTCTCTTCTTCTAAACCTTGAATCATTAATGTCTGTTCCTTAATCACTTGAACATCATCTTCTGAATCATTGTATTCTTCAAAGTTGTAAATATCTGACTGAATGTTCAAAGGAACTGGAACATCTTCACAAAGAATCAATCCCAGCTCACTTTGTTCATCAGCAGGTTCTTTTGAGCTCCCTGCTTCTTTCTCTTTCACCTCTGTTTCCTTCTCAGGGTATGTTATCATTAAAAGTCCGGGTGTAGGCTCAGCAAGCTTTCTCCTCTTCTCCCCCTCATGAGGAGCATCATCGGAGTCCTCATCATGCTCATCATGCTTTCTTTTAGACGATGAAGCTTGCGCCTTACATGTTTCCTCAACAGCCGCAACTCTCTCAGATAAATTTCCCAAAGTAGTTATCACCGTACTTTCCAAACTTATCATCCTCTCCCTCATTTCATCAAATTGTTCAAAAACAAACTCTTTCAGCTCTTCCCTCAATTCATCGATTGCTTGATTTGACTCAGATTGCTTAATCGATTCTTCTGCCACTGACTTACCTTTCGAAAACTTATGAATATTCGACATCTGTGCCATCACTTCAGATAACTGAGCAGAGACATGATTGTTCACTCCTGCATCAGCTACCTTCAAAGCTTTATTTAATGATGATTCAGTAACGAACGGGGAAAGAGTCACCACTGGGTCACTTAGACTTCCAGTTGTCACAACAGTCGAACTTATGAAAAGAAAGTCTGTGTGGCCAGTACTCAGAGTTGGCAAAGTGGTCACTCTAACTGGACTTCCACCCTCTTCAAGCAACGGAGCAACAAATGCTTCCGTAGCTAAGGATGTTCCAGTGGGAACACTAAGTTCAACCACACTTACTTCAACTGATGAAGTTGACTCAAGTGTCCTAATCTGTATAGGATCTAGACTCTGTGTTTGAACAAAAGTCGTACACTCGGGCAGAGGTGTACTAATTTCAATATCCATCAAGTCCAAATGACTTTTGGATAGACTTTGTGGTTCATCCCGGTGTTCAAATGAAACAGTCTCCTGTTGAGAGGAGACTGAGTGGATAGTTGGGTGTGCACTTGTCAGTGGGATACTAACCTCTTCAATGCTAACTCCCATAGGGGAGCTAACAACAGATGTGGGTAAATCCCGGCTTTCTAGGCTAAGTGCATCCCTCACACTCTCTTGAGCAATACTCACTATATCCATCAAAGCAATCCCTCCCTCATTATGATCACCATCATCATCACCATCATCATCATCATTTCCTTCATCTTCACCCTCTTGTATATCCGACAATGTCCTCTCAGAATCAGATTTATCAGCCTCTTCCTCACCACCCCTTACGACTTCAACTCCCTCGCTCACTTGCAGGCTTCCCTGAACTTCAGCCCCTTGCTGAGGTTCCTCACTCCCTATGACTCCTTGGGTAAGAGAACCCGGTTCTTGGGTCTCTATTGGAGCATGATCTATCCTATATAACTTTACATTCTCACTCTCTGGATCTACATACTTCAGCAAAGATTCTGGAATCGGCATGATATTTGCATTTGGCGAATCCGGCACCTCATGTAAACTCATCATCACATAGTCTGGGCATCGGTTAGAGTTAGATCTTTTAGGTATATTTTCATTTGCCCTTAGGATCCCTCGGATAAGAATCTGAATAAATCTCTGAAGTGAAACGAACTTCCTTGCTCTATTTGTTGTTTTAGCCAGTACTATCTCTTTTAGATCTTCCCAGATGCATTGAGCGTAGTCATAATGTTTATTGAAGGCAATCTCATGGAAAATCCGTAGACAGTGCATGCTGCACCTGTCTATGCCTGTATGCTTAGACGTCATACATCTATTGATGATCCCAAATAATGTGTACCATTCTCCATTTAATCCATTTCGATGAAACTTGGAGCTTTTTGGAAGTGGCTTAGAGTAACCCAAGCATATCAAGTCATGAACCAGCTCCTCATCAGAAACAAAGTCCTCAAAATCAGCCAACTTAGGAAAGTTAACTGTATCAATCCTTCTTGGGAGAAACAAGTTATGGCGAAGTCTGGTAAGAGTAATTTTGGATTTGTATTGGTCAATGGTTACTTTAAAATGGTGGTTTCCATCAGCAGGAACAAATTTGACTGTATGCCAAAATTGTTGCAGGTAGACTTGTGGGATAGAAGGTTTAAACTGAAGAAGTGTTAGGCACAAAAAGGCCTCAGTCAAACCTGTTCTATATCTGAGGGGGAGATTTTATAATCAAACCTGTTGATACATTTGAAGGTTGAATTTAGGGCCTGTTATATGCCTTATTGAAACCTGAAAATGATTTGCAATATCAGTCTAAAGCTGTTCTATATGTTGCATGTGTTGCAACCAAGACAGTTTGTCCAAGCTGCTCAGTCTGCTGATCAGGCTGGACAGAAACTGTCTACGCTGCTCTACACTGTTGAGCAGCTTGGGCATTTTTAAAGTGTTCTGTTCTTTGTGAACAGAACCTGTTCTTAGTGAACAGGCTATACACTTTATGGAATTTGTTTCCAAGTCATCATGTATTGTTTTTGACTACAAGATCAGTTTACAAGTCGAAGACAAAGTGGAAAGCAGAACCGCTCAGCCTGCCCAAGCTGTTCTGTCACATGAAGACAAAAGGTTATTTGAAAAAGGGTGACAGACCTTTTTCTTATATCAAAATAGGCCTTTACAAGGAAGAAAGACGCAAAGTTGACATTCCTAAATTAGTTAAAGGCAATGCAACAGTAGACAAAGTAAAAAGACAAAAGTTCTGCACGTCTGCTTTTCAGAAAAGTGCAGAAAAGTTATATTGTCTTTTCAAACAAGACTTCTCCTTTTTCATTCTGTCCAATGAAGATGTTTCTCTTAGATCCTCTAAGTGAGTATAAAAGGAAGCTTCTAAGGTCAGAAAGAGTGTGAAGAAAGCTAAGTGCTTAAACCAAGAGTGAACGTGCAAGTGTGATTTTCATGCATGCAAGTCTTCTGTAAACCAGCATCTGTGTGTCTAAGCTGATTTACCTAAGCTGTTCCTTGAGTCTTGTAAAACACAGTGAGTGCATCTTAGTGAGTGTGTTCATTGTAATCTAGTTTGAGTCTGTCTTAGACTAGTAAGCATACTGTTGTATTCTGTCATCTCAGCTTGAACCATTCCGCATTCAAGCTTGTTTGTAATTAACAATTGTTGATAATACATACAAACATTGAGAAAAAGAGAGTGTAGTTTTTAAAGTGCTGTATTCACCCCCCCTCTACAGCTTATAACTATATACTTTGGGAACCTTTCGGGACCTACAACTGGTATCAGAGCATTTAGAGTGTGTGTCATTCTAGATCTCTCATTCTCCCAAGTTTCCATGGACAACAGTGCTGCAAATTCTTCTTACTATGACAATGGCTCTATGGGCAAACCTCCCAAATTTAATCATCAAAACTTCTCTGGTTGGAAGTGCAGAATGATGCTCTACTTAGAGAATCTGGATGTACAACTGCCAGAGATAGTGATGGAGGGTCCCTATGTGCCAACCTCTGTCACCACTATAACTCCAGCGGTTGAAGGAGCTGCTCCTGAAATCAGGACCTTTGAGAAAGCCAAAGCTCAATGGTCTGATGAAGACAAGAGACTGGTGGCTCTGGATGCAAAGGCCAGAAACAACCTGGTCATTTCTCTCCCTGATGATGTGTTCAAGCAGGTTGAGAAAATGAAGACTGCAAAGGAGATGTGGGATACTCTGTGTACCGTCTATGATGGACCCACAATCACACTGGACAACAGGATTAACAATCTTGTTAGACAGTATGAACTCTTCTTTGCCAAACCAAAGGAGTCTCTCACAGAAACCTACACCAGGTTCACTGCTCTGGTGAATGATCTCAAAGCTGTTGGGATCACCAAGGACAGTCTTACTTTGGTGAACAAGTTTCTGGACATTTTACCTGAAGAGTGGAACTATTTCTCAACCATCCTAAGGAACTCAGGTACTATCAGAAGTATGGATCTGGTCAATCTGTATGGATCCTTACTGAATGATGAACAATCAAGGCAACAAAAGAGGAATGCCTTGGAAATGTCCAGAAAAGGTACAGCCTTTGTGGCTAATGTGAGACAGTCTGTTAATCAGGTGAGTGATGTGTTCATTCAACCTGATCAACAGGATGATGAAAAGGAGGAGGTGTCAGACGAAGAAGATGTTGCAGATCTTGCTGAACAAGATGATGAGCAAATGATAGCCATGCTTGTCAAAAGGTTCAACAAGAAAAGGTTTGGAAGAAACATGCTGCAAGGAGGTTCAAGTGCTGGCAAAAAGAAGGCATTTGACAAATCCAAAGCTGAGTGTTTCAAGTGTGGCAAAACTGGTCACATAGCTGCTGACTGTGTGTCAAAAGCTGTTGGTCAGTCATCCAAACCCAACAAGACTAACAAGGATGATGGTTATAGGGTTAAGTACCTTATGGCCATGGCTAAGCTGAGGAAATTGGAAAACTCTGTGTCTTCCAATCGCCAAAAGGGACTCATGGCAGAGACATGTGACTGGGAGGAATCTGATTCATCATCTGATGAGGAAGATAATCAGTGTCTGATGGCCAACTCTGATGTCCCATCAACAAGCAGTTTCAAACAGGACATGGCTGAAGCTGAAGCCTTCAGCAGCTTGGAGAACTGGAATCCTACAATGATGTATAAGGTACAAAATTTTATGGCTTACAGTTCTGAAGAAAAAGTTAAAATGTTTGAATATATGCTTGTTGATCTCAAAGCTGCTGTTGAGAAGCATGATGCTTTACTATCTGAAATCTCTCAGCTTAAAGCTGATCTTAAAACTAAATCCAGTAAACTGGACAGTTTCATAAGTTGGAAACTGAGCTTTATGAATTAAAACACATCAACTCTATTTTACTGGAAGAAAAGAGAGAAACATATATAAAGCATGCCAAGCTTCAAAAGATAGTTGACTCTTGGTGCCAATCTGCACAAAAAGTCAGCCATTGTATAAGTCAACAGATTCCTGCACAAATCCAAGCCTATCTTGGAGGGGATCTTGACACAGCAGCTTCCATTGTTGAGATAAGCAATTTAAAAGAAGATTTATCCACTCTTGGTGAGCTTCCAAATACATTCATTCAAAATGTGAATGGTAAGCTAATCTCAACAAACAGGTTTGTCAGGCCTCAAAATACTGACAGCTTATGTGAACCAAGCTCAAAAGCTGATGTTGGAGTTTGTTCTCCAAAACAGCCTGCTAAGTGCTCTGCTAGCTCACATAAGCAAAAGAAAAGGAAAACATGCTCAAACTGAAGCTGTGGATGCTAAACCTGTTGACAAAACAGGTTCTGAGTCCAAAGCTGTTGGTAAAAAGCATGTTAATCCTTTTGATGCTAAACATTTTGAGAATAAGTTTTCAAAAAGTAAGCAGCCTGTTTTCAACAAGGGTAAGTCTCAGGTTGAAAACAAAACTGCTGTGATTTCAAATAAGTTTTCAAATCAGAGTGGTAAATTGGTTTTAAATGAAAATAAGTTTTTCAAAACCAAACACAGTGAGTATGCTGACAGGCAGCATAAATCACAACTCAGTAGGGGCAAAGGCAAAGCCACTGCTCAAACTGAGACAACTGGGAATAAGTTTCCCAAACCTGTGGAAGCTCAAAGGCCAATCAAGCTTCCTGTCTTTGACATCTGTCCACCCAAAAAGAGGAAAGAAGAGACAGTCAAAGCTGTGACCATTGAACTTACCACACAAGCTGTTGATTCTACAAAGAATGCTAAACCTGCTGAAAGAATCAACAAAAACAGATCAGAATGTGTTTCTGAAGGACCTTCTTCCAAAAGTACTAAAAAGAGAAAATGTTACAAGTGTGGGAAGAAGACACATCTGGCCAAGGACTGTTAGAACCTGAGGACATGAGGCCTGTTGACTCTGCTGTTTCCCTCACAGCTGTTACAAGCAGTGGTGGAAATGTCATAGTCACTGAGGATGGTATTCAAGCTGATACCATTCAAATAGGGAATATTAGTGTGGAAACATTTCCCAAAGCCAAATCACAAATGTTTGATTGAAGTACGGGAAACGGCATCTGTGTTAATGAGTGTCCTTCCCCTAAACATAACTAAATAATTCTCTTCTCACTCTGCAGGAAAAACAACCTTCCCCGGTTTGGTACTTGGACAGTGGCTGCTCAGGGCACATGACAGGTTGTAAAGAACTGCTGAGTGATCTCAGGCCTGAAAAAGGGCCAAAAGTCACCTTTGGTGACAATGTACAGGGATCCACTGAGGGATATGGAACTCTTAAAGCTGGTGCTGCAGTGTTCAAAAGGGTAGCCTATGTGGTTGGGCTAAAACATAACCTTGTTAGCATAAGTCAACTGTGTGATGCTGGCTACAAGGTTAACTTTGATGAGCACCTGGGTTACATATTGGATTCCCAAGGCAAAGTTGTGCTGTGTGCTCAACGAAAGAAAGGTGTATATGTTGTGGATATGCATTCTGCTGATCCCACAACTGAAACCTGTTTTCTCACAAGAACCAACGCTGATCTAAACTGGTTATGGCACAGAAGACTGTCACATCTGAACTTCAAGAACATCAACAAACTCTGTAAGAAAGAATTGGTGACAGGTTTGCCTTCTATGACTTTTGCCAAAGATAGATTATGCACAGCTTGTGAGAAAGGCAAGCAGAGAAAAACATCTTTTAAATCCAAACACAATTTCTCTATTGATACTCCACTCTTCTTAATCCATATGGACTTGTTTGGACCTATTAATGTCCCAAGTCTAGGAGGAAGAAGATTCACTCTTGTAATGGTTGATGAGTTCTCCAGGTACACATGGGTGATCTTTTTGAAGAGCAAAGGAGAGGCTGCGAGAGAAATTATTGGATTTGTTAAAAAGATGGAAATGCTGAACTCTGCCCAAGTAAAGCAGCTTAGAAGTGATCATGGTACTGAATTCAGAAACAGTACTCTTGAAGACTTCTGTGAAGAGAAAGGTATCAGTCAAAACTTTTCAGCTGTAAGAACTCCTCAACAAAATGGAGTTGCTGAAAGGAGAAACCGAACTCTCATTGAAGCTGCCAGAACCATGCTGTGTGCATCAGGTTTGCCTTCATCATTTTGGGCTGAAGCTGTCAACACTGCCTGCTTCACTAAAAACAGATCCTTAGTGGTGAAAAGGTTCAACAAGACCCCCTATGAGCTGCTCAAAGGGAGAAAGCCAAATGTCAGCTATTTCCATGTGTTTGGATGTCCCTGTTTCATTCTGAATCAAAGGGACCAGCTGTCGAAATTTGAACCCAAAGCTGATGAAGGTGTGTTTGTTGGCTACTCTTCTATCTCCAAAGCCTACAGAGTATACAACAACAAAAGAAAGGTGATAGATGAATCTATCAATGTCACCTTTGAAGAGTCCAAGAATGCCTCCACCAAAGCTGTTCCTGAATCAGTTTCAGGAGAACTCAACTTTGATGATCTGATGCATTCAATCAATGAAGAGGACTCAAAAGCTTCCACTACACCCAGTGTGGAACCTGCTAATCATGATGGACATGATGATGATTATGTCAATACACCCTGTGTGAATAAATGTACTGACTTAATTACAACTGCATGTCCGGAACCTATCAATGCTGATTTTCCCAGTTCCTCTGCTGATATGTTCAACAGTGGTCAGACGTGTTCAACAAGTGAACAGGCTCAAGACAACAGTGTGTCTGAAAATCTTGAGAGCTGTTCAACAGGACCTGCTGAAGATGTTAACAACTCAGGTAAATCATCATTGAAAAATGATCCTAAGTGGATCAGGTGTCACCCCAATAATCAAATAATTGGTGACATCAACAAAGGGATACAAACTCGGTGGGACAGCTTAGGGAACTTTTGTATGTTCTCTAGCTTTGTTTCACTAATGGAGCCAAAGAAGGTGGATGAAGCACTAAAAGATGCCAATTGGATCACTGCCATGCAAGAAGAACTCAATCAGTTTGAGAGAAACAATGTATGGAAGCTGGTCCCTGCTCCTAAAGGAAAAACTATAATTGGCACAAAATGGGTTTTCAGGAACAAGATGGACGAGCAAGGTCATGTCATTAGAAATAAGGCAAGACTGGTTGCTCAGGGCTACAGACAGGAGGAAGGCATTGACTATGATGAAACATTTGCTCCTGTGGCCAGGCTAGAAGCAATTCGTTTGTATCTAGCCTACGCTGCTCATAAGAGCATAAAGGTATTTCAAATGGATGTGAAGAGTGCATTTTTGAATGGGAAGCTGCAAGAAGAAGTATATGTCAAGCAGCCTCCAGGTTTTGAAAATGAACAACACCCAGGTTTTGTCTATAAGTTGGACAAAGCTCTCTATGGTCTAAAACAAGCCCCTAGAGCCTGGTATGACACTCTTACTGAATTCCTTATGAGCAATGGGTACTCCAGAGGTACAGTGGATACCACATTGTTCATAAAGAAGGTGAAGTCTGATATTATGCTTGTTCAAATCTATGTGGATGACATAATATTTGGTTCTACTAATGAGCAACTATGCAAGAATTTTTCATTACTCATGAAATCTAAGTATGAAATGAGTATGATGGGAGAACTAACTTTCTTTTTAGGATTACAGGTTAAACAAACCTCAACTGGAATTTTTATAAATCAAAGAAAGTACACTTTAGATCTTTTGAAAAAGTTTAAATTTGATCAAAGTTCTCCTATTAAAACCCCAATGGCAACCAATGTAAAATTGGATGCTGATGCCAGTGGCAAAGCTGTTTCAGTAACAGCTTACAGAGGCATGATTGGGAGCTTGCTATACTTGACTGCTAGTAGACTTGATATTATGTTTGCCACCTGTTTATGTGCTAGGTTCCAAGCTGATCCAAAGGAATCACATCTAGCTGCTGTTAAAAGAATCTTCAGATACCTGAAGGGTACACCAGGTTTGGGTCTTTGGTACCCCAAAGACTCAAGCCTTGAACTAACAGGTTATTCAGATTCTGATTTTGCAAGCTGCAGGTTAGATAGGAAAAGCACAACAGGTGGATGTCAACTCCTTGGTGGAAAGTTGATCAGTTGGAGTAGCAAGAAGCAGAACTCAGTGTCCACTTCTACTGCTGAAGCTGAATACATTGCTGCTGGAAGCTTCTGTGGGCAGATTCTGTGGATGCAGCATCAGCTTGAAGATTATGGCCTTGTGTATAGGAAAACTCCTATTCTGTGTGATAACACAAGTGCCATAGCCATCTCCAACAATCCAGTATTTCACTCAAGAACAAAGCATATTGAAGTCAGACATCACTTCATCAGGGATCACATCCAAAAAGGTAATGTGGAGGTAAGTTTTATTTCCACAAGTGAACAGCTTGCAGACATTTTCACCAAACCTCTGGATGAAACAAGGTTTAATTACCTTGTCAGCAAGCTGGGCATGTTAAACAAGAGTGACTAAGTGTCTCTCAAAGGTCTAATAATTTGTATGTTTCACACTGCTCAAGTTTCTCTGAACAGCTTAGACAGAACAGGTTATACATGTTCTGTACTTAGTCATTTGTCTGAAAAACTTGAACAGCTTGAGCATACAACAGGCTGAACAAAAACAGTTTAACCTGTTTATTCGTCCAGCCTGCTCTGATGGTTCAGTCTTCAACCTGTTCACTTCTTCACACTGAAACATGTTCATCTATTGAACACAACCTGTTCTCACAAAGGAGAGCAGGCTGAAGGCACAGTTTGAAGGGAGAACAGCTTGAAGACTGAGAACCTTGTTGACCCTGATTATCACAGGTTTGACCATCAGCGTAGACCAGCAGTTTAATTACCTTTCTTCATAATTAAGTTTCTTAAATTATGTTTTATTTAACTTAATTACTGCGGATAATGTTTGTTACGTGTGTTAGTGATTAAAAAGGTCAAGTGGTCTGACAAATGTTTCTGACATGGACAACCGTTCCGCTTTTCCGTCAACTAACATTTCAAATCAAACCGCCCAAACCTTTTCTCTCTCATACACACGAACATTCAAATCCTATAAATACCAACATACTGTATCATCTTCGTCTTCCTCATCATTTCCAGATATCCTCAAGAACCCTAAAATCGACTAAGTGTCTTTTGCTTCCCCAAACCTTCAAAATTCCCAAATGGCTCACAGACCTAATCCCTTTCTACCAGTCTTCGTTGGTGAGGATGTTGTTAAACATCCATCTGTCACCACGATGCTGACCCTAAAGCCCACCAACTACATTGCAAACCTCACTATCCCCAAAAACTATGTGGGGAAGGGATACGACCGAATGGTGGAATTTCTGCAAGTTCATCCGTTGAACTATGCACTGACTGCATCTCCTGGTGTCCTGTACCAGGAGATGGTATACGAGTTCTGGTATACCTGCTCCTACAATCCAAACACTCAGGTTATCAAAGGTACTATTCTCAATGGGACTCAAACCATTGAGATTACAGTCGATCTTCTGAGGGAGGTTCTTCATCTTCCAGTTGCTGAGAACTATGATCTCCCTCAGCCTGAAAATGAGCAAATGGGTAATCTGCTACGCTTCTGTGGTGTGGCAGAACCCAAGGTTGGAGCTACTCTGTACAGGAAGGAGCTGTCACCCACTTACAGCTTCTTATTTGCCTCTGTGGTAATGTCATTCAGCAGCAAGGTTGGTTCCTTTGACCAACTAAGTAGAGATGAAGTGCCTGTAGGCCTTCAGCTGGTGGATGGGACTACACTTGACATGGCCAAATGGATCTTCTTGAACATGAGAAACCTGGTGCAGCAAGAGCCAAGACCAGCTGCTGTCCGATATCCCAGGTTCCTGAGTCTCATCTTCTGCCATGTCTGTGGTGAGCATCTGTATCATTCTCAACCTCTACTTAAAACTGCTGCCTTCCCTGTCATAGGGAATAGAATTTTTCATACTCCTGTACTGGCAAATGAGCCTCCTCTATCAACACCTATGAGGAGGCTGTTGGGTTTAGTGGAAGGACCCTCTGCTGTGAGGGTGGATCCAGTCACTGTTGCTCCCACTGGAAAATCCAAAGCCAGGTCCAAGCTTGTGAAAAGGACCATGGCAGCTGAAGCTGGGCCTGCTAAAAAGAAGGCCAAAACAGCTCAGGCTGAGTCTGCTCCCTTAGCCTCTGTGGCTGAGGAAGAGCAGATTCCTCACCCTGGCTCATCTGTTGAGCCTGAAGCCTTTGTGGCTGGTGCCTCTGTGGCACAAGAGACTATGGAACAGTCCAGCCCCACTGTTCCTGACCCAGTCTCACATCCAGTCCAAACAGATCCTCTCTCCTCTCCACAATCACCCACATCATCCATCCATTACCAAAGAAAATCAATAGCCAAAAAGAAACAAGCCCACAAAACCATCTCCTCTGTTCCCTCTCAACAGGGTTCAATTGTACAAGAAGCAACCCAAGCTGCCTCTCCTATTTTGGGAGAAGGTTCAGCTCATTTGGAGCCTGCTTCACTCCAACCTGAGTCACCCTTGAGTCAGCCTAGACCCTCTGGTTCCTCCCAACAGGAACCAGTTGTACAAATGGAGATACCCACATCAACTATTCCAGCCTCCCAACAGGCTGAGGATATTGAAAGACAGGAGCCCTCTCCGCTCCATACTGAGTCCACAGTGTCCCCCACTCATATCTCCTTACACTCTGAGTCTGCACGAGGTGCCCACGCTGCTGATATAGACCAATCAGCAGCTCAGCCTCAACCTTCTGTTCCCCATGATTCAGCTGTTCAACACCAAACAGCTGCTGAGGGACCAATATCCCAAGCTGATGAACCTCAGGGATCATACCATCCCTCTGGTGAGGCTGCTCCCACAATGCAAATTCCATCAGCAGGTTTCACCACTGCTGATGTTGAAATGCATATCCCATCTCCCCATGATGAGGTGCCTTTAGACCAAGGCACTGCAGAGGGAACCACCACTGGTCTTCATGAGGGTGCTGCAACACAAGCAGCATCTGAGAGGCCCCAAACATCATCCCCTTCTCCTAATGATGCAGCTACAGCCGCTGCTGAAGGAACCCTTGATCCCTCTAACCTGGGCCATCTTACTTTTGCCCAGGCTATGGAACTACTGTCCAAAGTTTCCCTTCCTTCTCCATCTCATCCTCAAACACCAGCCTCATCATCATCTTCTCCATCCACTCACTCCAAACAGTCTACCCATACACCTCCATCTCCCAAAGACCTGCCGTTGAAGGATCAGCTTTCATTGCTGACCAACAAAGTTGGTTCTTTGGAAAATACCATGCACTCCCTACCATCCATCATCTCAGACTCTGTGTCTGAGCAGCTCAAAGGCTTCTTTGATATGTTCAAAGAATCCTTCCCAGTCACTCCCCAAACTGACCACTCTCCACAGCTGCTTGTACTCACTGCACAGCTGCAAAATGTATCAAACTCTCTCTCCTCTATCCTCTCCTTACAACAGGACTCCGTGTCCTCTATGACAGCCATTTCTCAACAGCTGTCCTCTCTTCTCACTTCTTGCAATACTACCCTTCCTTCAACATTGGCCAGCCTGAACACTCTTATGGGCTCTCTATCAAATTCTGTGTCATCAAACCTTGCTGATGTACAAGATTCTCTTGAACTTCATCTTGCACAGCTCCAAAGTTTGTTGTTCACAGCTTCTGATAGAGACAACATTGTTAAGCTGACCACTTTTGCTGATTCCCAAGCTTCTTCTCTTCAAAACTGTCTTTCCCAACTTGGTGAGGCGAAGGATAACTTGGCTTACTTAGTGAACAGCCTTGTTGGTCCTAAACCTTCCAAACCTGCTGGCAAGCCTGCTGACTTTGTGTCTTCAGGCAGACCAGGGGTTGAAGTCGCTGCCTCATCTCCTTCAAAGGGGGAGAAATCATCTGCCTCGAAGACTAAGTCTAAGGGGGAGAAGATTCCTTCTCCTAAGGAGATACCAGTGTCTGCAACCCAAACTGATCAACCACCAGAAACAGGTGTAGCTGAAGGTGTTTCTCAAGCTGCTATGCCTACTCAGGCTGGCTCTCCAAACCCTGCTCAGTCTAAGGGGGAGGAAGTCATTCCTGAGGACAGGCCTAGCAGCAAAAGGAGGCACCTTATCCTAGCAGAAGAAGAAGAAGAAGAAGAAGAAGAAACTTCTGAAGCTGCTGTCACTAAAGCAGCAGCTAAAGGCAAAGAAAAGGCAGCTGAGGATCCTATTGAGCAGAAACAGGCAGATATACAATTTCACAAAGCCAGAGCCAAAGAGATGGGCCTTCCTATGCACAAATACTTTGAGTTTAGGGATGAACAGCTTCAAGCTCTGGAGGAATTAAGAAAAGAAGAAGAATCTGCCAAAGCTGCTAAGTCCTTTGCCCTCCAAGAAGCAAAGAAAATTAAAATGTCTACCTTGGAGGTGCAAAAGAAAATAATAGAAGCCTCCAGCAAATCAGCAGGAGAAAAAGAGAAGGAAGTAGAGAAAGGTACTCAGGTCTCTGTGACCAAATCAACAGTACCTTCTGCCAGAGCCAAATTCCACTTTGACAACTTGGCTAGAAAGAAATTTCATGATGTTGCTACCAGAAGGCTTGCCAAGGAAGCAATTGTCAAAGCTGTTCCCATTGCAAGAAAAGGCACACAGTGGAAACTTCAGATCACCAGGATGGGTGCAACAGGCCCTGAAATGGAATCATATGATCACACTGATGTTGCCCAAATGGGTTACAGGGAATGGGTGGAACTGGCAGTTGCCCTGAGCCAGTCTAAGTCAGAATCGGCTAAGACTATCAGGGCATACATCAAGAAGCTGATGGAAAGAGTAAAGGAGCTGGGCCTGATTCCAAAAGAAATAAGTGAAGGTGTCTCTGTGACACATCCAAAGATAAAGGCCAGGAGAACAAAGAGGGATACAGAGCTGGAAGAACTCCTTATGATGATTGAACAAGGAGATTATGCTGTGGAAATTAAAGGAGTTGACCACAGCCTGCCTGAAGGAGTTGAATTTGAAGATGGCAAAGTGATTGAAGAGCCTGAGTTAGGGGCATTTTTTGTAGATCCCCTATCTCAGAAGAAATGTTTTCAAAGAGCTTCAGACCTACACAAAGTTGGTCTTAAGCAGCTTGCAGCCTTCAGAATTGCCACCTCCTTCAGTCAGTCCAGCCTATGGAGAGCAGCTGTCTGGGAAGAGCTGAAAGGTTTTATGACAGAGGTGAACTTCAAAGTTCTAACTTTATGTTTCTTACAGCTGAAATTGAAGAACACGAAGAAACAAGGGAAGAACTTGTAAAAAGATTCAAAGAAGGGATACCACCTCCTGTCGAATGAAGTCCACCTGCCATCTGGGTAGGTGAAGAATGGAAGCTGTCCATCAGTTGGACAGGCTTGCCATTATTTGCTCCCAAATCAAACAGTCCAAACATTTTGTACATTAGTTGTACATTCTGTACATTAGTTGTACATTCTGTACATTAGTTGTACATTATTACATAAGTTGTAATTTCTGCTTTTACATTAGTTGTAAAATACATTAGCACATTAGTTGTACTTTTGTAAGAACATGTGTTGTTCTAGTATAGTCAAGAATCAGTGTATATATAAACTGATCTTTTACTTTACTGTAATGTTGTAATCTTATTTCAGCAAATGTACTGTAAAAATATATAGTGATTTTTGACAGGACCAGCTTGAACTGGTTATTGCAAATAGGGGGAGATTGTTAGGCACAAAAAGGCCTCAGTCAAACCTGTTCTACATCTGAGGGGGAGATTTTATAATCAAACCTGTTGATACATTTGAAGGTTGAATTTAAGGCCTGTTATATGCCTTATTGAAACCTGAAAATGATTTGCAATATCAGTCTAAAGTTGTTCTATATGTTGCATGTGTTGCAACCAAGACAGTTTGTCCAAGCTGCTCAGTCTGCTGATCAGGCTTGACATAAACTGTCTACGCTGCTCTACACTGTTGAGCAGCTTGGGCATTTTTAAAGTGTTCTGTTCTTTGTGAACAGAACCTGTTCTTTGTGAACAGGCTAAACACTTTATGGAATTTGTTTCCAAGTCATCATGTATTGTTTTTAACTACCAGATCAGTTTACACAATTGAAGACAAAGTGGAAAGCAGAACCGCTCAACCTGCCCAAGCTGTTCTGTTACATGAAGACAAACGGATATTTGAAAAAGGGTGACAGACCTTTTTCTTATATCAAAATAGGCCTTTACAAGGAAGAAAGACGCAAAGTTGACATTCCTAAAATGGTTAAAGGCAATGCAACAGTAGAAAGTAAAAAGACAAAAGTTCTGCACAAGAGAAGGCAAGTCTGCTTTTCAGAAAAGTGCAGAAAAGTTATATTGTCTTTTCAAACAAGACTTCTCCTTTTTCATTCTGCCCAATGAAGATGTTTCTCTTAGATCCTCTAAGTGAGTATAAAAGGAAGCTTCTAAGGTCAGAAAGAATGTGAAGAAAGCTAAGTGCTTAAACCAAGAGTGAACGTGCAAGTGTGATATTCATGCATGCAAATCTTCTGTAAACCAGCATCTGTGTGTCTAAGCTGATTTACCTAAGCTGTTCCTTAAGTCTTGTAAAACACAGTGAGTGCATCTTAGTGAGTGTATTCATTGTATACTAGTTCGAGTCTGTCTTAGACTAGTAAGCATACTGTTGTATCTGTCATCTCAGCTTGAACCATTCCGCATTCAAGCTTGTTTGTAATTAACAATTGTTGATAATACATACAAACATTGAGAAAAAGAGTGTGTAGTTTTTAAAGTGCTGTATTCACCCCCCCTCTACAGCTTATAACTATATACTTTGGGAACCTTTCGGGACCTACATATATATATATATATATATATATATATATATATATATATATATATATATATATATATATATATATATATATATATATATATATATATATATATATATATATATATATACATGCAAGATTGGTATATATATATGTTTGTCTTATATATATATACACACACGAGTTATGTGTATATATATACATATATCACATACACACATGCACTTTTCTTTTAGTTTTGTTGCATGGAGAACACACACACATTTGAATATATATATATAAATGCTTTCTGCTTTGGTCTTCACACTCACACACTTGCACATATACACACATACTAAAACGTAACTATGTATGCATGCTTACGAAAAGAAAACCCAAAAGACCCGAAACCCAAAAATAGTTTCGGTATTAACATGTATGAACTCGGTAGTTTCCTTTTATTTGTGTATGTTTCGACATTACCGAAACCATGAAAAGTTTCGGTATAGCTAACTGGGTTTCGGCAAATCTTGGGTCTCGGTATACAAAATGGTCTCGGTATTATGTATCAGTTTCGGGAGCTTGCTGTGAGTTTCGGTACATTACCGAAACCTTTAAGGTTTCGGTATAAGTTTCAGTAAAACTTATGTGGGTTTCAGTATTCAAGAGTTTCGGTATTTCTTTGGTAGTTTCGGTACCTATTACCGAAACCACAAGGTTTCGGTATCCCTTTGTGGGTCTCGGTAGCCATGCATAACACACATATATTATTTCAGTAGTGTGGTAGTACCGAAACCTTAAGGTTTCGGTACCCACAATTTGGGTTTCGGTAATATGAAAAACACACACATAACACGCACTGTTTTGTTTCCTTTTCATTCTGTTTTCTTTTTAAATAACAATTTCAACAATTTTATACACTTAATCCTTACATGCATGTGTATTACTTCAAATTTTTATCACAAAACTTGCTTAAATTTTGTGAATTTTGAAGTTAATTTTTGAGTTCATAAACCCACATAATCCGTGAGTTTCAACATACAACAAGAACAAATTTTAAACCTTAAATTACCTTAAGTTCTTGTAGAATCCTTGAATGCTTGATGTTTGTTTGTTGATAATCTTGACTTTAATCTAAATTTGTTGTGATCTTGATGAACTTTGATGAAGATTGGAGATGAAGAAGAGAATGGGAACCGTATATAGAGAGAGAGTAGAGAGAGAAAGAGATTTTAATGTTTATGATCTTAATGGATCATTATCTCAGTTTTTATATTTTAACTAAATTTAACCCACTTCTATTTTTGTATTTTACATCTCTTTTTAATTTACTCATTTTAATTATATTATAAATATAATCAGAAGTCATATTTATAAAATTTTCATTTCTTAATTACTATTTGCAATATAAATAATATAACAAAATTAAATTATTATTTCAAAATCACATATTACACGATCGACAAAAGTTAGGTTGTTACAGAATGGGCTCCACCACGCACAAACTTTGTCCCCGAAGTTAGCTACATTCGAACAGACTGGGATAAGTTGCTTTCATTACGTCTTTCGATTCCCAAGACCGATGCGAACCTTTGTGATGTTTCCACTGGACGAGCACCATCTGTATCTCTTTATTTCTAAGCTTTTTGATCTTCGAGTCCAGAATACATTCTGGCTCTTCAATCACTCGAAGCTTCTCATCAATCTGCAAGTTAACATGTGGTATTTTAACTTCTCTTTCGTCTGCTAAGCTCTTTCTCAGATGACTGACATGGAATACAGGATGTATTCCAGATAAGTCCGCTGGCAGTTCAAGACGATAAGATTGGTTTCCTATCTTTTCGACAATCTTGAACGGACCGATGAATCTCGAAGCTAGCTTGTTTCTTTTAATAAACCGCACCACATTCTTCATTGGAGATACTTTCAGCATCACCCAATCATTAACCGCAAAGTTGATAGATCTGTGCCGATTATCATAGTATGACTTCTGCCTGCTTTGAGCTTCCAGTATGTTTCTTCTAACAAGTTGAATCTTCTCATGAGTCAACTGTAGAAGGGCAGGTCCTGCTATTGGCGATTCACCTGTTTTGCGCCAACAGGTGGGAGTTCTGCACTTTCTTCCATATAAAGCTTCAAAAGGAGCCATCTTGATTGTAGAATGATAACTATTGTTGTAAGAGAATTCGACCAACGGCAAGTGATCATCCCAGTTACCACCTAGATCAAGAACGCAGGCACGAAGCATATCTTCCAGAGTTAGGATAGTACGCTCACTCTGGCCATCTGCATTAGGATGATAAGCAGTACTCATAGAGATCCGAGTACCCATCCCGTTTTGTAGTGCTTGCCAGAATCTGGATGTGAAACGACTATCACGATCAGAAATGATTGACTTTGGCACACCGTGAAGTGAAATAATTTCAGTGATGTACATTTGTGCTAATCTATCGAGAGAATATGTCTTTTTCATCGGTATGAAGTGAGCTGACTTTGTTAAACGATCCACGACCACCCAGATAGAGTCGTGCTGTCTCTTGGTTTTCGGCAACTTCGTAATGAAGTCCATTGTTATATGCTCCCACTTCCACTCAGGAACTGGCAGTGGTTGCATATCCCCGAAGGGTTTCTGATGTTCTGCCTTAACCATTTGACAGATTCTGCAGCTTTCAACATATAAACCGATGTCTTTCTTCATTCCTAGCCACCAGTAGTCAGCTTTCAGATCAAAATACATCTTTGAGCTGCCAGGATGAACAGATAATTTGGACTGATGAGCTTCAGACAGAAGAGTGCTGCGAATTGAACCATACTTAGGAACCCAGATTCGGTTTCCCTTGAGACAGTGAAGTCCCAAATGATTCAGAGTTAGAAATTGTAATTGCCCTTTAAGATTTTCAGAATCAATGTTCTCTTCTTTCAGCGCTTCAGTTTGAGCAACTCGGATGTCTTCAATAAGATCAGAAGAGAATTTAACTGGAGTTAGGGCATAGCAGCACTTTTCTGGATACGTCTTTCTACTCAAAGCATCCGCGACCACATTTGCTTTGCCGGGATGATATAGGATCTCGCAATCAGAGTCCTTGATAAGTTCCAAGGACCGACGCTGTTTCATATTCAGATCCTTTTGAGTAAAGAGATGTTTGAGACTCTTATGATCGGTGTAAAGCTGACACCGAGTCCTATAGAGATAGTGACGCCAGATCTTCAGTGCAAAGGTAACGGTAGCCAACTCAAGATCATGAGTTGGTGCACTTTTCTCGTAATCCTTTAATTGCCTTGAAGCATAGGCAATAACTTTCCCCCTTTGCATTAGAGCACATCCTAAGCCAGTACCAGAGGCATCACTATAGACAACGAAATCATCATTGCCTTCTTGTAAGGCTAGGATCGGCGCTTGAATAAGCTTCTGTTTCAGAATGTCAAATGCCTCTTGCTGTTTATTAGACCAAACGAAAGGAGTATTCTTTTGTGTTAGCATCGTTAGAGGTACAGCAATCTTCGAGAAGTCCTTTATGAATCGCCGGTAGTAACCAGCCAATCCGAGGAAACTTCTTATTTCTGAGGCATTGCGAGGCGTTTGCCATTTCTGAACGGCCTCGACTTTAGACGAATCAACGGAAATCCCTTCGCCAGAAACAACATGGCCAAGGAATTGAATCTATAAGAATCAAAATAGAAGTTCAAGTTTTGATGTAAATCAGGGAATACTTAGAAAATAACTCAAGACATATATAATAGAAATTATACCTGTCTGAGCCAAAACTCGCATTTAGAAAACTTTGCGTAGAGTCTTTCTTTTCTTAGTAACTCTAGCAATTGCCGCAGATGAATAGAATGATCAGCCTCCGTTTTGGAGTAAATCAGAATATCGTCTATGAATACGATAACTGATTTATCCAACATTGGTCTGCACACGCGATTCATGAGGTCCATGAACGTCGCTGGTGCATTTGTTAAGCCGAACGGCATCACGAGAAATTCGTAATGACCGTATCTTGTACGGAAGGCTGTCGTTGGAACATCCTCATCTCTAACTTTCAACTGATGATACCCAGAACGGAGATCTATTTTCGAGAAGTAACTGGATCCTTGTAGCTGATCAAACAGATCATCGATTCTAGGCAGAGGATACTAATTCTTTATGGTAACCTTGTTCAACTCGCGGTAGTCGATGCACATACGGAAGGTTCCGTCTTTCTTTTTAACAAATAGAACAGGTGCACCCCACGGAGAAGAACTCGGTCGGATAAACCCCTTCTCTAACAGTTCTTGCAGTTGCTTTGACATTTCCTGCCTTTCTGCAGGTGCAAGTGTGTAAGGAGCTTTTGCAATAGGAGCCGCACCAGGAACCAAGTCAATACTGAACTCGACTTGACGTTCCGGTGGCACTCCGGAAATGTCATCAGGAAAAACGTCTGGGAACTCGCAGACAATAGGAATATCGGACAGAGATCTCTTTTCAGAGCTGGACTCAGATAGAACATAACAAAGATAGGAGTCGTGACCTCTAGACAAGTATTTATGAGCTTTTTCTATAGATTTGAAGCAATGATCACCTTTTCTTTTCTCTCCTTTAATCTCCAATACTCGATCGTCTGAAGACTTGATTCTGATGACTCGCTGGTTGCAGATAATTGTAGCCTCGTTGTTCATTAACCAATCCATGCCGATGATGACGTCAAATTCTTTCAACGGAATCGGGATAAGGTCGAGGTTGAATACGATTTTGGCAACAAGTAATGTGCAATTACGGTAAACAGTATCAGCCATAACGAAATTGTTACTAGCTGTCTCAATGTCTAGTATCACAGAAAGCTTTGATGGAGACTTATGTAATCTTTGTGCAAAAGATGTTGATATGAAAGAACGACTCGCGCCGGATCAAATAGTACTCGGGCAGGAATAGAGTTAAGCAGGAACATACCGGTAACTACATCAGGTGTTTCTTTTGCTTCCTCGGCTGTTATTTGAAAAGGTCGAGTCTTTGCAGTCGGCGTTGCAGCAAAACTCTTAACTGTAGACCCTCCAGCTGATGACTGAGACTGATAACGCGACCCGCTACGACACTGATACATAAAGTGTCCCCTTTTTCCACATTTTGCGCATCCACGTCCCTGCTGTGGACATTCTTCACTACTATGACCGATCATGTTGCACGCAAAGCAAGTAACATCATCTGGATTGCACAGTCCCATGTGTGATCTTCTGCATCGCTTGCAGAATCGTGGTTCGTTCGTGAGGGAGTAAACTTGTGCTTTCTGCTGTGAACTATGCTGATGGGATTGCTGAGATTGCGACTTATTTGGCTTGAAAAATCTGCCAAATCTTTGTTTCTTCGGAGGAGACGGATTCATTGGGTTAGTCGTTGGAGCGTATAGCTGATCGCCGTACTCTAGATATCCTCTCTCAATCTGTCTGGCTGCTTCTACCATTTCCAAATAACTCTTATATTTGATAGCGCTCATCGGATGCCGGTATCTAGGATTGAGTCCTACATGGAATCTATTCATCTTTCTTTCTTCGGTAGCTACTTGGTATGAGGAATAACCGCATAGTCGTGAAAACTCGTGTTCGTATTCGTCAACTGTCTTTGTTCCCTGAGTCAGCTGCATCAGTTGTACCTCCATCTTATCTTGTTGATCGATCGGGCAGTACTTCGCATTGAACATATCAAGAAACTGGTTCCACTCTAGAGTCTGAATTATTTCTTCACCATAGATACTCCTCTGAGTTTTCCACCAAGCACGGGCAGCTCCCACAAATAGCGCAGACGCATAACTCACTTTCTTAGAATCTAAACAGTCGGAAATTCTAAAGATTTTTTCTGTATGACTGATCCAATCCATCGCCTGAATTTGATTCACTGTACCCTCAAAGTTCAGGGCACTGCTCGCTTTGAAGTCCTTGAACTTACAGCCTTTAGGCTGCTCGATTTGAAGTCCTTGAACTTACAGCCTTTAGGCTGCTCGATTTGAGTTTCAGGGGTAGAGTTATCAGAATTAGATTCATTAGTCTGGACTTGCTTTTCTTTTCTTTTATTCTTTTTATCTTCACGTCTTTTAGCTTCGGCCTCATCTCTGGCCTGAAACTGTTCTTGCATTGTCTTATTTTGTTGTTCAGAATGTTGGGCTAAAAGTTGTTGCATCATTTCAAACATCTGTTGTGGGGTCATGTTGCTGGGAATGTCACCTGATCCTGATCCTGACATCTTAACTGAAAATTAAAATCATTCAACTATCAGTTTATAGACTTAGATCTATGTACCCTTTTTCTCATCCTAATAGTCTGTACATCCTATCTCAGTTCAAACCACCTAAATGATTGATACATATGTATTGCTTCAGTTTGAGACCAAGTATACTCACGTAATACTTGATTCACTCAAACTAGAGCTCTGATACCATCCTGTGAAGACCTCCCTTTACGGGGCAGTCCTCAGAGTCTAGGTCCCAATTCATACAACACAATATCAATCATACTAAGATAGGGTAATTAAATTGCGGAAAAATAATTTTACATGTACATTACAGATTAGGATTTAAGTTAACATATTTCAAAGTAAAGTTATAAAAGGGTAACATCTAATCTAGTCATAACATCATAAGTCACATCAAGTCTACCCAAAACCACCACATTTGCTGTCTTCCAATCAGTACCAGAAGGTTTGTTGAGTAGTGGTCTAAGAAAGCTTCAAAACTTGGATCTTGAATGACCTAGGTACTAGGTCCTGCAGGTGATTTTCCTTTGCTTTTACCTATAAATTTATAATGCAGCAACTGTAAGCAATGCTTAGTGAGTTTATAGATTTTCAATATCAACATGCGTGTCAAGCGGAGTCATTAGTCTTAGCGTGATATGTCTTGGCTGCCGCTACAGCCCTCATGATTGAGATATAGAATCATAGAATTGGATGATGTTCAGGCCACACTCACGCTTAAATCGTGGGGATCAGCCGCATACTGGGCAGCTTCCAGTAAGTCAATATGGCGGAACATCGGAGGTCATTACCAAGTTCATAAGAACTGGTGAAATAGCCAGGTCTAGAACAATAGACCATCAAGGCTAGTCAAGCTGAATCAATATATATGTCAAATGTCTGATCAATAGTGAAAGCTTAAGTCATAGAAGTCATGATAGCAATAAATCGTAAGCAATGTCTGATGAAGTCTCAAATGCAATATGAAATGATAATCAAATAGATATCATGATCCTCTGGGCAACACCCAACCTTGGTGTGCCCAGGTCTCAATCCAGCTGATAAATGAATGTCAATAAATTTAACAGCAGCAATATATCTCAACCGGAATCTATGCATGTTCAATCTGAATATCTATAACTCACAGATCTGGTCTTTATCAAACAGATATAAAAATCTACCACCTGAGATATCTCAGGATTTTATCTTTGTCAATCTGTTCTCCGTCAAATCAAGTCTTTGACCCGCTTTTAAATCTTTAAATCCTTGTAAGTATGTTCAGAATTTCACTAAACCTGTCCAGCATTTTATCATTTTGCAAGAACGTTAGTCTTAAACTTTAATTGATCTGATTCTGATAACTTATAAACTTTTATGTCCATTTTCATGGACATGTGTGACTTTTGTCTTGTTTATATCATAATATCTGTTTTTAATATATAAACTAAAAGTTTATAGATTTTGTACTTTGTATCAATTTATAAGTGTGTTTTGATATTTATTTTGTAAAAATGATCACTTTTATAAGTTCATATGCTGTTAAATTTTGATGCAATTCTATATATTTCAAAATACATGAATTTCTATTTATTTGACAATTATATATATATATATATATATATATATATATATATATATATATACATTTATATATATATATATATATATA
The DNA here is from genome assembly GCA_020465985.1 of Centrapalus pauciflorus. Lineage (NCBI taxonomy): Eukaryota > Viridiplantae > Streptophyta > Magnoliopsida > Asterales > Asteraceae > Centrapalus > Centrapalus pauciflorus. The sequence continues at coordinate 496,528 of JAANYP010005979.1, forward strand.
TATATATATATATATATATATATACACATGCAAGATTGGTATATATATATGTATGTCTTATATATATATACACACACGAGTTATGTGTATATATATACATATATCACATACACACATGCACTTTTCTTTTAGTTTTGTTGCATGGAGAACACACACACATTTGAATATATATATATAAATGCTTTCTGCTTTGGTCTTCACACTCACACACTTGCACATATACACACATACTAAAACGTAACTATGTATGCATGCTTACGAAAAGAAAACCCAAAAGACCCGAAACCCAAAAATAGTTTCGGTATTAACATGTATGAACTCGGTAGTTTCCTTTTATTTGTGTATGTTTCGACATTACCGAAACCATGAAAAGTTTCGGTGTAGCTAACTGGGTTTCGGCAAATCTTGGGTCTCGGTATACAAAATGGTCTCGGTATTATGTATCAGTTTCGGGAGCTTGCTGTGAGTTTCGGTACATTACCGAAACCTTTAAGGTTTCGGTATAAGTTTCAGTAAAACTTATGTGGGTTTCAGTATTCAAGAGTTTCGGTATTTCTTTGGTAGTTTCGGTACCTATTACCGAAACCACAAGGTTTCGGTATCCCTTTGTGGGTCTCGGTAGCCATGCATAACACACATATATTATTTCAGTAGTGTGGTAGTACCGAAACCTTAAGGTTTCGGTACCCACAATTTGGGTTTCGGTAATATGAAAAACACACACATAACATGCACTGCTTTGTTTCCTTTTCATTCTATTTTCTTTTTAAATAACAATTTCAACAATTTTATACACTTAATCCTTACATGCATGTGTATTACTTCAAATTTTTATCACAAAACTTGCTTAAATTTTGTGAATTTTGAAGTTAATTTTTGAGTTCATAAACCCACATAATCCGTGAGTTTCAACATACAACAAGAACAAATTTTAAACCTTAAATTACCTTAAGTTCTTGTAGAATCCTTGAATGCTTGATGTTTGTTTGTTGATAATCTTGACTTTAATCTAAATTTGTTGTGATCTTGATGAACTTTGATGAAGATTGGAGATGAAGAAGAGAATGGGAACCGTATATAGAGAGACAGTAGAGAGAGAAAGAGATTTTAATGTTTATGATCTTAATGGATCATTATCTCATTTTTTATATTTTAATTAAATTTAACCCACTTCTATTTTTGTATTTTACATCTCTTTTTAATTTACTCATTTTAATTATATTATAAATATAATCAGAATTCATATTTATAAAATTTTCATTTCTTAATTACTATTTGCAATATAAATAATATAACAAAATTATATTATTATTTCAAAATCACATATTACACGATCGACAAAAGTTAGGTTGTTACACACATATCCTTTGATCGGACAAAACTGATCATTTCCAAATCTGACCGTCCCACGAAACTTTTCTACAAAGTTCGTGAGTGTTTCTCTTTGTCCGGTCATATGCTTCGAACATCCGGAGTCAAGATACCATACATGATTTACCTATAAGACGAAATAGCACATGAGGTACCCACTTATAGTTGGGTACTTTTGATTTAGGTAAATCATGCAGTTTATGATTTGTTTTCTCATCAGATACGGCTTTTAGCTTTACAATTGATGATGATTTAGGTACCCACTTTTGAACAGTTCTTTTAGGTATCCACTTTTGTACAATTCTTTGTGGAACCGTTTTTGAAATATTTTGCCGTGAAAACTTTTTCTATTTGGAAAATGGGTCCTTTTTCTTCGGTTGCCATACGAGCTTATCAGATTTTACAAGTAATGATTTACATGCACTAGAATTCAAAGCAATTAAGTCAGTTCGAGAGAATTTTATACAACATTTATCAACAAATTTATTATTACAGACAGAGGTTTCAAATTTGCTATTTTTATCTGTAACAATGTTTTCCTTTACGCGCCACTCTAGTTTTATTTTCTTGTTTTTCTACTTCTCTCTTCTTCTTTCTCAAAACTTGCTTTCTTGAACCGTTCACAATATAATCTGATATAGAAGAAACATGAGAATTAGTAATCTTAGAAATTTGTTTCTTCTGTAACATTCTCTTACCTTTTGAAGATTGGACTTTAAGTGCAATTGAGTGCTCTGTAGAAGATGACTCACCTTTTTCAAATTTTGGAGTATCAAAAATAAATTTTGTTTTCTCCTTGTTTTGTTGTAAAGTTGGTGAATTTTCAGATGATTTTGTTGAATCTGTAGAAATTCTTTGCAGAATTTTAACAGGTTCTTTTTGATCATCTGATTGTTTGTTATATAAAGGTTTTACAAAATCATCAATTTTAACAAACATTTCCTCTAAGGAATTGAAGTTAGAGTTCATAAACAGATCAAATTCCATTTCTGAATTGATAGAATCTAGACAAGTTGAAGATGATGGATCAGACAACTTTTTGTTCACAAGCTGTTTTTGTAACTTTTGTTCCAGAATTTTGAGTTCAGCCTTAAGAGATTTATTTTCTGTCTCAAAGTTTTTAATTTTCAATTCAAGATCAGATTTTAACTTTTCTAGAATTTAAAATGGTAAATATACCTTTTGAGATTGAGTAGTAGATTCAGATAAATCCTTTTCAAAATATGTCTGAATATACTCTTCTTTAATATCAGTATTATTGCTTGATTCATTTATTCTGTTATAATCAATAGAATTTTGCATTTTGGCTGATCTTAATCTTTTTGTTTGTTCACTAGATTCTACTTCATCAGATGCTTTCATAAAAGTCATTTTTAATCCTAAGTTCATATATCTGACATCATATAAAGTTGGTGAATTGGATATAGCCTTTGTCAGAAACTTGGGATTTTCCAAACCAATACCAGATTTGGAATTGTAAAATTCTGTGTCTTTTGGTTGATTTAAATATATGGTTTGATGTGTTTGACCTCTTTTGATAAATTCATCTTCCATCTTCTTTATTTTCTCATAAAGCTTAGTTCTTTCCTTAAAAATTGCATGATATTTTACAGAAAAATTTGAATCTTCTAATTCTGCCATTCTTAGTTTTTCTTGTAGGTCAGATATATTATTATTAAGTTCTTGTATTTTGCTTTGAAGTTCTTTTTCTTTGTCTTGTAAATCTGAAACTGCTCGTAAGGCTAATGCTTTATCTTTGGAAAAATCTAAAACTAAATTATGTTCATTACGTAGCTTGTTTTCCGAAGAGTGAGCATTTTTCTTTTCAGCATTTAACAATTTTTCAAATTTCTTAAGCATAAAGGCCATCTGCATTAATTTCTCTTCTAGCACACATGAATCATCAATTTCAGAGTCAGAGTTAGAATTTACCTTCGGTGTTTCTGAATTATCTGATCTTTCTGACTCTGAATCATCATTATCCTTATCATCGGCTTTTCCTATTGCCATGAACGCAAATTCTTCAGTCTCTTCCTCCTCAGACTCTTGTCTTTCCTCATCCTCTTCATCTGTTAGTCCAACCCATACCTCATCTTCGGCTATCATGGCTGACTCACTTAATTCCGACTCATTGAAAACCTCTGATTTCAAGTAGATATGAGCATCCTCATCTAGTATGTCTTCATCCTCAGATAACTGTAGCCAATGGTCATCCTCTGCCATAAGAGCTTTTCCATCCTCTTTTTCTTTGGCTAGGAGAGCCTTTCTTGTATAGTAGTCAGAGTTTTTGACTACTGGCAGTCTACACTCACGGGCAAAATGACCTGGTTTTACACAGTTATAGCACTTCTGCTCTGATTCTTTCTTTGCGGATTTATCTGATTTTTCATATTTGTCAGCTTTTCTGCCACTGCTCTCACCAGATTTTTCATACTTTTCCTTCTTTTCAAATTTCCTCGAGCCAGTCTTGTACCGCATTTTATTGTTGGTTGGCTTACGATAGAATTTCTTTTGAAATGCTTTAGTTAGCAGTGTCATCTGCTTTTTCATTTCTTCTATATCTGAGTCTGTAGATGAATCTGATGTTTTTGATTCGGAAGAGCTACTGCTGACTACTTCACTTTTCTCTTTTTTCAGCTTATATTTATACTTCTTTTCTGCCAGTAAAGCCAACGGGTCAGCAGTCTCTTTCTCAGCTTTCTTCTTGCCAGATAATTTCCTCAATACAACCTCTTGGTAGTTATTGAGGTTTTCAAAAATCATATGAAAATCCATTTCTTCAATGTCCTTTGTCTGTTTGATTATCATGGCATACTTCTCCCATTCTGGGTTCAGTTTGTTTAAGAACATGACATTTATATCCAGATTGGACTTTGTCACTCCATTTCTTTTCATCTCACTTACCAAACTAACAAACCTCAGGTAAGTGTTTTCCAGTAATTCTCCTTCACGAGCTCGAAAATTCTCGAATGTCATTAGACTGTTTCTTGCTCTGTTTGTTGCAGCTCTGTCAGATCCCCTCTTAACTTTACACACCTCATCCCATATGGATTTGGCGGTCTTTGTGTTTGTAAGACATGTATAAATGTCATTGGGGATTGAGACCAGTAATAATTTCCTGGCTGTTTTATCCCCTAACTTTCTTTTCTTTTGTGCCTCAGTCAAGTTTGTAACATCAACTGTCCCTGGTGGAATTGGCGGATTTCCAGTGGGTACTCCAGGAATTGTTTCCATGAATGTAGCTGGTCCTTCTGTTAAGGATTTTAACATTTCTTCTGACAGATCATGAAAACTTATGAATTCAAAAAACCTCTACCTCCATTGAACGTATTCTCCCCGATAAAGAATTGGGGGTTTACTCTCTGATCCCATTGCAAGAGCGTCTTTTGACATTCTGATTGATATTTGGGAAACTATCCAATATCTGATGAAATTTGATTGAAATTGAAACTGTTGATCAACAGTTGAAAGTTGATCAACCTATGAAAGAATGATTAGTGAAACTTGATTGAATCAGATGATCAACTCGATCAAAGAATGAGTAAAACTCGGAGCAGTGTACACTCAACTCGAATCTATACCAAAAGAACTTGTTAGATGAATTAATAAACTCGAATCAAGCATTGATGAAACTTGAATGACTTAGTGTGATACTCGATTGATTTTATTCAAGACTCGATTGATTCTATGCAAGACTCGATTGATGCTGGGCTAAACTTGAATGATTCTTTGTTAAAATCGAATGAACTCTGTGTTAAACTCGAATTAGCTTTGTGAAACTCGAATTAGCTTTGTGAAAAACTCGAATTAGCTTTGAGTGAAACTCGAATGAGATTGTGTAAAACTCGAATTAAGCTTCTGTGCAACTCGTTTGATTCCTTGTGATTAATTTCTTGTTGAAATTAACTTTGGATCAACTCGAATTTAGGACTGGTCAACTCGTATTAAATGAGAGTCAACTCGATTAAAGTTGCAAGTCAACTCGAATGAATAACATGTTAACTCGATTGAATAACATGTCCAACTCGATTGATACTTGTTATCAACTCGATTTATAAACACAGACAACTCGAATTTCACATAAACTAAGTACATTTCGAGTTTCTTAGTTTTTCAGAATATTTAAGTCTGAAACTCAAATTAATTCGTAAAACACAATAATTTTCAACCAAATTGAAATCTAAGGTAAGGATTATAATTTTAAACACTATTTGTGAAACAATATTGTCCAAAAATAGATCTAGAAGTGACTTTTTCAATAAAACAGTGATGAACTTTGGGTTTTTCAAAATTTTAGAAAAATCACTAGATCTTTTTCTGTGTTTGATGAATCAAAACAAGATTATATTCAATTGAATCGACTACTAATCCTTTTCCTTCGATCCAAATTTCAGACTCTATGATCAACAGAATAAAATCCGTTGATGATTATTAGGTTTTGCGAAAAAAAAATTTCTCAAGAACATTGTTCGAAATTTCAATTTCAGATCAATAATTCACCCCTAGAAGCTCTGATACCAATTGTGAATTATAGTTTCTTAACAATCAAACAATAATATCAATTAATCAAAAACAACAAACAGATTTAATACTGACCGAATGCTTCAATTGATGAACAGATGATTACAAAAATGAAGAATGGAATCTTCGAGTACTGTAGCCCTAGATCTTGCTTTCAGTGCGTACAAAATAATATGTCACATCTGATGATTCTATTTTGAAAGTCAAACAACTATTTATATACATTTTCACAACTATTCACTAATTACAAAATCACCCTAGACTTTGTATTCCATCAACAAAATACATTCCAACAATCCACTAAACCTTTTTAAAAGTTCAAGTTCTATTTATAGGAATTTCTAGGATTTATCAAGGTTTTCGTCCCTCTTTGGGGCCGTGTAACATAGCAATAAAACAATTTAGACTTTGATATTTTTAATCATGAAATTTCATCATTTTAAGAATTTTTCAAGATAAAAACGAAAAATTTTCGAGGTGTTTTGGTTAGATATATAGTCCGTTAAAACTCATATGTAAGCAACAAAGGAGCTGTTAGACCTTTCGGTTTACAAACAGCATTTGGGGGTTCAAACCTCCAAAATGTCATTATTTTAGCATAATGTGTAACCGATAGTTGACTCAGGATGGACGTATAACAAGTTTGCGGGTGTGGAGTACACACTTATATAAGGTTGGCCTAAATCAAGACACATGCTTCTTAGTTTCTACATACAAAAACAAACGGTTACAACCTTTGGCACTTTGGTGGTTACAACCTTTGGCCTTATGGTGGTTACAACCTTTGGCATTTTTGTGGTTACAACCTTTGGCCTTATAGTTGTTACAACCTTTGGCATTTTGGTGGTTACAACCCTTGATTTTTGGGGATTACTTGCCAACATGCATATATATACAAACTTTGTTCAAGGACAAGTCCAGTGCGTAGAGATCTTCATTTGTATTATCCCACAACAAAATTTGGATACCCGGATTTGGGCAAATTATTGTTGTTGGACATTGAACTTTCACGATCATAAGATATCCAAGGCCAACGATTCTATTCTTACTGTTTCTTACCAAACCTGGATACCCAACATCGACAACAATAGTTTCATGAAGAACAATGTCGGAATCGTTGAATGATATGACGTCAAAGTTTGCGAAGCTTGACAAGTTCGAGGGTCAAGACTTTCATCGATGGCAAAAGAAGATGCACTTTCTTGTCACGACATTGAAGGTCGTGTACATTTTGAGAACTCCCATGCCAGAAGTCATTGAGAACGAAACGGTGGTGATGATGAGGAAGCAAAACAAATGGGAAAATGACGACTACATTTGTCGTGGACACATCTTAAATGGTATGATCGATCCTATTTTTGATATTTATCAAAACGTTGAATCTGCCAAAGAATTATGGAATCAACTTGAATCTAAGTATTTGGCCGAAGATGCATCTAGCAATAAATTTCTTGTTAGCGATTTTAATAATTTTAAAATGGTTGAAACTCGGCCGGTGATGGAGCAATATAACGAATTGCCTTGTATACTTGGACCATTTGCACAACACGATCTTAAAATGGATGAGTCTATTTCGGTTTAAATTATTGTCGATAAATTACCACCATGTTGGAAGGATTATAAACACACTTTAAAACATAACAAGGTAGAGTTGACGTTGATTAAACTTAGTAGTCATTTACGCATAGAAGAATCTCTACGGGCGCATGAAAGTGACAAGGATAAGGGCAAGAATATTGCTAAACCATCTTCTGTGAATATAGTTGAAAACAAAGAAGATACCAAGTCCAGTTTTAAACGAAAGGTTAAGGATACCAATGACACTCCAGACAAGAAACCTTAAAATGTGTGTTGGAAGTGTGGTCTTGATGGACATTACAAGCGTGATTGTCGTGTTGATATGAACACTAGAAAGTACAAGAAAGGTGCTAGTAAGAGCAAGGGAAATGGTTCTCGAAACCAAAGACCCAAAACCAAATCAAGGTGATTTTTTTTTGATGTTTTTGCTACTAGCGTTAATCAAAGTGATAACTATGTATCTATGATTGATCAATCATTCTATGTGCAGGATGATGATATTGCTTGGTGGATTGACTCGGGAGCTACTACTCATGTATGTAAAGATCGGGAATGAATCCGGAAGTGTGAGCCGGTTAATGATGGTTCGGTTTTACACATGGGGAACGAGTCAACAACTTCTATTGTTGGACGTGGTGAAGTTTGTTTATGTTTTAGTCTGAAAAAATAATTGTTTTATGTAATGTTTTGTTGGTACCGGGGATTCGAAAGAATCTTGAATCCGGGGGTGTTTTGAATAAGTTAGAATTCAAGAAAGTGTTTGAATCGTACAAGTTTATACTTTCTAAGTGTGGTGTTTTCTGTGAATTTGGTTATTTGGGTAATGACATGTTTATGTTGAACTTGAATGTTTCTAATTCCATGGCAGTTTTCGATGTTGAGAATAGAATTAGTGATTCTTATTTGTGGCATGCTAGACTTGCTCATGTTCATTTAAAACAAATGATGGATATGTCAATAGATAATTTAATTCTGGCGTTTGACATGATTGATGAAAAATGTAAGACGTGCATGTTAAATAAAATCACTAGGCAACCATTCAAATGTGTTGAAAGAACTTCTAACGTATTGGAATTTATACATAGTGATCTATGTGATTTTCATGCAACTCCGTCTTTGTGAAATAAAAAGTATGTTGTTACTTTTACTAACGATGCTTCAAGATTTTGTTATGTATTTCTTATACATAATAAGAATGAAGCATTGGATAAATTTAAAATTTACAAAACGAAAGTTAAGTTGCAACAAAATATTTAATCATGAAGTTCCGTACAGATATATGTGGTGAATTTATGGCTCCTATGTACTTTCAATCCGTTGGAATTATTCATGAAACTACGGCTCCAGATACGCCTCAGCAAATGGAATTTCGAAAAGGAAAAATCGGGTCTTAATAGAGATGGTAAAATTCCATGTTATCTAACTCAAGATTGAGTGAGGGATTTTGGGGAGAAGCCATGTTAACGGCTTCCTATTTGTTAAATAGAGTTCCTAATAAAAGGAACAAGATTACTCCTAATGAACTTTGGTTCAAGAAGAAACCGAACTTGAATTTTATTCGATTTTGGGGATGTCGTGCAATTATAAAATTGCCAGAACCCAAAAGGGAAACTTAGGGTGAGAGGGGTTTTGATTGCATTCTTATTGCATATGCGGAGCATTTCAAGGACTATAGTGTCACACCCCGATACCCCGCTCGGCAACAAGGCGTGACGTCGTGGAAACAAAGTCATAATCATAATGAATGACCTCTAAATGGGACGTTTTCGAAAATGCATTAATATATATATTTATATATATATATATATATATATATATATATATATATATATATATATATATATATATATATATATATATATATATATGTATATATATATATACACACATATAGTTTTACAAGCATCACAAAATACAATGTCACTAGTACGGAGATAAAAATACATGACAAAAGTTTAAGTTATGAAAAGTAATCTACGCAATGTTTGAGATGCACGAAGACTCTGAAAACTTGATGATCTTGTAAATGTGCCATGAACATGATACCTTAGCATTTACGGTCCTGAGAAAAATATGTTAAATACATCAACATAAAGTTGGTGAGCTCATAGATTTACTCGATAAGTAAACCATTGTATGGAAACACAAGATCTCAGTGAGTTGTAAAACAAAAATGAATCATATAGTTTAAGTATTACCAAAAGCCTCATGACCCCGAAACATAACATATGAGTGCCCTTGTGGTATCCAACACCATAATACAAAGAATTGTCAATTAATTATGCATCAGTTTACAATTGGTGGGACATACCCAGATGGGGGCGTCAACCCAAATAGATCTATCCACAATATTTACATTTACGTAGTAATTAACAGTTCATGATTGAGTGCAGTGGTGAAGTAGCAATCTTATGTAATACGAAAAATGATTCAAGTACTTGTGTCCATATAAAATAAAAAGTTGAACATGTATTCTCACCATAAAATAATACGAAAAAATAAAAATGGGGCTATGAAAACTTCCCGCAAAAGTGATGGCAAAAACGAGCGAAATGGAGATTTCGTTGATGACTTGTGATGAACTTGATGTATTTAACTGAGTCCTTAATGATATGAGGGAGTTAATAACTCCCATAAATGATAATATGCATGTATGTTGGTTTTTATGTTTTAAATCACCCAACTTATCAAGTCCATAAATAAAACCCACTTAAAAAGTTCAAGTATATATATATACGGATTTCCGGGTTTTGTCGCGGTTTTGCGGCCTACTTTGTGGCTGTTTTTGACCGAGCTCAAAAACGACTTGGGCTTTGGTTATCATAATCATAAAACTACAATATATAAGGATTTTTTTTCAAGATAAAAACGGTATTTTTTGAGGTGTTTAGGTTAGGGAAAAGGCTCATTAAAAACACTATGTTGGTCATTTTTGAGCTGTTAGACCTTTCGGTTCCTAAACAATATTTGTGGGTTCAAAACTCCATATTAAATTATGAAAACCTCCATATATTTAGTTAAAACATAGATCTAAATTCTGAAACAAGAATCAACTTATTTCCTTAAGTTTTGAATAAGTTATGATTTTTCAAAGTTGATGTAATATTTCTGCCGAAAACCCGGATTTCATATACTTCAAGCAACTTGTGATTATTGTTGTTTATTCAAAAACCACATGCATAAAAGGAAATAAAACACATTTTGTTGGATACTATATTTTGTAGAGATGAAATTAATTTTACTTAGAATAATTGTTTTCATCTCTAAGGGGGAGATTGTTAGGAATAAATATTAAATAGAGATGAAACAATTATATTGTTTATTAGTTTAGGGATCTTAATGTAAATACACAATACTTGTGTATTTTGTATAAATAGAAGTGTATGAGTACTATTGAAAAAAAAGAGATACAATTCATGAATCTCATATTACACATACACACATACGAGCAGAGAGAGAGAAGAGGATTGTTGTGCAAATCAAGTCAAGAACTCATTGTAATATTTTTCTCTCTATAATCATTCAATTGATTGTGTTGATAATTGTTATTATTGATCATATGAATTGTGTTATATGTGATTGAATTGCATTAAAATTGAATAAACAATTGGTATCAGAGCCAAATATGGCTGAATTTGAGTGAATTTAAAATCTGAAATTTGAAATTTTGAAGAAAACTGTCAAATTTTATTTGGTTCGAAAATCAGAAAAATCAAAATGGTTTTTGATTATGTGGATGAAATGGCTTGAAATTGGAACGAAGGTGAAGATTTTAAAGGCTAGTTCAATGATATAAGTATAAGATTGTAACTCCAAACACACAAAAAGTAATTTCTAATTTTCTAATTTTTCGAAACTTTGTGTGTTCTTCACTGTTTTTGCATCAATTTGGGAGTTTGATCTGATTTTAGACAAAATTGTCTCTCATAATGTGTTTGTAATAAAAAAACCAAACTCTCGAGTTCATTTTGGAATCAATTAGATGAATTTTGGTTGAAAATAGGGATTTTAACTTGGATTTTTGAAAAACCTGGTTAAACTCGAATAAAACTAAATTTTTTTTTAGTTTTAATCGAGTTTGAGCTAGGCATATACGAGTTGGATAAGACCTTCAATCGAGTTTGTTGAATGCTTCATTCGAGTTTATGTATGCTTAATTCGAGTTTTATCCTTAACTGATCGAGTTGGATAAAGAGTTAATCGAGAACTTCATGTTTCATTCGAGTTGATCAAAGCATTAATCGAGAAAGTTCATGTTTCATTCGAGTTGATGAAAGAATTAATCGAGAAACTTCATGTTTTATTCTAGTTGATCACAGAGTAATTCGAGTTGGACTACAAGATCAATCGAGTTTCATACTTAATCATTCGAGTTGTATCATTCTTCATTCGAGTTTTATAAACCTTCATTCGAGTTTTAGTCATAACCATTCGAGTTTCATTCTTTTATCATTTGAGTTTGACTATATGACCTATTCTGCTTAAATTGGTCATAACTTTTGACTGGAACATAGTTAGAAGGCCTACCATACGTCAAATTGAAGCTTAAACAGAGGTCTACATTTCTAGAACCGGCATAGCTGGTTCTGTAAATTTTCGAGGCCCAATTCCAATCTAGAAAAACGTTACGGGCAATTTTCTGCAGAAAATCTAAAATTTCAACGTCAAAAAGTAAAATCTGAGCTAATTTTTTAACAAATTAATCATTCAAGATTCGTTTTTTTTTCTTCAGTCAAGATTCATTCAAATTTTCATAAGTCCATAAAAGATCTTGGAAGTTCATTTTTCTGCAATTCATAATGGAATATGAAAAATTCTCAAAGTCTTAGCTGATTGAAAAACTTACTGAATCTGAAAAGATTCGTAAGAACAATTACGACATTCTTGTTCAGATAAATACAGATAAAGCTTTGGCTTTATGTGATGTATCAAATCTGAAAGAAGAAATTCAAAGCTTAAAAGTCAAATAAAATTCTGAGAGTACTGCTCTTAAATTGAAAATATCTGAATTATCAAAAGAACTTGACGATTCGAAACGAGCAAATTTTCAGAATGCAACTCAACTGAAATATCTTTTGCTTGAAAGATATGATCTTTACAATAAAGTAAAAGATCTTGAAGAATTACTTTCCAAGACAAATCATACTGATCAAAATTGTGTTTGAAACAAATCTGAAGAATTTTTTGCTTTTGAAAAAGAGTTGTCATTAACTAAAGATTCACTTGAGAAGGAAAGACATGAGTTCTTATTGAAAGAACAAGATTTTAAAGCTAAATCAAAATTCTTTGAAGATGAAAGAAAAATGTTTTTAATCAAAGAACAATCTTTTAAAACTGACTACCAATCATTTGATAATGACAGAAATTCTTATTTGGTTTTATTTGGTTATTATCAAAGGATTAAAAGAATAGATACTCCATCTTTCTAAACAATTCAATGAATTGCCTTCTTCAAAAAAATCAGAGGTTAAAGATCCTTCCGTTTGTTCAAAATTTAAAGTTGATCAATTTGATTTTTCTACAGAAAGTGAAAAGAATCCAATTGAATTTTCTAAATTTGATTATTCTTCATATCTTAAACTTAAGTATCTGTTAAAGATACACAGAGGCAAAGATAAAATTGTTGAACAACTTCCGGTCAAGATTTACACCGGTGAATTTTCGAAGTCAAAATTTCCTAAAGTTTCTGAAAATACTGGTCATTCTAATCAGAAAGCATTTTCACAGAAAAATACCAAGTATTATCAGAAACAGGCAAGAACCGGACAGTTTTTGAAAAAGGAGAGTTCGCAAAAGTCAGATCATTCAATTTCAAGTTTCTTTAGAAATTCAAATATTCAATATTCTCATACTCAAAGAAATTTGTTTTCTGCTTTTGAGAGAGAAGCTCAATGGGTATCTAAATCTAAGTACAATTGGGTACCTAAACCCCAGTTTAAGTGGGTACCAAAACCCGTTTTGAAATGGGTACCCAAGAGCGCTAACAAGTCTGAATCCAAATCTGTTTGGATACCAAAGACATCTTAAATTTTGCAGGTTTTAGGTTTCTTATCATTTCAGATAAGAACCCATTCTTCAATTCAACATAGGCTCTTGATTACTTCATGTCAAGACCCGTGCTTCAACTCAAAATGGTTTTTAGTCATATCAGACTAGAACCCGGACTTCATCTCAAGAGGCTTCTACTCACAACAGAGTAGAACCCGATCTTCACTGAATTTGGATTTTGTACTTTCCAATACAGAACCCAAGCTAATGGTTTTCAGTTACTTCAGACTGAAACCCGAGCTTCCGCGACAAATGGCTTCTAATCACCTCCGATTAGAACCCGAGTCTGAGACACAAATTTTACTGGAATTCCTGCCCTGCATTCAACTCTGATGCTGAATTCACAAAGAGGGAGTTTTATTTTTATAAATTTTTTGCTCCTGATTTCATGTCTATGAATTGACTAACTGTGTGTGCTTATTTCCAATGGGAGTTTCAGACATTCTTTGACGATGACATTTTTTCAAAAACTGTGTGTGATTTTTCACGAAAATATTTGATTCACACATAAAAAGAAGATTTGAGCTGAAAATAAGTATTTGTTTGATTCTATGAATATATCATTGAGATTAATTGATCTAATCTTTTTTATTTCCATAATCTCATTTCTTCTGAGATTCTCTTTGTTACAATGCTTCCATTTTATACTGAATTCTCCCGTTATCTCCCAAGTGCGAATTCTTTCAAGAAAATCTAATTCTTTTCATATCATATATCAAATTTTCTATTTCATTCTGATATCTCCCAACTCATCATTTCCCCAAATTCATTCTGGATTTCATCTACCAATCTATCAGAGCTGTAAATTCTAATCAGTCTTTGTATGATATCCCATGAGCTGAAATGGTTAAGATTATTTCTGATGGCTCCGATTATGCGCCTAACTATGTGATAGGCATAAATATCGCTTCTATGGTCTAACCAGAACCGGAAGACCTACCCAAGAAGCAAACCAACTGTACTTTGTGTGGGTGAGGGTTCTTTAGGTCTACTAGTTGAGAAGTGTCAGTTATCACGGGATACTGACAGGGTCCAGCAGAGATAAAATGCAAATTAGAGGGATATATTGAAAGGAGATGGTGGTGCATCAGATCATGCTTTTGTTGTAAAGCTAACTGAATTTATTTCTCAAAAATAAGACTGAGGGAGCATAGTTGAAAAATGCTGAGACCTGATAGTTGAGAAAGGATTTAAAGAAAAGAAAATCCTAACTACACTGTGTCTGCTGGGTAAACCGCATAATCTATCAAGCCCTAGGCGACTTGATATTGAAAAACACGTCATGGACCCAGTGACGCATGCACTTAACCCCACCAACTACTCAGTTATCTCTCAAAAGATTTCTATTTCAATAATCACGGAGATATAACACAATTCTATCGATATATCATTTGGATATTATTGATATTGAAACAATGAAGACAGTTGCTCCGGTCTCCAATTTCATTTGATGCATATTGTGTTTAGAGCTGATTATATACACTTTTAGGACACATTGAGTCTGACAGTCTGCGTGACTATAAACTGCTAGTCCAAAGTGACTAAGCCGGAACAAATAATAGTGTTTCTTTCAAGCTAAAGGATTTCACGATGACTATTTGGATATCCTACCAGTGTTAACATCATGCCAGCGCTGAACGTAGGTCACATAGATTATGTCTATTGTGCAAACAGGAATCCTATGTGGACCTGGACTCGTTATTTCACAAAATGAGGGGAGTGAGATAAATTTGTTTAGTTTAGGGGGAGTGGATATCCGTTTACGGGGGCGAAAATCAATTTGTAATAAATTCTGAGTTGTAATTGTTGTTGTATTTCTTCTACTGTAATTTCATTGAATTCATGTTTCTGAAGTTTTTACATGATGTTCATAATTTTTATGATCATCATGAGGGGGAGAAAAGTTGAATTTCAGAAACAATTGTTGAGTAGTTTGAAGACAACGGAAGACAATTGCTACATCATATCAAGACAGTTGATAAAGGGAGAGAATCAAAAGGTATTCATGATGCAAGGGGGAGTGTACTATTGAGTAGTTTGAAGACAACTGAAGACAATTGCTACATCATATCAAGACAATTGATAAAGGGAGGGAATCAAAAGGTATTCATGATTCAAGGGGGAGTGTATTTACAAGAAAATACAAGAAAAGAAAAGATCAAAGAAGAAGAGATGTGAAGATATGAGAGAAACAAATAAAGAAAAGAAGAAGATTCAGAGATAAAATAATAGAAGAAGATTCACGAAAAAGTCCCTGAAATGATCTTTCATCAGAAAATTGATTTCATCTCTAAGGGGGAGATTGTTGGATACAATATTTTGTAGAGATGAATTAATTTTACTTAGAATAATTGTTTTCATCTCTAAGGGGGAGATTGTTAGGAATAAATATTAAATACAGATGAAACAATTATATTGTTTATTAGTTTAGGGATCTTAATGTAAATACACAATACTTGTGTATTTTGTATAAATAAAAGTGTATGAGTACTGTTGAAAAAAAGAGATACAATTCATGAATCTCATATTACACATACACACATACGAGCAGATTGAGAGAAGAGGATTGTTGTGTGTTGGGAAATATTGTAAGTAGTTCAAACTGTTAGTTAGATTTCTCAAACTGTTAGTAGATTTTCATTGTAAGTACAAAGTTCATGCTGTTAGTTGAAGAACTTCGAGCTGCTAGTATAAAAGTTCAAGCTGCCAGAGTAAATTTACTCAAGCTGCTCTGTTCAAGCTGCTAAGTGATTCAAGCTGCTCAACAGTTTATAAACAGAAAGTGCTGATATTCAGGAAGAGATATTTACACGAAGATTTCAGCATATCTACTATCAGAGAAGTCAGAGTGCTTCAAGGAAACAAATCAGAAAGCATTATAAATACATAGAATGGGTTTTTCTATTGTAATCAAGTTTCTGCACATTCAAGTTCGTAATTGGTTTTTGTTTAAGTTTTCATAAGCCTCTAAGGTTGTAAAACCATAAGAACAATTTGTGTTCTTCGTCTAATCAAACAGATTAGAGGTGATTGTAATCATTGAGTTCGGTAATACAAGCAACTTTGTTTATTCAATTATATTTATTTGTTATTGATTCTGAAAGTTTTCTTAAAACAATTAAGTGTTATTCCGCAAACTTCTTAATTGGACTTTGATTAAATACAAGATTATTGGTTTATACTCTGATCAATTCAAATCAGTTAATCTTAGGTAGTTATATTTTGATCCTGACAAGTGGTATCAGAGCCACAGGTCGTTCTTTGTTTTCAAAGTCAAAAGCTTTCTTTTAACATTTTTTATTTTTATTTTCTACAATGGAATTTGATAATAGCAGTAGTGGATCTGGGCAAGGACTCAAAGTGCCTATGCTCAAGCCCACTGAGTTTGAGATGTGGAAACTCAGGATTCAACAGCATATTCAATTCATTGATTATGCCATATGGGAAGCTGTGAATTTCCTCCTGCAGTTGATCCTGAACTTGATGCTGAGGGCAAACCCATCAAAACTCCTCCAAAAACTGAACTTGAAAGAAAGGCTAGAATGAATGAAGTGAAAGCTTTTACACTTCTCCAAATAGCCATTCCTAATGCTTATCAACATCAGTTTAAAAAGTTTTATACTGCTCATTCTCTTTGGATTGCTTTAGAGAAAAGATTTGCTGGGAATGCCTATACCAAGAGAAATCAAAAGGATCTTTTGAAACAGCAGTATGAGAACTTTTCTGGTGGCAAGAATGAAAACCTTACTCAAATCTTTGACAGGTTCAACAAACTGATAAGTGAATTGGAGAGTGCAAAAGTCAGCCTGGATCAAGATGAAGTCAACAGAAAATTCCTTAGATCTCTTGGTGAAGAGTGGACAGTTTATGCTGCTCAATGGAGAACAAAAGACACTCTTGATGAAATAGAGCTGGATGATCTGTACAACAGTCTGAGAGTGTTTGAAACTGAGATTGACACTAAAAAGAAATCTTTTTCTTATAATCACAACACTGCTCTACTGTCATCTGAAAAACCTAATTGCAGTGATTCCTTTTCAGGTGGTGATGGTAACTCTACTGAAGCTTCCTATGAAGCGTTTGTTGCCAATGAGGGACTGTTTGCTCTAAATGCTGATGATCTAGAACAGATTCATCCAGATGACCTAGAAGAGATGGATCTGAAATGGCAACATGCAATGCTGACCATGAGGGCCAAAAGGTTTCTGAAAAGAACTGGTAGATCAAACTTTCAAGCCAGAGCAGAAGGCAAACCAACTTTTGATAAGTCAAAAGTTGAGTGCTTTAAATGTCACAAGCTTGGCCACTTTGCCAGAGAATGCAGATCTCAAGGTCAACAGCCATCAAGACCTCAGCAGACTAATCAGGCTTCATCATCACAAGCACTAGTTTCTCAAGAAGACAATGTGTTTGACTGGAGTGATCAGACAGAGGAAGAGTTTCAAAATCAAGCTCTAATGGCAGAAACATCAAATGTCACCTCCACTGAACTACCATCTGAGGTAAATTCTAAACTCTGCTCTCAAACATGCAAAAATATGGTTAAAAAATACAGAGATCATAATGAGAACATGTGTAAAACTCTAGCTAAGATGGAAGAAAGAATACATGAATACATGCAGGCAATAGAAGATCTTGAAAAACAGATCAATGACTATAAGGATAATGAGATTCAAATGGGACATGATAGAACATATCATGAGTGGGAGAAAAAGGAGCTGAATAAGAAAATAAAATCCCTAAATAAAAAATTAGAAGAGACTGAACAAAAGGTGTTAGAGGCTAATAAGAAACTAGAATCTGTCAATATAGATCTAGGAAACTTCAAATTGGCAAATCAAAAGAAGGTATAGGCTACAGAGCTACTCCACCCCCATACAACAACAAATACATTCATCCAATGAGTGAAGTTGCTGATAGGCTTGTTAATGAACCATTAGATGAGTGTATGACTACTGTAGATCCTATCCTTGAACAGAGTCCTGAATCTAAAGAAGATCTGATTCAAAATAGAGACTGTGAGTGCACAGCAATAGAGAAAGAACACAAAACATTGAGTGCACCTATAGAACTCCAAATCCCCAATAATAAAGGAAAGGAGAAGATGAGTGTATGCAATGCTGCTCCACAGGTTTCTGTACCTTCTAACTGTAACACTGCATCTTCATCAAAGAATAATAAAAGGGGTAAAAAGGTTCCAATCTGCACATGCCAAAAGCATGGTGTCCAAAAGTTCCCAAACAACAGCAGGTAAGGGGAAATCAAAGGAATAAGAACCAGATATTATCCAATAAAACTGGTTCTCCAATCCAAACAGTCAAAAAATGCTTCCATTGTGGTAGGAAAAATCACTTGGCCAAGTATTGCTTTTATAAACCATCTGTTGCAAAACAGACTGTGATTCATAAAATGACAAACTCAAAAAATTCAAAAAATTCAAAGGCTAAACCTCCTACTGCATCAGTTCCAAAGAAAACAGTTGATCACAGGTTCTCTAAAGTAAATAAGAAACAGTCCACACACCAAAAACAAGTTTTAGCTAACCCAAAATTAAATTTTAAACAAAGATGGTGTGTTAAAGGTAATAACTCAGGTGAACCTGTTGATACAAATGTTGAAACTGCCAAGTCTAAAGTTGAGACTGCTAGTGCAAATTCTCAGGCTGTCAGTACTACATCCTCAGTTCAGACTGCTAGGCTCAAAATTGGGACTGGTAATGGATCATCTGAGACTGTTATTGAAAAGGATGGACAAAATACCTGGATACCTCATGTGATAACTAAATACTCTCCACAAAATCCATCAGTAGATCTTACTAAGTATAAGAAATCAAAGACAGTGTTTAGTTATGTTAATGCACAAGGACAACCCAAAACCAACTTGGTTTGGGTTTACTCCACTACTAACTAAGCTTTTATTTGTGCAGGGCAACCACAGGTCACCTCATAAAACAAGATGGCATTTGGACAGTGGATACTCTAGGCACATGACAGGCAATTCTGAGTGCTTGTCAAATTTCAGAGGCTTTGAAGGAGGGTTTGTTGCATTTGGAGGAAACTCCAAAGGAGGTAAGGTTACAGGTAAAGGTACTGTTAATGCAGGCAACATGATTTTCAATGATGTTTTGTATGTTGAACAGCTTAAGTATAACTTATTGAGTGTGTCTCAAATCTGTGACAAACAAAATATTGTTTTGTTTACAGATTCTGAGTGCATTGTCCATTCAAAAGATTTTACAATTCCTGAAAATCTTGTTTTACTAAGAACCCTAAGAAAAGACAATGTATACTGTTTGGACACAGAACTTTTGTCTAAATCAAGTACTTTAAGCTGTTTGATATCCAAAGCATCATCCAATGAGTCTGCTCTTTGGCACAGAAGGATGTGTCACATGAACTTCAAATCCATGAATGTTTTAGTCAAAAAGAACTTGGTAAGAGGTTTGCCACAAAAGGAGTTCATATGTGATGATCATTGTGTAGCATGCCTTAAAGGCAAGCAACACAAAACTTCTCATAAGGCCAAAGAAGTAAATACAATCTCATCTGCTCTTCATCTGATTCATATGGATCTATTTGGTCCAACATCTGTTTTGAGTTTGAATAAAAGGGCTTACTGTTTAGTTATTGTTGATGATTTCACCAGATTTACTTGGGTTTACTTTCTTAGGTCTAAAGACGAAACTGCTGAGCTGGTTAAATTATGTATTCTTAAGATAGAAAACCAATCCAACTCAAGAGTTAAGGTGATAAGATCAGACAATGGGACTGAGTTTAAAAACCATATTCTAAACGGTTTTTGTGAGTCCAAAGGTATTGCTAGGCAATATAGTGCACTAAGAACACCACAGCAAAATGGTGTAGCTGAAAGAAAGAACAGAACATTAATTGAGGCTGCTAGAACCATGCTAGCTGATTCAAAACTGCCAATGACCTTTTGGGCAGAAGCAGTTAATACAGCTTGTTATGTTCTAAATAGGGTTCAAGTTGTTCAATCACAAGGGAAAACTCCTTATGAGTTATTCCATAATAGACTACCCTTAATAGCCTTTTTCAAGTCTTTTGGCTGTCCATGTACTATTCTTCACACTAAGACTCACTTAGGTAAGTTTGAAAGTAAGGTTGAAGAAGGTTTCTTTGTAGGATACTCAAATCAAAGCAAAGCTTATAGAGTATACAACAGTGTTTCTAAAACCATTGAAGAAAGTGCCAATGTTGAATTTAATGAAAATACCTCAAATGTCAAAGGCACTGGTCCTGATTGGTTGTATGACTTAGATTCACTAACAAATTCTCTAAGCTTTGCTGAGTATAATGCAGAATCAGATGAACATAGGGCTGAAGCTGTCAATGCAAATTCTCATGCTGGCAACACAAATGATCAAGCTGTTGGCACAAAGCTTCAAACTGCTGCAGATTCAAATAATTGGGATGAGTACACAGTTATACCACTTCTGTCTTGTGACCCTCCAGGGGTTCTGAATGCTCAACATGATTCATATTCAGCCAATGAAGTGCAGATCCCAAGTCCTGAGAGAACAGCTCCAACTCAAAGGGAAACAGTCCCAGATTCAAGTCAAGCTGTTCCAGAAGCTGAACTATCAACTGGTCCTGATGGAGATGATACAAATCTTAGATCCTCTATCCAGACAGATAGAGTGCCTACACTCAGGATTCACAAGTATCATCCTCTCAATCAAATAATGGGTGATCTACGTACACCTATGCAAACAACGACTATGGTTCACAAGGAGACTGATGCTGCTGACCCAACAGTTCCTGCATTTAGTCTAGCTGCATTTGAACATGCCTGTTTCATGTCACAGCTAGAACCTAAAAAGGCATCAGAAGCTTTGAAAGATTCATCTTGGATTGAGGCAATGCAGGAAGAGCTTCTCCAAATCAAGATTCAGAATGTTTGCACACTTGTTAATCTTCCTAAAGGTAAGAGAGCCATTGGTACAAGATGGGTGTTCAGAAACAAGAAGGATGAGAGAGGGATAGTGATCAAGAACAAAGCAAGACTTGTAGCACAAGGATACACTCAAGAGGAAGGAATAGACTATGATGATGTCTTTGCTCCAGTGGCAAGGATTAAAGCCATCAGACTGTTATTAGCTTATGCAAGCTTCAAAGGGTTTAAAGTGTATCAAATGGATGTAAAGTCTGCTTTTCTGTATGGCACAATTGAAGAAGAGGTCTATGTGTGTCAACTTCCTGGTTTTGAGGACTACAAGTATCCAGACAGAGTCTAAAAACTAGACAAGGCTCTCTAGGGACTCCACCAAGCTCCTAGAGCATGGTATGACACTTTGTCATCATACCTTCTACAGAATGGATTCAAGAGAGGTACTCTGGACAAAACACTATTCACAAAGTCCATCAAATCTGAAATTCTGCTTGTACAGATATACATTGATGATATTATCTTTGGGTCAACAAATGACAGTCTGTGCAAAGAATTTGAGGCCTTGATGCACAAAAAGTTTCAAATTAGTTCAATGGGAGAACTCACCTTCTTTCTAGGATTGCAGGTCAAGCAGAAGCCCTCAGGTCTCTTCATAAGTCAATCAAAGTATGTTAAAGACATACTGGAAAAGTTTGGGTACAAAGATACCAAAGTTTCAAGTACTCCTATGGATTCTCACAAGCAGCTTCATACAGACAAAGATGGAATAGATGTGGACATTCATCTATACAGATCCCTTATAGGATCTCTTATGTATCTAACATCTTCTAGACCTGATATTATGTTTGTTGTTTGTGTTTGTGCCAGGTTTCAATGTTCTCCAAAGGACTCCCATCTGGTTGCTGTTAAGAGAATCTTTAGATATCTCAAAGGCCAACCACATTTGGGCCTCTGGTATCCTAAAGACTCTCCTCTTGAATTAACAGCCTATTCTGACAGTGATTATGGAGGATGCAACATTGACAGAAAATCCACAACTGGTGGATGTCAATATTTGGGTGCAAGATTGGTCTTTTGGCAGTGCAAAAAGCAAACAACTGTCTCCACTTCATCTACTGAAGCAGAATATGTAGCAGCTGCAAGTTGTTGCTCCCAAGTGATGTGGATTCAGAATCAACTGAGAGACTATGGTATGAATTTCCTATCCACTCCCATTTACATTGACAACTCAAGTGCAATTAGCATGGTACAAAATCCAGTGAAATTTCCCAAAACCAAGCATATAGACATTAGATTTCACTTTATAAGGGACTTTAATGAGAAGAAATTAATCCAAGTTACCAAAATTCATACTGATGATCAGTTAGCTGATCTATTTACAAAACCATTTGATGTAGGAAGATTCACCTTCCTAGTATCAAATATTGGCATGGTTAATATGGATTGATTTGTTTTTATTTATTCTCTCTTATTCCATGAAAATGCTTGATTAAGGGGGAGTCACTGTTTCATTAGCAGTTACTTAATTTTCAACTAACAGCTTGAGTCTTTTCTCAAGCTGCTAGTTCATTTTCTCAGACTGTTAGTTGTTTCACTTGATCTGTCAAAGTGTGCAGGGTAATCTTGTAATTTCCATAAGTGTGTGCGCGGGTTTAGATATTTTCAAAACCTTTAAAGGTTCCAGTTTCGTTCTATTGTAACTACCAGTTGCAAAATATCTTCCACAACCCTTCTTTGATTCTCTGAGCAATTCCCACGCACATCACTGCAACCCTAACTCATCGATCATCAATGGAGTTTGTAAAAGAACACAACTGCCTCCCCTACTCTCTCAAACACGCTGATCTTGAACCATTCCAAGACATGATGGACTTCCTTCGAAGTTCCCATATCCATCATGCCCTAAACATCAATCCCACTATCTACATCTCTCATATAGAACAGTTCTGGAAACATGCCTCCCTCAAAATCGTTAATGGAGTCACATATTTGACGTCTAAAATTGATGGCCACACTGTCTCTATCACTGAGGAGATCATACGCCAACACTTGCATCTTCAAGAGGGTTCACCCTCTGTGGCAATAAGATCATTAAATTAGAGCAACTGATTCGAACCCAATCGGCAACGGTTGTAGGTCCTCCTGACCAAACCAATGCTTCCAAAAAGGGGGAGAATCAGGAGATCCCTCAATCAGTCCCAACAGCTGCTCAAGCTGTTAGCCTAGAAACTCAAGCTGCTTCTACAAGAACAACTGGAGTTGTTATCAAAGAAGGAATTCAGGTTCCCATCAGTACAGTCCAATCTACATCTTCTGCAACCAAAGATAAGGGCAAGGGTATTCTCATTGAGTCTCCAAAGCACAAATTTTCTTCTAGAGAAGCCCAGATTGCCTATGATGCTGAAATTGCCAGAAAGATAGCAGAAGAACAAGATCAGGCTTTAGACCAGCAAACCCATGTCCCAATGCAAGATGATGAAACCTTAGGTGATTACCTAAGAGGGTTTGTGGTCAAGCAGAATGGGAAAAAGAAGAAAATGCCAACAGGGCATTCAAAGGCTGAGCATAGAAGATTCTTGATCAATTTTGCCTTTTCAGCTGGCATTCCAAAGAAGATGGCTCAGTCCATGAGCACAGAGAGGCTACAAGATATCCATGATAAAGAGATGGAAAAACGTAAGGTAGCAAAAGTCTCCCAACAAGTCCAAAGTCATCAAGAATCAGTTCAAGCGGGTGTAAGTGATACTTCTCCTTCTGTTCAAGCTGCTGCTTCTATTCCTCAATCAGATACAATTTGACAGGCAAAGGTTGATCAGGTTAAAAGGGTGTTGTTTGAGCATCAGCTTCAGAAAGTGATGGAAATAGAGAAATCCTTAGACCAGCATGACTTCACAAAACCCCTTATTAATTATTGGTATGCTAAGCCAATGGATAACATTGACTTAAGATATCAATTTGTAGTATGAAGGGAATCTGGTCCTGAGGAAGAGTATTAAAGCTTAATGCATATAGTCCAAGGGATGACCAGAGATGAGCTCACAAGAATGCATCATGTTGGGTCTGTAACACAAGTTAGATCCTCTCTTCCACAAGTAAAGCAAGCCATCAAAGACCTGAAGAGCATTTTTGATCCTGAGTCAATAAGGAAAGATATAGAAGATGCCAAGGAAATGAAGATTGCACAAGTTGATCTGTTTGTCAAATCAATGACCTACAGACTCAAATTTGCAAATGGATCCGGTATGTACTTCAATTTTGAATTTTATGATATTCCAAAGTCTTTGTTACTTCAGTTGAGATCAGTGAGAATATATTGTGATAAAGAAGATCTGAAGAAAGAATTTTTGAAGGCAGTCAATCAGAAACTTGCACAGTTGTAAGTTTTTGGAAGCCTTGGTTTTTAAATACCAGTTTTACTTGGTTTTATTTCCTTATTTGTATAGAACTTAAAGTCTTATGAAAAGAATTTATGTTAGGGGGAGATTGTTGGGAAATATTCTAAGTAGTTCAAACTGTTAGTTAGATTTCTCAAACTGTTAGTAGATTTTCCTTGTAAGTACAAAGTTCATGCTGTTAGTAGAAGAAGTTCGAGCTGCTAGTATAAAAGTTCAAGCTGCCAGAATAAATTTACTCAAGCTGCTCTGTTCAAGCTGCTAAGTGATTCAAGCTGCTCAACAGTTTCATAAACAGAAAGTGCTGATATTCAGGAAGAGATATTTACACGAAGATTTCAGCATATCTACTATAAGAGAAGTCAGAGTCCTTCAAGGAAACAAATCAGAAAGCATTATAAATAAATAGAATAGGTTTTTCTATTCTAATCAAGTTTCTGCACATTCAAGTTTGTAATTGCTTTTTGTTTAAGTTTTCATAAGCCTCTAAGGTTGTAAAACCATAAGAACAATTTGTGTTCTTCGTCTAATCAAACAGATTAGAGGTGATTGTAATCATTGAGTTCTGTAATACAAGCAACTTTGTTTATTCAATTATATTTATTTGTTATTGATTCTGAAAGTTTTCTTAAAACAATTAAGTGTTATTCCGCAAACTTCTTAATTGGACTTTGATTAAATACAAGATTAATGGTTTATACTCTGATCAATTCAAATAAGTTAATCTTAGGTAGTTATATTTTGATCACTGTGCAAGTCAAGTCAAGAACTCATTGTAATATTTTTCTCTCTATAATCATTCAATTGATTGTGTTGATAATTGTTGTTATTGATCATATGAATTGTGTTAAATGTGATTGAATTTCATGAAAATTGAATTAACACATTTATATAAGTTGTTTATATAATATTTAAGCTTACATTATGTGTTTATATATTTATAAATACATTTGAAGAAACAAACTTTAAAAAAAAAACTAGTTGTTTATAAACTTGAGTTTTAATGAAACTTGTTGTTATTGGTGATTCTATATCTTATGCAAGATTTATATTAACATAAAAATAAGAAGTATTAAGGAGTATTTACTTACTTTGAAGAAGTAAAACAATGAAAATGAGTAGGAGATTTGATCTTGAACTTAGTTGCACAAAAGAAATCTTAAAAACACTTGAAAAACAAAAGTTGCAAGTTTTGTGTTGTGTGAGGCTTGTTTGCCAGATTTGAGATGGAGAAAGGAGAGAGAATTGTGTTTTGAAGTTGTGAAGAAAATGAAAGAGTTGAGTCTCTATTTATATAGAAAACTTGTCTTGCAAAGTGAGGGTTGAGTGATGATTTGGTTGAAGTGAAAGGAAATGATGAATGGGGATTTGATGGTGATAGTGTATGGAGTTTGATATAAAAAAAATGAAGTCAAACTCTACAAATGTACCTCCTATGCGCCGGCCACCTAAGGGGTATTTATGATGTATTTGTTTTTTATATAAAAGTATTTAGAATGTATTCTTGTATTTTTCTTTTTATGTAATTTCATAAATACTTATGAATACACTAGTTTAATGAATTGTTTTAGTCTTGCATAATTAAAGTTATGTAAGTTTATTAATGCATGATCAATGTCACTAATCTTAATTTAATTATGTACTTAGTTGAATTAATCCCTAATATCATAAATTTAAGGGATTAATTAAGTTGCCGATTCATCTCATCGATGAAATTGTGTCTAATTGAAATGAATTTCCTTATGAAATTTGTTAATCACTATGATTAATTATTAATGATCAGTTATTTAACTATAAATACTAACCAGATTTTGTGCCGGTTGTTATAGTCTCCCCCTGTTAAGGGAATTTCGTCCGGAAAGTTTATCGTGTTTCCATAGGGGTCTTGTTAGTTGAGAAGAGGTGAGGGTACTTCTGCTTAATTTGATCTTCGCGTTCCCAATTAAATTCTGGACCACGTCTGGAATTCCATCTGACTTTGACAATAGGAATGCTGCTTTGTTTCAACCTTTTCACCTCACGGTCATGATTTCTACTGGCTCTTCGATAAAGCAAAGTTTATCATCAAGTTGAATTTCTTCCAGGGGAATAACAAGAGTTTCATCTGACAAACACTTTTCAGGTTTGACATGTTGAAGGTATTGTGCACGCTGTTAAGTTCTGGTGGTAGGTCTAACCGGCAGGCTACAGGACCAATTCTCTTTAGCATTTTGAATGGTCCGATGAAACGAGGATTCACCTTTCCTTGTTTCCCAAAACGTACTACGTCCTTCCATGGCGACACTTTCAGCAATACTCTCTCTCCTACTTGAAACTCTAAAGACTTTTGCCTCACATCTGCATAGCTCTTCTGACGATCGCGAGCAGCTTTTAGTCGATTTGGAATCTGCACTATCTTTTCAAGGGTCTCAAGTATGATTTCTAGGCCCGTGACATGACTATCCCCGAGTTCGGCCCAACAGAGAGGTGAACGGCACTTCTGTCCATACAGTGCATCAAAAGGAGAATCTTTGAGATTGGTGTTATAATTGTTATTATATGAGAACTCTGCCAAAGGCAAATGAGTATCCAAGTTCTTCCAGAAATCAATTACACAGGCTCTTAACATATCCTCTAGGATTTGTATTGTTCTCTCACTCTGACCATTACTCTGATGGTGATATGTTGTGCTCATGTCTAAGTTTGTACCCAATGCTGGCTGTAATGACTGCCAAAATCTAGATGTGAATCTGTTATCTCTATCTGAGATGATTGAGACAAGCACTCCATGCTTAGGGACGACTTCCTTGAGGTAAATTTGAGCCAGCTTATTCATCTTGTTGGTCTCTTTAATCAGTAGAAAGTGCACAGACTTTGTTAAGTGGTCGACTATTACCCAAATGGTACCGTACCCACTTGATGTCTTTGGCAGTTTTGTTATCAAGTCCATGGTTATCCGTTCCCACTTCCACTGGGGAATCTCTGGTTGCTACAATAATCCAGATGGTTTGTGCTGTTCTGCGATAAACTTGGACCACGTTAAGCACTTGCTGACATATGTGGCAATGTCAGCCATCATGTTAGGCCACCAAAACAGCTCCTTAAGATCATGATATATCTTATCGGATCCAGGGTGAACGGCGTATCTTGATTTGTGTCCTTCATCCATAACCAGCTTTCTTACTCCCCCAAAGCTGGGTAACCTAACTCTATTCATGAAATATCTATTTACATTAGCCCTTATCTCAAACTGTTTATACATTCCTGTGACACCCTTGCCACATTTAACCACCATTACATAACACCCAAGATTAAACGCCAAACATAAATTACATAATGATCTGCATACTTAAATTACAATGCGGAAGCATTAATGTACATAATAAAATAATACAACTGAGTCCAACACC
Source organism: Centrapalus pauciflorus (assembly GCA_020465985.1). NCBI lineage: Eukaryota > Viridiplantae > Streptophyta > Magnoliopsida > Asterales > Asteraceae > Centrapalus > Centrapalus pauciflorus. The sequence continues at coordinate 524,735 of JAANYP010005979.1, forward strand.
CTACGGTGCTACAAAGTTACAAGTCTAAGTCTACATACTCAATACATTATTACATCACCCAAAATATAATACAACCATAATCCCATTGCACATTTACCGATTAAGTAGTAGATATCTTCCAAGACTTCACAAATGACCTAACTAGATGGTCCGACAGCAAACTTTCATTTTCCTGTAAAAATTCAACAACTGAGGGGTAAGCGAATGCTTAGTGAATACACAGATTTAAGCATTTTATAAATCTTTATGAAACCCACGAGAGTACACCGACGACGCACGTCGGGCACTCTCCACGTACACCAAGTACGACACACATGAGTCGTCGCTCCTACGAGCCCAAAGCTCGGTATGTAACCCAACCATCTGAGATAGACATAACATCGGGGATGATATACTGCCTACCAGAACCTCGGAGGGATCAGCTACGGGTCATATAGCGCAGTAACATCGGCATAACAGATGCGACCCGTCGGTCCATCGATAGATGCACAACAATAGAACGGGCATGCAACAAGTATGAATGTGCATCTAAATCTACGCAAGTTAGTAGAATTCCAAACGGTAATGAAGCAACATGTCTCAGCAGGCAATAGCTAACATAAAGCAGATATAAACATGCCAAATCATATGTACTCACAGTGGGTGCGTTAGTTAATTTCAGTCAATGTTATTTCTTCTCGGACTTTCAACCAGATCACAAGGTACCCCACTGTGGGTTAAACAACACCACAAGGGACCTGTTACATTTTCATATGATAAACATATCATCATTACATGCTCTTTAAAAATTAGCATCAATTTGAACAAATAATAGTATTACAACATTCGGAACCGTCATCCGAAACTCACGTTTAAATCTCATCATTTGAGGTGTTATTATTCCCAATTTACCCTCCTTTATTTACATTAATATAGTACAAAAGATATCCCAAAAGTGTGATTATTTGCCAATCAATTCGGGACCTTTTAAATCCTATCCGAATTATCCAAGAAATGTATAGAACTCGTCGAGTTGGCCAAGTGTACTCGCCGAGTTCAGGTCCGAAGTTCGAACCTTCGACCGGATTTCGGACCCATCCGAATTACTTGGCCCATCCGAGTTCAGTTCCGTCCGGATTTGGTTCCATCAGAGTTCGGGTCTCATCCAAATTTCAAGTCACATCCGAATTCGGGTCCCAACCGAAATCGGATCCAACCAGTTATGAATTTTTTAAGATTTATTCAAGTGTTCTTGGTAACTCGCCGAGTTCACCCATGAACTCGCCGAGTTCATTAGCAGTTTTGCAGGTCGCAGCTACGGGTTTTGCACTAGAATTTCTATAAATCCATTTCTAGCCACATGCGGTTAAATCTAATGTTATATAAACATATATGGGGTATTTCTACACTATTTCCTCCGTTTTTAACACCAACATTCGTCCAGATTGGACCAAATATGATGAAAAACCCCATGAACCCAAAAACTTACAAAAGTTTAGATTTCTTACTGATTAGGACGAATTAACCAACAATTCTTGTTTCAAAGGCTCCAGAAATCTCCCAAGAATGATTTCCAACTATTTAAACATACATGCAATCAACAGTTATTCAGATTAAAATCCGAATTTTGTATCCTTATTCTTCAATATAAAACCTCATTCTTGAAACTATAATTTCATACCTTAATTCCTTTGATTTCTTGTTAATATTCAAATGTAATCCACGAATTTGATTCCACAATTTCGAATTCCAGCAGAAATTTTAGAGAAATTTCTAGAGAGAGAGAGAGCTTGAGTGAACTTTTTGAATTGAGAATGGACCATTTTATTTCTCATGTTTCGGATTTTGGCACATTAGCCCCCTCAACTTATCTGATCCCACTAAATACTGATTTTGTCTTAATTTTATCATTACTAACAGTTATAAATCATAATCTTCCATAATAATAAATCAAAAATTCTCGAACTTCTTAATTTCTTAAAGGGTTAACGTCTTACAATAGCAACCTACTTTTGAAAATGTATCGATATGGTACATCTACTTTTTTAATTGTCTATATGGTACGTGTCCTTGATTTTTCTGTATCGATATGATCATTCTACATAATAGAGCCCGGTTTTTACATATGAAACAGGGTTCTAATGGTATGAAAACAGGGGTCTATTACAAATATGATCATATCGGTATGTAAAATTAAAGTATAGGTACCATGTCGACATTTAAAAAAGTAAACGTACCATATTGATAAATTTTCAAAAGTAGGTTACTATTGTATGGCTTTACCCCTTTCTTAAAATAGCAACCAACTTTTAAATATCCAGATGCATAATCATTTTTCATAATTCAACTTCATTAGACAAAAATTAATCTAATTATCCAAATTACAATAAATTAAATCCGAGGATGTTACAGCATGGGCTCCACCACGCTTAAACTTCGTCCTCGAAGTTACTCAGATCCAAACAGTTGCGGATATTTCTTCAACATTTCAGACTTTGCTTCCCAGGTATGATTCGCTCCCTTATGATGCTTCCATCGTACAAGTACCATCTCTATCTTCTTGCTTCTTAATTTCTTCACTTTAGTATCCAACACACATTCCGACTCCTCCGCGTATCGAAGCCTTTCATCAATCTGCAGTTCTGTATGATCAGCACAATTGTCATTGCCAGTAGTAAAAGACTTCCTAAGATTCCCAACATGAAACACCGGATGTATGCCTGACATCTCTTCAGGCAATTCCAAACGGTAAGACTGATTACCCACTTTCTCTGAAATCTTGAACGGCCCAACAAATCTCGGAGCTAACTTGCCTCTCTTCACGAAACGAGTAACACCTCTCATAGGTGATACTTTTAGATATACCCAATCATTTACATCAAAACTGATTGGTTTGTGCCTCCTATCATGATAACTTTTCTGATGATCCTGGGCCGCTTTCATATTCTGTCTAATCAGCTGTATCTTCTCGTTTGTCTCTTGTAACAATGCCGGCCCAGCAATCGGCGTTTCTCCAGATTCTCTCCAACAAGTAGGAGTCCTACACCTTCTCCCGTATAATGCCTCAAACGGTGCCTTCTTTATCGTCGCATGATAACTATTGTTGTACCAGAACTCTATCAGTGGAAAATGATCGTCCCAGTTACCACCGACATCCAATATACACGACCGCGTCATATCTTCAAGTTAGGGGTGAGCGACGGGTACCATTTCCCGAACCCGAACCGGTACCGGTACCGAATTAATATATTCGGTTCGGTATTCGGTTTTTAAATTAGCTAAAATTCGGTATTCGGTACTCTCGGTTCGGTATTCGGTTTTTAAATTAGCTAAAATTCGGTATTGTGTACTCTCGGTTCAGTATTCGGTTTTTAAATTAGCTAAAATTCAGTATTAGGGACCGAACCGGCACCATATAAAATTATACAGTTCGGTATTCGGTTCTTTCAAAACTAATAATTTGGTTTCGCTATTTTCGGGATCGGTAGCGGTTCGGTTCGGTCCGGTGCCGAGCTCACCCCTACTTCAAGTGTCAGGATAGTCCTTTCACTTTGTCCATCGGTTTGCGGACGGTAAGTTGTACTCATAGCAATCCTCGTTCCTAACCCTTCTTGCAATGCCGACCAAAAATTTGAAGTAAATCGGCTATCCCGATCTGACACTATAGACTTAGGCACTCCTTGTCCAGCAACAATCTCACCCATATAAATCTGAGCTAATTTCCCCAATGAGTAGCTTTCCCGAATCGGTATAAAGTGTGCCGACTTAGTCAATCTATCAACAATTACCCATACTGCATCATGTTGACGCCTAGTCTTCGGCAACTTAGTAACAAAGTCCATCGTGATGTGTTCCCACTTCCATTCCGTAATGGGAAGCGGTTGCAGACTTCCATATGGTTGCTGATGTTCGGCTTTCACAAGCCGACACATCTCTCCACATACTGACCAATGTCCTTCTTCAATCCGGGCCACCAAAAGTCTGCTTTCAGCTCATTGTACATCTTTGTGCTCCCGGGATGTACAGAAAAAACATAGAGTGATGTGGCTCTTCGATGATCACTTTTCTCATACCACCAAACTTTGGTACCCAAATCCTTCCATAAATTCCTTTCAATCCCGACTCGCTTGTTTCCATATTCTTAATCTGTACACTAATATCCTCAGCACCAACATTCTCTTCCTTCAATGCTTCCACTTGAGCAGCTTTGACATCATCAATAATAGTGGAGGTTAACATCGTAGACGTCATTATGTAGCAGCAATCCTTAGAGTAGGCCTTACGGCTTAGTGCATCAGCTACTAAATTAGCCTTTCCGGGGTGATAAAGGATTTCACAGTCATTATCTTTTAAAAGTTCCATCGAACGTCTTTGTCTCATGTTAAGCTCCTTCTGACTTAAAATATACTTCAAACTCTTATGATCTGTATAGAGTTGACATCTAGTTCCATACGGATAATGTCTCCACAATTTCAGTGCAAATCTGACAGCTGTCAACTCAAGATCATGAGTTGAGTAATTCTTCTCATGCTGCTTAAGCTGTCTCGAGGCGTACGCTATAACTTTTCCCCGCTGCCTCAGTACAGCACCTAACCCCAACCTTGAAGCATCTGTGTACACCACAAAATCCTCGTTAACCTCTTGTAGGGCAAGTATCAGCGCTTCACTTAGTGTTTTCTTCAAGATCTCTAATTCTTCTGCTGCACAGTTTCTCATACAAACAGTGCATTCTTCTTCGTTAATGCAGTCAAAGGAACTGCAACCTTAGAAAAATCTTTTATAAATCTCCTATAATAGCCCCCGAACCCCAGAACACTTCTGAGTTTTGTAGCTGAACGCGGCGGCTCCAAATTCTTTATGGCTTCGAATTTAGCTGGATCTACAGAAATCCCAGCTCCAGATATAACATGTCCCAAAAACTGAATTTGTTGCAGCCAAAACTCACATTTTGAAAATTTGGCATTCAACTTTTCCTTCCTTAACAACTCCAACAATTCTGTTAGAAGAACAACATGCTCCGCTTCAGACTTGAAATACACAAAGATATCATCAATAAATACAATCACCGACTTATCTAACATCGGTCTGCAAATTCTGTTCATCAGATCCATAAAGACAGTTGGGGCGTTGGTTAACCCGAAATGCATAACCAAGAACACGTAATGCCCATAACGTAAGCTGAAAGCTGTCTTAGGCACATCTTCCTCTCGAACTTTCAGCTGATGGTATCCCGATCTCAGATCAATCTTAGAAAACACATTTGCCCCATGTAGCTGATCAAACAAGTCATCTATCCTCGGCAACGGATACTTGTTTTTAATTGTCAACTTATTCAGCTCCCTGTAGTCAATGCACATTCGCATTGTGCCATCTGTCTTTTTAACAAATAACACCGGAGCTCCCCACGGAGATGAACTCGGTCGAATGAAGCCCTTATCCAACAACTCCTAGAGTTGTTTCATCATCTCTTGCATCTCAGTAGGAGCAAGGCGATACGGAGAACGAGCTACCGATGTAGCTCCAGGGATCAGATCAATTCGAAATTCCACTTGTCTCTCAGGCGGCACGCCAGACAATTCTTCCGGAAACACATCCGGGAATTGTGATACAACAGGCACATTGGCCAAAGTCTTCTTCTTAGCCTTGGCATAAATAGCATATGCCAGATAGGCGTCACACCCCTTTGCAACAAGCTTTCGGGCTTTTGCAATGGTTAACAAACACAGATCCCCGCTTCTCCTATCCCCGTAAATACAGATCTCACGCCTCTCCGGAGTAGTTATCTTCATCATACGCTTCTTACACACTATATGGGCTTCATTCTCTATCAACCAGTCCATTCCGACTGTCACATCAAATTCACTGAATACTATCAGGATCAAGTCCAAATTGAAGACTACATCTTCAATTACCAAAGTGCAGTTGCGATATACATGATCTACTTTGACTAGAGTATTACTAGTAGTTTCTATGTCTAGTATGGCAGACAACTTAGACAGTGGCATGGCAAGTCGTTGTGCAAAAATAGTGGAAACAAACGAACGTTTGGCACCCGAATCAATTAAAACTCGTGCTGGCTTAGAATTTACTATAAACGTACCCGTAACCACCTCCGAGTTTTCCCTAGCCTCCTCTGCCATAATATGAAATGCACGAGCCGGTGCCCTTTGTGGCTGGTTCCGGCGGTTGACTGAACCACCACTAGATCCTCCAGATGATCGGGTCGATGATGGAGCAGCAGCAGCTGGATCATTCTTTCTGCAATTCCTACTGTAATGCCCCCATACACCACACTTATGGCAAGCATCATCTTTCCTTGGGCACTCATTCAGAAAATGGCCCAACTCTCCACAGCAAAAGCAAGCGCGTCCGTTAGTGCACTTGCCGAAATGTTCCAAGTGACACTTATTACAATATCGCGGCTTGGTGTTGATGGAGTAGGCACGAGCACGACCAGAAGACCCAGATGATCGATTATAAGATTGCTGAGGTGAATACTGCGATGAATGAGAAGAGCCCGAGTATCCCCCTTCACGTTAGCGTTTCGGTGGTGACGGCTGTGTCGGATTAGTAGCAGCGGCAGACCCAATTGAGTAACCCGACATGATCAGAATTTGCTCTACATTTCTGGCGGCCTCTAATAGGCCAGCAAATGTAGTGTAGCGGACATTGCGCATAACCCTTCTGATCTCAATATCCAAACCAGCCTCAAACCTGGTTACCTTCCTTTCTTCAGTATCAACTTGATGAGGCGTAAACAAACTCAGCCTCGTGAATTCCACAGCATACTGGGACACAGTCTTAGTCCCCTGCATCAATGCCATAAACTTTGCCTCCAGTCTTCGGTGCTAATCAACCGGATAGTAGTGCTGAGTGAATAAGTCAGTGAACTCAGCCCGTGTCATAAAAGTCACTTTTTCCAAGGTTAAGGCGTTAGCCATAGAATTCCACCACATAATCGCATCGTTGGTGAACATAGCAATAGCATACCGAACCATGTCCTTCTCAGCACAGTCGCTGATTCGGAATGTTCGTTCGGTTGCTGTTATCCATTCAAGTGCGGCAATAGCGTCCCCCAAACCATTGAACTCTATAGCACCATTTCCCTTGAAATCCTTAAACCGACAACCTTTGGGTTTGTTAGATGACCCAGTATTGTCATCTTGTTCGTCATCGTTTCCCCCCTCTTTTTCCTTATTCTTTCTCTTGTCTTCCCTTCTCTTAGCTTCGGCCTCATCTCGAGCCCGAAACTGGTCTTCAATCATCTTATTCTGCTCAGCCATCATGGCAAGCATCATTTCTCTTGTTTCTTCAGGTGTCATTCCTCCTCCAGACATTATCTGAGATATAAAACATATAACTTGTTTAATAACATGTCATTTATTTAAAGACACCACCCAATTGTCCCTTATGATAATCAATTTCCTACGATTACTAGATCGTAACCTATCTTAGTTCAGGTCATTACTTAAACCACTACATATCATCACTTAATGTTTGAGACCAAGACCTCACGGACACTTGAATCTCAAACTACTGCTCTGATACCATCTCGATGTGACACCCTTGCCACATTTAACCACCATTACATAACACCCAGGATTAAACGCCAAACATAAATTACATAATGATCTGCATACTTAAATTACAATGCGGAAGCAATAAAGTACATAATAAAATAATACAACTGAGTCCAACACCCTACGGTGCTACAAAGTTACAAGTCTAAGTCTACATACTCAATACATTACTACATTACCCATAATATAATACAACCATAATCCCCTTGCACATTTACCGATTGAGTAGAAGATATCTTCCAAGACTTCACAAATGACCTAACTAGATGGTCCGGCAGCAGACTTTCCTTTTCCTGTAAAAATTCAACAACTGAGGGGTAAGCGAATGCTTAGTGAATACACAGATTTACACATTTTATAAATCTTTATGAAGCCCACGAGAGTACACTGACGACACACGTCGTGCACTCTCCATGTACACAAAGTACGACACACATGAGTCGTCGCTCCTACGAGCCCAAAGCTCTGTATGTAACCCAACCATCTGACACAGACATAACATCGGGGATGACATACTGCCTACCAGAACCTCGGAGGGATCAGCTCCGGGTCATATAGCGCAGTAACATCGAATAACAGCTGCGACCAGCCGGTCCATCGATAGATGCACAACAAAAGAACAGACATGCAATAAGTATGAATGTGCATCTAAATCTACGCAAGTTAGTAGAATTCCAAATAATAATGAAGCAATATGTCTCAACAGTCAATAGCTAACATAAAGCAGATATAAACATGCGAAATCATATGTACTCACAGTGGGTGCGTTAGTTAATTTCAGTCAATATTATTTCTCCTCGGACTTTCTACCGGATCACAAAGTACCCCACTGTGGGTTAAACAACACCACTAGGGACCTGTTACATTTTCATATGATAAACATATCATCATTACATGCTCTTTAACAAATTAGCATCAATTTGTACAAATAATAGTATTACAACATTCGAAACCATCATCCGAAACTCACGTTTAAATCTCATCATTTGAGGTGTTATTATTCCCAATTAACCCTCCTTTATTTACCTTATTATAGTACGAAAGATATCCCAAAAGTGTGATTATTTACCCATCAATTCGGGTCCTTTTTAATCCTATCCGAATTACCCAAGAAATGTATAGAACTCGCCGAGTTAGCCAAGTGTACTCGCCGAGTTCAGGTCCGAAGTTTGGACCTTCGACCGGATTTCGGACCCATCCGAATTACTTAGCCCATCCGAGTTCGGTTCCGTCCGGATTCGGTTCCATCACAGTTCGGGTCTCATCCAAATTTCAAGTCTCATCCGAATTCGGGTCGCAACCGAATTCGGATCCAACCAGTTATGAATTTTTGAAGATTTTTTCAAGTGTTCTAGGGAACTCGCCCACCAGCAGTTTTGCACGTCGCAGCTACGTGTTTTGCACTAAAATTTCCATAAATCCATTTCTAGCCACAAGCAGTTAAATCTAATGTTATATAAACATATATGGGGTATTTCTACACTATTTCCTCCATTTTTAACCCCAACATTCGTCCAGATTGGACCATATATGATGAAAAACACCAAGAACACAAATACTTACAAAAGTTAAGATTTCTTACCGATTAGGATGAATTAACCAACAATTCTTGTTTCAAAGGCTCCAGAAATCTCCCAAGAATGATTTCCTACAATTAAGACATACATGCTATCAACATTTATTCAGATTAAAATCCGAATTTTGTATCCTTATTCTTCAAAATAAAACCTCATACTTGAAACTATAATTTCTTACCTTAATTCCTTTGTTTTCTTGTTAATATTCAAATGTAATCCACGAATTTGATTCCACAATTTCGAATTCCAGCAGAAATTTTAGAGAAATTTCTAGAGAGAGAGAGAGAGAGAGAGAGAGAGAGAGAGAGAGAGAGAGAGCTTGAGTGAACTTTTTGAATTGAGAATGGACCATAATAAAAGACGAAAGGTCTTTTATTTCTCAAGTGTCAGATTTTGGCACATTAGCCCCCTCAACTTATCTGATCCCACTAAATACTGATTTTGTCTTAATTTTATCATTACTAACAATTATAAATCATAATATTCCATAATAATAAATCAAAATTCTCGAACTTCTTAATTTCTTAAAATAGCAACCAACTTTTAAATATCCAGATGCATAATCATTTTTCATAATTCAACTTCATTATACAAAAATTAATCTAATTATCCAAATTACAATAAATTAAATCCGAGGATGTTACAATTCCTCTCAGGGCTTCATTCTTCATATTTTCTTCCTTAACATCTTCTACTTATGCATCATGAATTAAGGAAGGAAAGTTTGGTTGAATGGTCATAACTAAGGCTCGTACTCCTAACGGCTTAGCTCGTTCCTTTTGGCTCAGAGCGTCTGCAACCACATTATCTTTCCCTGTGTGATAGTGAATCTCACAGTCGTAATCACTTAATAGCTCCATCCAACAACACTGCCTCATATTCAACTCTTTCTGGTTCAAGATGTGTTGAAGACTCTTATGATCCGTGAATACAGTACACTCGTAGCATACAAGTAATGTCTCCAAATTTTTAGGGAAAAAACTACTGCTCCTAGCTCTAAGTCATGTGTTGTGTAATTCGCCTCCTGAACCTTCAGTTGTCGTGAAGCCTAGACTATGACCTTATCCTTCTACATTAACACACAACCCAACCCATTGTGTGAAGCATCGCAGTAAACTACAAAGTTCTCGCTTCCTTTGGGTAAGGATAGAATAGGCGCGCTGCACTACTTGTGCTTCAATAACTGGAATGACGCCTCCTGGTCATCACCCCAATCATACTTATTATCCTTTCGGGTCAATTCTGTTAGAGATCCGGTGATTTTTTAGAAATTTTCGATAAATCGCCTATAATACTAGGCAAGACCTAGGAATTGGAGTATCTCCGTGGGGGTCCTAGGAGTTGCCCAATTCTTGATGGCTTCGATTTTGGTAAGGTCAACTTGAATTCCTTTACTGTTCATGACCAAGTAATTTTACTTTTTTCTTAACCAAAGTTCGCACTTTGAAAGTTTGGCATATAGTTGTTCTTTCTGCTACAACTCCAAAATTAGCTTCAAATGTTGCTCATGCTCCTCCTTGTTTCATGAGTAGATTAAGATGTCATCTACAAAGACAATCATAAAGTTGTCCAAGCACGATTTACACACTCGATTCATAAAGTACATGAATACAGTTGGTGCATTAGTCAGTCCAAATGGCATTTCTTGGAAATCGTAATGACCGTACAGGGTTCTGAAAGCTGTCTTAGGAATATCCTCCACGCGAACTTTGACCTTGTGACAACCAGACCTTAGATTAATCTTCGAATAGAAGCTTGACCCTTGAAGTTGGTTAAATAGGTCAACGATCCTTGGGAGAGGGTACCGGTTCTTTAAGGTCAGCTTATTTAGTTCCTGATAGTCGATAGAAATCCGGAAAGTTCCGTCCTTCTTCTTTATAAACAAACCGGAGCTCCCCAGGGTGAGGAACTCGTTCTGAAAAATCATTTATCCAAAAGCTCCTGCAGCTGATTGGACAGTTCTTGCATTTCCGACGGGGCTAAACGATATGGAGCTAGAGCCAGTGGTGCCGCTCCTGGCACTAAGTCGATTTGGAATTCGACTTGCCTTGATGGTGGGAGTCCTTGCGGTAATCACGGACTACAGGAATATCTTCGAGCCACTTCTCCATCGGCTTCTTTTCCGTCATGTAGACTAGGATTGCTTGACAACCCTTTCGCAGACACTTTAGCATCCTAGGACATGATATGATGCTTACTTCGGTGTTTCTCCGTTCGCCTTGGACAGTTAGGACCTTCTTGTCGTCTAAGGGTATGCGCACCGTCTTCTTATCGCGTACGATTTCCACGCGATTTTTTGATAACCAGTCCATGCTTATAACGACGTGAAAACTTCCCAGTTTGGGCAATAAATCTATTTCAAACTGTTGACATACTAGTTCTAAGGAGCATCCTCGAATTATGTTATTTGTTTTCAGTGTCTTACCGTCAGCAACTTCTATAGCATACGTGGCACTTAATGATCTAAGAGTCACATTATCTGCTTACTAAACTTAGTGGATATAAATCTCCTATCAGCACCGGTATCAAATAGAATAAAAGTATAAGTGTTGTTGAGAAGAAAGGTACCTGTGACCACATCAATATTTTGCCTTGCTTCCCCAGTGCCCATGACAAAAGCTCTTCCTTGAGCTCCCCCGACATTCTTCAACTTCGGGCGATCTTTTCTGTAATGCCCCTCAACTCCACACTCAAAACATCCCTTGTGGGGTCTGTTGTTGGCTCCAGCATCGGAAACTCTGCAATCCTTGGTTGGATGACCCTATCTTTTACATTTTCCACACAGGTTTCCACATGGACCTATGTGATGATAGTTGCAGTTGTTGCAAAATTGTTTGTTTCCGGTGTAGCTTTTCTTTGTTTTAGACCCAGATATGTAGGCCTTGATTGTTTCTTGCTTCTTTTGATGGTTCCCTGCATGATTTCCGCAGCGGTCCTCCCATTTCTGCTTGTTGTCTGAACTTTTGGCAGTTGCCACCCCTTGGCGGACTACCTGCTTCATCAGATTGTTTGCCATACGGATGACATTTTGGATTATCGTTGGGTTAGAAGAGGCGACATTTCAATGGATATGAGGAGAGAGTCCCCAGATGTATCGTTTCATCCTTTTGTACTCCGGGGTGACCATTCCGGGACATAAGAGACTCAGCTCGTGAAATCAGTTGGTGTATCGTGTGATGTCCGTCCCTTTCATGGACAGCTTCCAAATGTCCGCTTCTATCTTTTGGAGTTCACTTCGTGGGCAGTACTCATTTATCATCATTTGATTTAACTGCGCCCATGGGAGATGGTAAACCACATCAATTCCCACTAATTGAACGTATGAGTTCCACCAAGTAAGGGATCCATCCTGAAGCGTATGGGTGGCGAACTTCACCTTGTTTTCTTCAATGCAGTTGCTGACCCGGAAGACGGACTCCAGTTTGTCGAACCATCGAATAAGACCAACAGCACCTTTCGTCCCATTGAAATACCTGGGTTGGCAGCCTAAGAAGCCTTTGATGCTACAACCCCGTGGGTTACTTTCCGCCCCTATAGCAACTCCACTGATTCTGGATCCATTTTCGCGGTTACTATCGAGAGTTGTGATGGCATCAGCTACCCTTTGAGCTACTAGTCGCTCGATTTCCTCGGTGTTCAACCTTCGTGGTTGCATGATCATGAAGTTCAGAAAAAATTAACACGGTGTAAGAAGATAAGTCCATGGGTTTGAATTTTTCTGAGGCAGATAGTCATACTACATATCATCAACACCGATTTATAAATAAACTTAATTTTTCATTAAACATTGCTTGATATATAACCTTTTACAACATGGGGCCGAGGTTCCCCCAAAAATTTCAAGCCTTAACTTAACTAGAAAATACACTAAGTTGCAAGTACAATACTACAGATACAATAATAAGTAAACACTTGGAGTGAGACGTCTCAGGGTTTCTCCCTACTCCAGAGCGCTGAGCCGCTATGCCTCGCACTCTGCTAGACATTTTCGGAGTTCATCCATTCCATCCTGCTGAATTGATTGCGCGTGCTGGTTGGCCCAATAGATGTTGGTGTTCTGCAGCTGCTCCTGCTCAAGTCGTGTTATCACCTCCCCGACCTCTTGACTGAGTTGCCTTAGCGAAGGTCGTGTCTTGCGTCCCTTGCCATTAGTAGAGGTATAATTTGGTAGCGGGTTCCTGGGTGAGGGGTGTGGTCAACTCGGAGGATGGTCCACCGATCTCGAATTCGGAAGGGATTCCCTCTTGTCGCCTCTATTCCTTGAGGGTGTCCGGCATCCATCCCCAACGTCAGGCATCTTCCCGTCGCCGTTGCGGCGGGCTTGGCTAGGAAACGGGGACCAGGATAGACTCCCATCGTGGTATCATCACCCTTTTCCGTGCGGTGAATTTCATGAGGGGCCCATTGGGATATGGGCGATATGTTTTATGGGAGGGGACTTGGGGGTGATAGGGAATGTATGAAGGGGCCACCGGAGATGGTGGATCCTCATTGGATGGTTCTCCCCATCCTCCAGAAGGTTATTCATCTTCCATTGCTTCTTCTTCAAACTTCTCCATTGGCTCTTCTTCTTCGGAGAGGTCTTCTGATTCAATGAAGATCTCGGTGTCTCCTTGCTCCATCGGGGTATATTCGTCTTCACAATCGGATAAGATGATGATCGTATTGCTCGACATGTTTCTGTTATCATGGTCCATTTATAGTTCTTTTAGTTACTTACAAAATGTTTTAGTCTCTTGAACTAATGAAGTTTAGTTGTTGCAGTTATAGTCTAGGGTACTAATGCAACCTAGTTCACTATAACATGGCTCTGATACAAATCTATCACACCCCGACACCCCGTGTTGGTGCACCCAGTGTGACGATAGCAGTCTAGTTTTGTTATAGATAGTCACTAGTTTATTACCCACGTATTAGGTTGATATTTTTAATAAAATTTATTTATATAAACGTATATAAGTAAAATAAAAACGCACAGTTTTTTAATTATTTGAAATAATATTAGAATACTATTATTATTTTTCATAACTACTATTTTCTAATAAAATTTATCTTTATTTATTTACAATATTAAAATAATAGAATTTAAATGTTTAAATTAAATTTATGAATAATATTATTTGTTAGAATTATTCATTTTATGGTATTTAAATGATAATTTAACTTTATGATATAAACTAAATTGATTTATACAATATTCGATAACAAATATTTTTTTAAATGTAATAAATTCAATTGGTTGATTCTAATGAATATATTAGGAAATAAATTAAAAATCGTTTACCTAATAAATGAAAACCAATTAAATTGTTTGTATTGATTTTTTAATTTTTGAAAAAGAGCAGGAAATCAAAAAATCAACGAAATGATAGAATGACATGTGGCATGTGAGTGTTTTGCTTATTAATATATTTAGATTTGTAATAGATGAGGTTTATTAATACAAGTCATGTTTGTTTGTTCATTTTTATGGATTAAGTTCATGATTGTGTATTGTGTCGAAGTCTTCATGTGAAGTTCATGAGGCTATGAACTTATAGTGAAAAGTTCATGAGGTTTGAACTTATGAAAATAAGTTCTCAAGTCATAAGGCAACGAACTTAAGGAGGTTAAGTTCGTACGAACTTAAGGAGGTTAACTTCGTAGCCTTGGTAAGTTCGTGGGCTTGAACCTGTAAGTTCGTGGGCTTGGACCGTGCTCGAACTTAAAGGTTATATCATGAACTTATTGGTGTAATTTTAGTGACTTTGGTGAATCACGTTTTCAGAGATTGTCAGAGCGATTAGACGAACTAGAGAGTGTTTTCAGAGATTCTAGGAGCAGTACATCGTGTAGGGTCGGTATCCTATCGGCTAGCATTTTGTTTGGCTCCGTGTTTCGCGCGTGATCGATCTGTTAAGCGTGTAACGACGATTCCGCACACGTTAGACAACATCGCGCCTTGATTCGATCCGTATACGGTGGACCTTACAAGTGGTATTAGAGACTTTCTTGAATGTTCTTCGTGTTCGTCACGTTTCATTGAACATTCATAGGGTTTCTTGGCGTTTTTACGGATAAATCACGTCCTCTTCCGAAGTTTTTCTGTGTTTTCGAGCAGCTTTCCTAGCCAATATTCATCTTAGTTCATATTTTTAGTGAGATTCAGTGCTTTTAGCCATAAAAACATTGGTTTAATCTGAATTTTTTAAAAAGTTGAATTTTTGGCCGTTTCATAAACTTGCGGCGCTTGAACTTAGGAGGTGTTTTTAGGGTTACACGAACTTGCCAGACGCTCCTCCACGAACTTGTTAGAGTTCTCGAATTTTTCACATTAGGGTTCTACGAACTTCAGTCGTACGAACTTGACTGTCTCGAACTTGATATCCTCAAACTTGTCAGACTCTAAATCGGGTTTCACGAACTTGAGTCTTTCGAACATAGTGAACACGAACTTAACTTTAAACAAATTTAATTAAGTCCATAAAAACTTGATTTCAAATTTATTTTAAAAACTAAATAATTTAAGTTCGTGAACAAGAAGTTTTACAAGAATGTCAAGTCTTCACAAGTTTTTAGAAATGGATCATGAAGTGGGCAAATCAAATTCACCACCCAAGCTGATGAAGATTGAGGAGTACTATTGGTGGAAAGATAGGTTTGCGGACTTCGCTAGATTAAATGACATGCGTATGTTGATATGCATAGATGAAGGTTATGTTCCCCCAACACAAGAGCTCAAGGGCAGATTGAAAGTTCTATCCTAACAACATATGAAAGATGAGGACAAGAAGATTAATGAAGTTGAGAATCGGGCTTTTTCATCGATTAGAATGACATTACCTTTGGAAATTCTGCGTACGTTTAGAAATCACAGAACTACTTAAGAGCTCTGCGAAGCTTTAGAGAAGAGGTGTGAGGGAAATCCTAGGGTTAGGAAGGGGAGAACAGAATTGTTGAAGCAGCAATTTGCGATCTTCAAGGGGCTGAAGAATGAGACCTTGGATGAGATAATTACAAGGTTCTATCACCTTCTAACAGAACTTGATATCTACAGTGTTGAGTATCAAGAATCTGATAAGATAGAAAAACATCTAGATGCATTACCAGCAAAGTGGGAGATGTACACTACATTGATAAAGCATGATGAAGATAAACTGGCAACTCTTACTCTTGAAGAAGTCATAGGAACACAGAGGGCTTACAACTTTAAATTACAAAAGAAGGAAATGGAATACAATCAGGTACAAGATCATGAAATGTACTTCGGAAAGTCAAAACCATCAACTTCTAGTGTTTCGAAGTCGGGGGCTACAACGTTCTACTCAGGAAAAGAGGAGGGTATACCAGTACAAGCTGAAGAATCTAGTGGTAGCGCGTTCTTAGGGTTCTCAAAACCGGAAGATCAACCACAAAATTCAGGAACAACTTCTCAAGGCTACACCAAAATGCCTATGAGTGCTAAGTCAGCTGAGGAGCATCTAAAGCCTCTAGCTTCATTTGTAGCATCATACGACAACTGCATTCAAGGTAAAATCAACTATCAACTCTATGGGAGGAGGATTATGATCAGGTAGATCCAGACGATTTAGAGCAGATGGACCTGCAATGGCAACTGGCCATGGTAACACAAAAGGTTAAGAGGTTTATGAAACGAATTGGGATGAACCTTAGTGTGAGCAATAATCTTGGGTTTGATACGTCAAAGGTGATGTCTTAAAACTGTCAGGGGTTGGGACATTTTGCAAGAGAATGTCAAAGGCCGGAGGTTGATAACTATCAGAATCCGGGACGATAGAATTCAGGTAGTTCAAGGAATCAAGCTTCAATAGCTGGGTTACTCACGAATGTATCTTCTAACAAGCAGTTAGATGGTACGTATGACTGGAATTCACATCCGGAGACAAACGCTAGAGCTTTTATGGCTGAGGTGACTGATACTGATAGTAGATCTGAAGCAGAAAAGAAAGAGGACACCCAGCAATCCGATACAAATCCTTAGGTATTGGAAAAATCTGAGGAGCAAACGACTCTGGAGTTTGCAGCTCAGATGGCCAACATGGAATCTGATCGGAAAAAGGTATCTCACAACTTTTCTACATTTCATGATTTATGTGTTTTATGTACTACGTTAAATGATAAGTTTAACCCAGTGCTAAAATCACATTTATAAATGACAGCACAAATCCAATCTTTTTAATCTGATAATGCTAGTCTGCTAGACATTAAGGAAGATCTTAGGGCTAGAATGAAAGCTGATGCTCAAGATGTAGTAGCTCTAAAAGACAAATTGAGCGAACAATGTGTCAGGAACGAGCTAATTTATGACCATATAAAAGTCACTGACCAAAGAGATCTCCATGAAAGATAAAGTTTTTAGTTGAGGCTAGGGTTAAGGTTGCAGAGGCTAATAGTAAAATTGAGAAGTTTAGGAACTCATCCTTGAACATAGGTAAAATCTTAGATTCGCAGAGACAGTCCAAGAAACCATTTGGCCCAGGATATCAAGATGTGACTCCACCTTTCAATGGTAACTATGTGCCTATCCCTAAGGATAAGATCAAACAAACGGTTGAATCAGAGGAAGTAATAGTATCCGAGACTGATAAGGTATCAACAGCTAAGGTGTCAGCAACAGCCCCTAAGGTAAAGAAAACAGTTAAGTTTGTGCAGTCTAATAGTGGGTCAAAGTTAGAAGAGGCAAAAACTGTAAGTGATAATAACCAAGAGGTGTTGAACACAGTTGTTGAAAAAAATGAGCAGGACATTAGCGAGACCCCTAAGTCAAAGAGTGCTTCTAGTAAGTTTATTGAGAAAATGTCTTACTTTAGATGTCAAGAAAAAGGTCATGTCGCATCTAGTTGTCCCTATAAGAAACCAAAGTCTGCACCTACTGTAGGGAAGCAAGAACAACAAGCCTTAAAATAGTGTCTAGTATTACAAGCTCGAGTAGTTCTCAAAATTCTGAAAAAGAACTCGAATGGAACCTCATGAGTAGGTACTAAACAAACACCGACATCAATCAGACAAAATGAAGGGATTAGGACTAATTCACCGAATAGAGTCCCTAGTCAATAAAGGTCTGGACCACAACCTATCATTAGGAATAATACCCCTAAGAGGAGTTATAGTCCAGTTAGGTCTCATACTCCTAACAGACATTAGACACCAGGTAGAGCCTAGGGTTATAACAACGAAATCCATTATAACGGAAATTACTCTAGGGCTCCACAGCAAAAAACAACCCAAAGGCCAAGAGTAGATATTAATCACTCTGTTTCACAACAGGCTCTGAATCAAAAACCCAGGTCACCTGAAAGGAGAGATGGTATATGAAAGAGTTCAAGTATGTGGAAGAGAATGGTATTACCAAGAGCGGAAAGAAGTCTACTGACGGACTTCAAGAGTGGAAACAAGGGGTTTGTCTCATATGCTGGGAATAAAAGAGGCAATATCACTGGAACAGGACTAGTAACTAACGGGACGATCACTCTTGATCAAGTCTATTATGTAGATTAGCTTGATCAAAATCTCATTAGTGTCTCTCAGAATTGTGATAAACAAAGTTCAGTCCTCTTTACTGAAAAGGAAGTGTTAGTGTTAAAGCAGGGATTCAAGATACCAGAAGAGTGGATTATGATGAGAGCTCCAAGGGTGAATGATCTGTATATGATGGACATGTCCGTAGTAGATTCATCGATGGGTTCTATTTGTCTACTATCAAAAGTTTCAAAGTCTGAATCTTTGCTGTGGCACATGCGACTGACACACTTGCACTTAAGGAAGATGAATTTCATCACGAAAAATGGTCTTTTGCAAGGTGTTCCACTGAAGAGTTTTCACTTTGAAGATAAGTGTGTGCCGTGCAAGAAAGGAAAGCAACATAAATGAAGTCACACAAATCAAAGACTCAAAACTCAATCTCCTTCATCTTTGCTTTGCTGCATATGGATCACTTCGGTCCAATCAACAAAAGGAGTATAGGTGGGAGTTGCAACTGTTTAGTTATTATTGATGATTGCTCATGATTTTCTTGTGTTTTATTTTTAGTTACAAAGGACGAGACAGCAGGCACGTTGATTGGGTTCCTAGACAAAGTTGAGAACTCATACGAGAAAAGGGTAAAACGTATAAGAAGTGATAACGGAACATAATTTAAAAATGCAGTAATTGGTGTATATTGCCTAACCAAAGGCATAGTGCATCAATTCAGTGCACCTTTTGAGCCACAACAAAATAAGGTGGCTGAACATACAAACATGACATTGATTGAGGCAGCAAGGACTAGGCTCTCGGATTCAAAGCTTTCCACCTTGTTTTGGGGGGGAGGCAGTGAATACCGCTTGTCATGTTTTAAACAGAGTCGTTACTGTCAAATCATTAAACAAAACACGTTATGAAATTTTGAATAAAAGACCACCGAATTTAAATGGCTTTGAACCGTTTGGGGTGCCATGTACCTTGTTAAAAACGAAACATCAATCTAAGTTTCGTAAAAAGGCTGACGAAGGAAACTTCCTAGGTTATGCCCCAAATTCACCAAACAAGAGGGTTTTTAATAAGACTACTGGTACAATTGAAATTGTGTTTAACATTGATGTAACAAGTTATTCACATGAACCCTAAATTGGTCCAGAATGGTTATTTGATTATGACTCAGTGTTTAAATAATTGAACATTCCTTTTAGTGGTTATGCAGGAACTGTGGAAAACGACTTCTCATCATTAAATCTTAACGACGATTGTAGAGTCTTTCCAAGTTCGAGCACTCCCACGATATCTAAATCTATATCAACAGAAGACGGGCCCCCTACAATTGAAGAACCATTGTTGCCTACGAATGAGAATCAGATAAACAATTCAGCCTCAGAAGACAGTGATCACAAGGAGGATGTTGTTCCGTCTTAATTCACACCCCCCATTAGGTAAAATAGGATCGAATCTGGGAGATAATCTTCTGGTCGATACAATCGAAACATCGAGGGTAAATAAGGATCATTCAATTGAAGACATTATTAGGAATCCGAATGCTGGTGTGAGAACTAGAAGTAGTGTGAACAATAACACAGTGTTGTTATCGATGATCAATGACTCCGAGGCGTTTCACACCTGTTTATACTCGTGTTTCATTTCACAAGTCGAGCCGGGAATGCACAAACGGCTCTCAAGGATAATTCTTTGGTTGAAACTATGCAAGAGGAACCTTCACAATATAAAAAACTAGAAATCTGGGAGTTAGTGCCTTTGCCTCGAGGAGATGTTGTTATAGGGACCAAATGGGTCTTTAAGTGCAAAAGGGATGATCGATGCATCGTTACGCGAAACAAGGCAAGACTCGTAGTACAGGGGTTCAACCAAGAAGAAGGGATTGATTATAATGAGGTGTTTGCACCAGTGGCAAGGCTTGAAGAATCCGACTGTTTCTCGCGTTTGCATCCATCAAAGGTTCAAAGTGATGAAATTTTGCACAGTCTAACAAACTCTAAGTTTTAAACTTTCACACATAATGCACTATAAAATCAAAAAGATATACATGATCATTGTCTGATATGTTGGTAGGCATAAAACATGAAGAGTTTTCCTGAAAAAAAAAACAATCAAGAAAGTGTCATATGTGTAACTAACTTAGATGTATGACCAAAAGGACTTAGTTTCTGTGTTAGAGGCTCACATACAATAATTATGATGAGGTATGTAAATCAGCCTGGGGGATGTATGGCTTCATCAATATACATATTAAAAGAGAGCAAGTATGAAATGTAAAGAGAGTCAAGACATGTCGCTTTGTTGTACGTAAGTACAGACCTGTGACCACTGTTTTGACTCAATATAGCAAGATACGTCACTTTGTTGTATGTGAGTACAGAGCTGTCACCGCTCTCTTACTAAAATAAAAGAGGTATGCTCTACCCTAAGACAAACTAAGACACTCTGTTGTATGTAAATAGAGAACTGTGTCCGAAGTTTTCCTTTTAAAGATAATTTGCAAATACCGAAAAGTCATAGTCATTATATGTTTGTCTTGATCATAGAAGTATGTTTAAGTGTGGGACACGTAAGGTAGTTTCTTGATAAATAAAAAGGCTAGAGGAAAATCCTAAGTGTTGAGTGCTTAAGTGGACAGTCATACCGACAATCGACTTGGTGTGTCTGTTACGACAAACTATCAAAGGAATCAAAATTCCAAAGTGTGAAAGTGCAACACTAAAAGTGAGTTGACAAAGCTATCTGATTGAAACTTTTTGACACTCTTGAAAAAAGATTTAGTTAGTGTGTCTTTATCTTTAAATTATTGCAATTTAATTTAATTTTATTAAATTTTATTTTATCTTTACATTACTTTAATATATTTATTTTATTTTAGCTTAGTTTAAAATAAATAGGATCGAGGTCAGTTACTAGGATGCATTTTACTTGGAGAAACAAAATTGAGTGATATTCTGTTTGCTTAGTGTGAAATGTCTCGTAAAGTTGAAAACGTTCAGTAAAGTTGAAAAAGTTTTGAAAAATTACGAAAGTTGAAAAAGTTGAAAATTTTTCGAAGTTTTTCAACCTTTGGACTTAAGCTCGTGAACTCCTAAATTCGAACGAGCTTAAGTGAGCTAAGTTCGAAGCACACTCACAGGTAAGTTCGTAGCATAGTGATGGGGCATAAATAGGGCACACAACATTAAATTCGTTTACCTACTCGAATTTCCCTAATCACGAACTTAAATAGGGCGATCTCGAACTTAGCTGTCGATCTCGAACTTGTCGTGTTCTTGATTTTATTTCCTGTTTCATGAAGAAATCACTGTTCCATCTCAAACTTACTAGTGTTTAGTGTCGATTTATCACACAAGAAACTAAGCAAGTGTTGTTTTTGACTTTTTAATGGTTTAAAATCGAGTATTTTGGGTTTAATATATCCGAAAGCTAAGTATTCAAAATACAAAGTTCGGGGCTATAAAAGTTTTATAAACATCAATAAACACGATTAGAACCATTTAAGACTAGAGTAATTAGTTATTTAAGTGTAAAAAGGATTAAATCGGAGGTTTTGATGTTCAAGGGGACGACTTCGAACTTGTTCAAACAAGAACAAGTTCGTACGACCTTAGGTTATACGAATTTAATCCACAAACATCTATGAGTTTGAATGTCTTACACAAACTTACCTTAAGTTCATAGGGCTTCTCAGAGTCAAACAAACTTAACCCTAAGTTCGAAGGTCATTAACTTCATAAGGCATTTGAATCACACGAACTTACACATAAGTTCAAAGGACTTACACAAAAGTTTTTCAAAATTTATTTTTTCAGACTTTAACTATTTATTGTGTGTGCAGGAATGGCAGATCAGGCATTTTTCAGTAAGCAAAATATGGTTGTTAACATAGACCTCCAAGCTCTTGAGGCAGGGCAGTATTAATAGATTCTGGAATTTTTGACAAGATCCAGAATAGTGTATGCGTTGACTCATAATCTAACGCTAATAATACAGTACATTCCTCAGTTTTGGAGTACAGTACATGTGGATTGTTCTGTAGTGCCACCAGCTCTCCGAGCAACCGTGAATGGACAAGTTATTTCGTTCTTGACTGTGATCTATGGGAAATTCTGCAGTTAGGGACAACAGCATAGGAGGAAGGTCCAGTCGATTTCCCAGCTGCGATAAGGGAAGTGGCATTCCAAAGAATGCGCTACGCACAAGACTTGGCTAAAGCCTCGTATGTGAAGAGCGGGTTAATTGGACAGTGGAGTTATGTTATGCACGTGCTACTAGTTCGTTTTGCGGCCAAGAAGGTAGGTTTTAGCACGATGACATCCAAGGTAGAATCAGGGATGATCTCGTTAGTATATAACAAGCCGTTTAATTTTTCGGGCTTCTTTTTTGGAGAGTTTGTACATCAGATCACGGCGCCAACCCGGGAAAGATTTTTGCTATAACCACGGTTCGTTATGATGATAATCAGGCATTTCCTGCCAAATTTGCAGCTTTACCGGAAGTGGTCGTGGTAGCAGGGATCGATAAAAGGAATTTTGCAGATTGCATATGCCACAATTCACGAAGGGCAGAAAACGTTAGGCCGCCGATGAGTCCATTGTTCGGAGCTTTAATCGATCCGAATTTTGTTGCTCCAGAAGGAGAAGAATGGGTAATGAATGATCAGCAACAACAAGCACCAGTTGCTCTAGTTCAACCTCCACCAAAAACGGCAGCGGCACCTATGGCTACCTCATCGGTAGCACAAGCTGACCCGATTCAGGAAACGTTAGAAGAGATTTTTGCTCAAGGGGGAGCTTCTCAAGAATCAATCACTGACGAGTTGATCCAGGATATCCTTCATCCCCAAAAAAATATTTTTGATGATATCGAGAATTACCAGAGATAGAATCTGAAACGACAAGTGATGTCAGAGTTGCTGCAAATCTGTCCACTTCGTTTGGTATTTATGGAACTCGGCTTGTCGTGGAGCCACAAACATTTCATCAGATATCATTCAGTCTCCAAGATGAATAAGATGAAGATGAAGAGTTTGTACCCCATGAAGAGGCATTGGTTGCTAGGAACTAAAGAACTCACCACCAACGCCTAGATCAAGCAGGGCCGTCTACATCCACCGTCGTTCCATCATCAACTACCACCACCACTCCGTCAACACCCACATCGACAGACACCCAAGGCTTTTCTCAATAAAGCTAAAGTTGATTTCCAGACACTCCAAATACTCCAGCTCACCATGGCAATCACCAAGCTACAGTAGCATAATACGCAGTTGGATCAACAAAATGGATTTCTACATCTAACTGTGGCTACCTAGCAAGCTTAGATAGCAACTCTTCGATCCATAATAGAGCAGATTTTAAAAGATCGTGCAGCTCAGGGGGAGAGTTGTAGGGAGGATGAGTTGAGAGGAATGCACAGAGAAGACGAAGGAGATGACCCAAGCACTGAAAAGGAAAGTGAGCTAGCAGATCTTTCAAAACAAACTGCTCAGCAAGCTATAGTTCAGGGGGAGTCTGGATCGTCGTTAAGGGATGGAAAGGATTACGGCAAGGCTCTCAAGGCTACAGATGTGATTGAAGAAGAATTAATTAGAGCCTTGCTGGATCTGGATGAGGATGAAGTTAGATTCGAATTTGAAGACTATCTAGATCAAGAAGATCTCAAGGAAGGAGAGTTTATTCCTGAGGATATAGCTGATTGGAAGTCTGATGATGAGAAAGTTATAGATGAAGTGGTTATACCGAAGCAACCTGTCACGGAGATGTATGTAAATGAAGATCAGAATGTGATAGACCTGGATTTGCTGAGATCGGCATCTAATGATGAATCAGAATCAGATTTGCCGGATAGAGAACTTTCAAAGATAGAGAAAAGGAGTTTGTGTTTTAGAAAAGAAGAAAAGAAGCCTGACCTGGCAGTGAAGATGAAGATGAAACTGCCTAGTCCAGGAAAGTTAACTGGTGGATTTCGAAACTGGTTCTTTGATAGAGAACTGCAACTATTCATTCTTAAAAGATGAGACGGGCTACAGTATTTGCGAAGAAGACATAAAGACTTTAATTCTTTGCCTAAGTGCGAGGTAAAGAGTTGGCTTGGAAGGAGCTTAACAACCTAGGAGACGACCAGTATGTTGAAGTTATTACAAAAATTATCATTAAAGAGGGTCGATCAGGAAGGTTTGAGAGAATTAAGTCTAGAGTTGCCAAACGAGTCATGGACGAAACAAGAATAGACCCTTTGGTAGGTCGGCCATGGATCAAAATGCATTACAAACCTGTTAAGTGCTTGAAGAAGGTCCCGTTAAAGACTACGCCACAAGACGTTCTGAGCACCTTGAAGTGGTGGTATGTTGATAACGAGACTGCTAATGCTATAATGGAGGATAATGATGAGAAACTGATATTGAAGGTATATGATCACCTGCATCTTGTAAACCTCTCTCAGGGTGACTTGCAGAAGCTTCATGAGCAGCCAAATTACTTTCATTATGGTTGGAACTCAGAAGGCAAGAAATACCATAGAGTGGTTTTAGTTTGCATTGCAGGAACTACATGCAGGAAGTAGTTTGAATAAGCCTAGTACTGTAGATTAATGAATATCAACAAGAATCTATCGTCTAGAAGGAGTCTATTGGCGCACCCGGTGTGATGATAGCTGTCTAGTGTTTTTTATAGATAGTCATTTGTAATAGATGGGGTTTATTAATACAAGTCATGTTTGTTTGTTCATGTTTATGGATTAAGCACACGACTGTGTATTGTGTCAAAGTCTGCATGTGAACTTCATGATGCTATGAACTTATGGTGATAAGTTCATGAGGTTTGAACTTATGAAAATAAGTTCTTAAGTCATAAGGCCACGAACTTAAGGAGGTTAAGTTCATACGAATTTAGCCTTGGTAAGTTCGTGGTCTTGAACCTGTAAGTTCATGGGCTTGGGCCATGCTCGAACTTAAAGTTTATATCATGAACTTATTTGTGTAATTTAAGTGACTTTTGGTGAATCATGTTTTCAGAGTTTGTCAGAACGATTAGACGAACTAGAGAGTGTTTTCAGAGAGTCTAGGAGCAGTACATCGTGTAGGGTCGGTATCCTATCGGCTAGCATTTTGTTTGGCTCCGTGTTTCGCGCGTGATCGATCCGTTAAGCGTCTAACGAGGATTCTGCCCTCATTGGACAACGTCGCACCTTGATTCGATCCGTTGACGGTGGAACTTACACCCCGCTCGGAAACAAGGCGTGACGTCGCGGAAACAATCTTGGTTTGGTTTTACACATGGGGAACGAGTCAAAAGCTTCTATTGTGGGACTTCGTGAAGTTTGTTTATGTTTTGGCTCCGAAAAAAAAATTGTTTTGTGTAATGTTTTGTTGATACTGGGGACTCAAAAGAATCTTGAATCCGTGGGTATTTTGAATAAGTTAGGATTCAAGCAAGTGTTTGAAACGCACAAGTTTATACTTTCTAAGTGTGGTGTTTTCTATAAATTTGGTTATTTGGGTAATGACATTTTATGTTGAACTTGAATGTTTCTAATTCCATGGCAGTTTTCAGTGTTGAGAATAAAATTAGTGATTCTTATTCGTGGCATGCTAGACTTGGTCACGTTCATTTTAAACGAATGATGGATATGTCAAAACAAAATCTAATTCCTGCATTTGACATGATTGATGAAAAATCTAAGACTTGCATGTTAAATAAAATCACTAGGCAATCATTCAAATGTGTTGAAAGAACTTCTAGCGTATTTGAACTAGTACATAGTGATCTATATGATTTCATGCACCTCCGTCTTTGGGAAATAAAAAGTATGTTGTTACTTTTATTGACGATGCTTCAAGGTTTTGATATGTATTTCTTATATATTATAAAAATGAAGAATTGGATAAATTTTAAATTTTACAAAACGGAAGTTGAGTTGCAACAAAATATTTTAATCAAAAAGTTCCGTACGGATATAGGTGGTGAATATATGGACCCTATGTACTTTCAATCTGTTAGTATAAGTTGTGTAAAGATGACATTACTACTGCATCATGGCTGATTTCATAAAACACTTGAGGGTCACACCGATGAGCACAACTGAGCAGATGCAATTAAACTATTGAATAAATAATATTGGATATTGTTTATGACACGAAATGATCATTGAGATTAAATTAATGGATGATTAATTATATCTCAAAGTACGGGAGTTAAAAGTGCAATATTGGATATTGTAGTGATTTAATTGTCATTGGATGATAATTAAATAATTATCTAGTCTTTTATTTATTATTGGATATTAAATAAAAGATTGATTTATTTGAATTAGTATTATCATCTATTATTAGATAATTGGATGGATAATTATAAACAAATAAATAAGAGATAATTATAAATAATTATCTAGTCATTTATATGTTATTAGATAATGTATAAAAGATTAATATTATTTAAAGGGTATATAATTATAGAGATAATTATATAAGGTTTAAATAATAAAGATAATTATTAAGATATATATTATATTATTATATTAGAGTTTGATTAAAACTAAAACTAATAATAATAATAATAATAATAATAATAATAATAATAATAATATATATATATATATATATATATATATATATATATATATATATATATATATATATATATATATATATAACAACACAGTGTGTGAGGAATATATATATATATATATATATATATATATATATATATATATATATATATATACACGGCGACCATATATGGATAGATACATATATACATCATACATAACCTAATGTGGTGTGTGGCTTTTGATAGGGAGCCGCCACACACACACACTTGAAGGTGTTTGTGTGTGTGTGGTGTGCTTGGCCGTACGAACCAAACACGCAATTACGTGTTTGGTTTCCCGTTCTTCGTGTGTTCGAATGCATACTTCGCGCCGCTCGACCGTGTCATCACCGGTGGATACCGAGAGCGTCTCATTCGTGTATTCTTGTCATAGAATTCAAAGGTACGTAATTTTACCGCTTTATTATTTACTTATCTTATGTTTTACTTGATGATCCGTGTACGGAATTCGTAATTTTTAAAAGCTTCCGTTGTGCGTTACTTAGATTAATGTTTATGTTTTTATGAAAAACCATACGAATTCCCAACAGTGGTATCAGAGCCAGGTCAGGTAACATAATGATAGTAATTATTCGAGTATTTATGTCCAACGATCTTAAAGTTTCGATTTTTAATAATTAAAATTGTTTAAACGGTCGAAATCAATAATTAAAATGTTTAAGGTTTTGATTTGGCTTGGAGAAAATCGACCAAAGTTTTTGGAAACCTTATGGTGATTCTCGGCCAACCTTGGAGTTTTCCGGAACTCGGGATTTTGAAACCTTAGTTCGTTTTATTTAGTTGATGTTTGATTGTTTGAAAGTGTTTAATTGATTAAAGTCGAAAATTAAACGTTTCGGTTCGCGAAATCAAACCTAGAGATTTCGGCCATGGGATGAGAACCATGACCTCTCGGTTGTGATGTGGTAACCGAGGTGATGGATTATTTGTTTCCGTCATGTCGTTTAATTCACAGTTACACTCGAACGATTAAATTAAATGCGTTAAAATCGAATTAATAAATCAAAAGTGTTTGGTTCTTAATATTTAAACATTTGTGACTAAATGTGTTTTCGGTTTTATAAAATTAAAGTGGAGACTTTATTTGTTTTTTTTTTTAAATTCACAAATCGGTTTAAATATTATTCGATTCGATAATTAAACGATTAATTGGAATATGGAAATCGAAATAATCAAAGTGAGTTGATTAATGGCTTCGATTAATTTCAGCCGTCAAAGGGTTTAATACCCTACTTGTTTTCGGTTCATATGGGTTATTGAACCCGAGTATGAGTCGGTTAACTAAGTTGGTTCGTTTCCGTTTTCCGGTAATTCGTCGTTAAATTAAATCGGTTTTAATTAAAAGTTAAGTTTTAATGTTGAAATTAAAATTAATGGTAATTTTAATTCATAAACTAGATTTAATTTATGCATTCAATATTTAGTTCCATAAAAAGCATTATTAAATTAAAGAGAGTTTAATTTAAGGATTCCATTTTCAAATTGATGAAATCGTGACTTTGAGTTTCATGCTCGGTCATGGTTTAATGTTTTGAGATTTGATCTCGACATTAACGTTTTTGGTAGAAATCGTTTAAAACCATAAAGAAAAGTTTTTGGTGTTATATTTAAAGGTGGTCAATTTTCTTTAAATTTTTAAAAGACATATTTTATTGGTAAAATTGTTTATTTAGAAAATTGACATTTTAAATAAAGTTTATTTTTTTTGAAAAGCGTTTCAATTAAATAATAGTTAATTGATAATTATTTAAAGGAAGTTTAAATTATTTATCAATATTGTTTGAAAGTAATAACTATATTTATTAAAGGTTGTTTAATAAAAAGTTTCTTAAAATAGTATGTTTAAGTTTCAAAGGTGTTTGAATTGTTAATTGTATATTTTAAGAAAAGTATAGTTATGAATCCAAAGATAATACAAAGATGGAATTAAATTGAAATTTTTCGGGAAAAAGTTTCTAATTATGGAAAGTGTTCCTAAATTTCGAGTTTACGAACCGTGTTTAATTTAAGAACGATATTGGACATATTTACTTCAATTAATGGTGGATTAATTGGTTTTGGAATTATTTTCATGTCAAGATGAAAATGAATTCTAGATTATTTAAGAGCTTTACTGTTTTAGTTATGTTTGTGACATAGCCGAGCCTTGAGACCCCTTTTTGCTTAGATGGTTGTTTATTTAATCGTGATGTTTGCTATTTTCATTATTGGTTATATTTTTGGGAAGGCCTGCGTGCCATTGGAATCCCGGGTTTTATGATGTAATCTGTAATAGGTTAGAAAATAGGCAAATGTATTTAGATTAAATCATGTAAAAAATCTTGGCGAAGATGTCCATCAAGAAGAAGGTCATTCATCAAGGACGCTCGGTGACATTATCGGACGCTGAGGCTAGTGGGAGCTGAAAGAGTTCAACCTTCTTGCCTTGTGTGTTGATTTTGTCCCTTAGGTTTTGACCTAATTGGTTTGTCCGTATGGCTCTCGGAAACCAATTTAGTTTTGGCAAGGCTATGTCACCATGTGATTGTATGTTTTATTTCTTTATGCTTTATTTATATCTGCGTGGTTGTGGTGACAAAGTAGATAAATAAAAGAAATCAAAACTACAATCATTTTTGATGAAAAATTAAAGTATTTAAAAGGAAGTTTAAATTGGAAACTTTAATTATTTTGTCAGGTGTTAGATATGACATTTTTATGAAATTAGTTTTTCAAATAAAAGGAGATTTACTTTTAAAATGTCATATCATCAAAGAGTTGAAATTCTTAAAACTGGTACATTAACTGGATTGTTTACCAGAATAGGTGGTGTCTAGGACAGTCTTGCTCGGGCTGTGGAAGTTCCAAAAGGTTTAGAACCGAAAGGATCCTGCCCGCAGACTAACCTGACTGGCCACTAGTTCTTGGTAAGAGACTGGTTATAAACCCAAATTAAAAATCTGACACAGCACACCGTCCATATAGTGGCACTCACGGTGACCGGTCGTCGTAAGTAGGTTCAGCCTTCGTTGGGTGCTTACGCCGCAAACTCGGAGAGCTGTGAGGTAAGCACTGCGGATCCTAAGTGAGACTTGGGCCAGTGACTTGCAGTTGTTATATGGTGTGTGTCAGTGGTGGTTCCTCAGTAAGACTGTTGCCCAAGGTGTGGATGAGATTAAACATGATCAATTTAAGAAATTGAAAATCTCATAAGATCTAACAGTTGCAAAGGGGTTGTAATTGGTAATAAGTTGCCTGCCTGAGTAGCTTATTCATGTAGGTTCAGCCTCCGTTGGGTGCATGAATAAGTAAAATGGTTCTTAGGATTAATAAATCATTTTCTAAATTTTGGGTTATTGATTTATTAATGGTTAATCAAATACTGATTTTTGAAAAATTGTTTAAGATGGTTGAA
This sequence comes from Centrapalus pauciflorus, assembly GCA_020465985.1. Classification (NCBI taxonomy): domain Eukaryota; kingdom Viridiplantae; phylum Streptophyta; class Magnoliopsida; order Asterales; family Asteraceae; genus Centrapalus; species Centrapalus pauciflorus. The sequence goes on from JAANYP010005979.1 coordinate 555,342, forward strand.
AAAGACAGAGGCAGAAGCGGTTTAATAATAATAACAATGACAATAACAGTAATAACAACAATGATAACGGCAAATATCATTTTCCTACTTGAAAATCCTCCCCAAAAGCACATGTTGCTACTTTGAGGTCCATTCGGGATATGGAGAACTCAAAAGAGGCAACTTCCTAAACTGGGAGTAAAATCTGACAAATGTTCTGAGTACAGGGTGAAAATCGTATATTCTGGAAAAGGCACCAGAACCTGCTCCTGAAGAGACTGCTAAAGTTGAGGAGAGAAATCTCCACAAGAAGCACTCTGAGGATTCGGTAAATGTTGTCTGTCTAATGCTAGCGACCATGACATCTGAGCTGCGGACTAGCCTTATGAACGTCTCAGCTTGACAGATGTATTGCCAGCTAAAGGATATGTTCCAGACTCAAGCTCGGACTGAGAAAGATATACGACAAGGGCTCTGAGCTCCTGCAGAATGGCAGAAGGAACAACTGTTAGATCCCATGCGCTGAAGATGAAAGGTTATTTGGATCATCTTAGCAGACTTGGGTTACCCGTGACACAGGACATGACCACGAATCTAATTCTCAATTCCTTATTGAAGGATTTTAGCAATTTGTAATTTGTTACAATATGCACGGAGAAGATGATCAGTGGGCTGCATCGGATGCTATAGACTGCTGAGGGAGTGATTGAGGAGAGAATATAGGGAAAGAGACGGAAAGGAAAGTAAGTTTCCAAGCCGGAGGTTAAAGCTAACAAGTAGCTAAAACCTAGAACCAGAGAAGTCAAATCCAAGGATGACAAATTCTTTGAGTGCTAGGAAACTGGGCACTGGAAAAGGAATTGTCCCAAGTACTTGGAAACGGTCAAGGTTGACCGCATTGAGACTTCGTGTATCTGAATCAGTCACTTCTATTGTTCTTGGATATGTGATACCCAATTGAACAAAGTTTCATGCATAATGTCTGCAATAACTAAAATGAAGTGAAAAGAGATGATAGATTCAGTGGGAGCATAGAGACATCTTAGAGAATACTCTGCTGGACACTATTTTCATGTCATCAATAGTTTATCATGGTGTAGTATACAATTGATTGAATTTCTTGCAAGTATTTTTGGGATAAATAAATAATTTTTGGAGTTAAAAATTTGTTGCTTGAAATTCCTATTGTTTAAGATTACTAAACCATGATTATAGACTATTGATTCAAGTGGAACTTGAATAGTAACTTGTCAATGGAGATTGGACAAGCTAGTAGTCATATTCAGATAAAAAGGGTTACCATGTTGTTGTGTAAATTGTTCAAGTGTTCAAATGCAGTTTCATTGAACTTGTTAATTCTTGAAAGTTAGTTCAAAAGATTATATGAGTTGGATAGTCATCTGTGATTATATAGAAACTAATAATGTAAAGGAGTTACATGGAGGTTAATTCACTTCACTTGTCAGAAATAATTAGACTTGAGAAGTCAGAATTGTTTAGACAAGAAGTAATCGCATTTTATAAAATTACATGTGAAATGTATACAACTTGTGTGATGGTTAGTCAAGTAGTAGCCTTTGACTTGTTTAAACACTCGTCGGCAAGCTTGACGGAATACCACAACGAAATGTTGTAGATAACCAGGTCTGGTGGTTATAGATACATATAATAAATTTTGAACACAATGTTATTAAAGATATCTTGTTAAGATATAGATAAACCGCATACTGTCATATTCAAGACTAAACATCTAAACGTATCACTGGTAGCAATTAATCTGAATTGCTAGAGCTCCTAAATTTTAATCCTGGTGTCTTTATGAGTGATTTACCAGTTCCTCTAAAGATAATGGATATAAATTTGTAAGGAGATTTAGAATGAGTCTGAATAATATTACAAGAAGTTGTAATAAAAGAACTAGTGTAATTTTTCAAAGATAAACGGTAATGGAAGTTAAGTCAGTTAACTAGAGAACACTCCCACTAAGATCATGTCTGAAATTAATTTTTCGATAGATCGTGTTACCGTTACATTTGATAAAGGAACAGTAGCATTAAATTGATGGAAGTCATGTTGTGTTTATTGAGATAAAGGAGATCAACATGATATGTTTAATGTCGTTCTATTTTGCATGTTTTAGAAATCCAAGAATAAATTTGAAGTTATTCTAAAACTATTCCAAAGCTGCTTGTTGTCGTGGGAACCACAACGAGAATTAAAAGGCTACTGTGGTTTTTGGTTGATATTCATGGGTGATGAATATAGCAAAGGTTGGACCAAATTCACAGGTATTTGTTGCGAACAAATATTGGATTGACCCACCGATTGAGACCACTTTGTGGATCATAGTCATGAGTCGTCTCAAAAAGGTAATCCTTAGTACCTGAGATGTCTACGTACTTTAGTGCGGGTGTTGCTGTACATTTGGACTAACCTAACGTCATCCGTAACTGGGTGATCATAACGGTTCGAGGCTGGTTGCAGTGGGAGTCGTGCTGGAGGCCTAGATAGTCAAGCTGGGATTTGCACCTTCTTTTAACTAAGAAGAGATATTTCTGGGCCCCTCGGCGATCGATAATGACAGAAATGCATGGCCATGCTCGGACAGAACTGATGTGTTCTAATCTGTCTGTTTCAGTTTAGTATGAGATCAGGGAGTCGAGAAACATAATAGTGTTTGCTATGGTTGATCTAATCCATGCCTAGCTTTCACATTGAAATATCGCGATGCATGGGATATAACGTAAGTTTCTTTTTGGAAGGTTGTTTCAACAAGAATGCCCGAATGGGAGTCAGAGTTTTTATGACCTTGGTTGCCTAAAGTGTCTAGCCATGACCTCCTTTAGGCGCATGCTGCAGGACAGTAAGTCATCTTACACAAGTGGGAGTATGTTAGTATATGGTGTGTAAAGATGACATTACTACTGCATCATGGCTGATTTCATAAAACACTTGAGGGTCACACCAATGAGCACAACTGAGCAGATGCAATTAAACTATTGAATAAATAATATTGGATATTGTTTATGACACGAAATGATCATTGAGATTAAATTAATGGATGATTAATTATATCTCAAAGTACGGGAGTTAAAAGTGCAATATTGGATATAGTAGTGATTTAATTGTCATTGGATGATAATTAAATAATTATCTAGTCTTTTATTTATTATTGGATATTAAATAAAAGATTGATTTAGTTGAATTAGTATTATCATCTATTATTAGATAATTGGATGGATAATTATAAACGAATAAATAAGAGATAATTATAAATAATTATCTGGTCATTTATATGTTATTAGATAATGTATAAAAGATTAATATTATTTAAAGGGTATATAATTATAGAGATAATTATATAAGGTTTAAATAATAAAGATAATTATTAAGATATATATTATATTATTATATTAGAGTTTGATTAAAACTAAAACTCTTAAATAATATATATATATATATATATATATATATATATATATATATATATATATATATATATATATATATACATACGGCGGCCATATATGGATAGATACATATATACATCATACATAACCTAATGTGGTGTGTGGCTTTTGATAGGGAGCCGCCACACACACACACTTGAAGGTGTTTGTGTGTGTGGTGTGCTTGGCCGTACGAACCAAACACGCAATTACGTGTTTGGTTTTCCCCTTCTTCGTGTGTTCGATTGCATACTTGGTGCCGCTCGACCGTGTCATCACCGGTGGATACCGAGAGCGTCTCATTCGTGTATTCTTGTCATAGAATACAAAGGTACGGATTTTTACCGCTTTATTATTTACTTATCTTATGTTTTACTTGATGATCCGTGTACGGAATTCGTAATTTTTAAAAGCTTCCGTTGTGCGTTAATTAGATTAATGTTTATGTTTTTATGAAAAACCATATGAATTCCCAACACAATCCGTAGGAACTATTAATGAAACTACGGCTCCATATACACCTCAACAAAATGGAATTTCAGAAAGGAAAATTCGGGTCTTAAAAGAGATGGTAAATTCAATGATATCTTACTCAAGATTAAGTGACGGATTTTGGGGAGAAGCCATGTTAACGGCTTGCTATTTGTTAAATAAGGTTCCTAATAAAAGGAACAAGATTACTCCTTATGAACTTTGGTTCAAAAAGAAATCAAACTTGAATTTTATTCGAGTTTGGGGATGTCGTGCAATTATAAAATTGGCGGAACCCAAAAGGAAAACTTTGGGTGAAAGGGGTCTTAATTACATTTTTATTGCATATGCGGAGCATTCCAAGGCCTATAGTGTCACACCCCGATACCTCGCTCGGCAACGAGGCATGACGTCGTGGAAACAAAGTCATAATCACAATGAATGACCTCTAAATGGGACGTTTTCGAAAATGCATAAA